>CM037851.1:59685718-59713310 GCA_021234595.1 Delia radicum | reverse complement strand
TTAAATGTACGTTTTGGTAGAATATTTATCTGCAGACTTTTGATTTTGACAAAAGCACTTATTTCAAAAACAGTTTTTTTAAGTGAACACTAAATTTCTTAAAATGAATAAAAAGCTTTATACGTAACCAGTTTTTTTTAAGATTTTATTGAGTGCCTGACTCTTTTAACCAAATTTATAAAAAAAAACATTACAGAAAACTGGCGTTGTTTTACAAAAAAATTATATTCAAATGGGTTTGAAAAAGGTGAATTCACTGGTATATGATATATTTCCGAAAACTTTTAAATATCGTTGTTATTAAAAAAATGTGTTTAAGTGACACTTTAATCGGAGTTTTGTTAAGAAAATATAGTGGGTGTAAGGTAAAAGCTATGACTATTAATGCGTTTTTAATTTAATCGAGGATTTCCGATTTACTCAATTGTTTGGCTTTTATGCGACTTTTTCCAAATAACTTTTTTCTACTGTATTTTTAATATTTCCAACAACCATAAGTAGCTAAATAGCCATTGTGAATATCAAAATTATTGTTTTCTCGAGTACTTCAACCCTGCTACAAATTTATCTGAATTTCAGTAAGTTTCCCTCCATTTTTTACACCACATTTTTAATTCTCAAACGTGAGATTGGGCTGCAAAAAAAATATGTGTCCCTTATTTTCCCCTCTCTATTATATGTATATCGGAATTTAATTAAGATCGGGGAGTTTTCATCGGGAGGCTCTCCTTGTTTGGTATAACTTTAAATGAACGAGTTCCATTGCAATTTCGTTGTTTTTATGGCGATATTCTTCAAGAGCATGCAAATATTTCATTCAGTACGCAACGTGGTTCATGTTTATAATGAGTATAGTGAGGTTGTGATAATATTTGACAGAATCGAAAATATTAAGAATGGACCCACCTTTTAATCGTCGCACTCTACAGGCCGCAAATATAAAGATAATTTGATAGAATTTGGAAAATTTATTTGAAACCTGTTCATTTTTGTACCTTATCACCAATAAACCAATTTTCTCATAAATTGTGAAAACAATCAAAACTTTCTTAAAAAATTGTGGTTTTAATAGATTTCATAGATCTCAAGCTCTTCTTCTTCATCTTTTCACACCAAACACATTTTTCTACACTTTTATAAATTTTTTGTATAGGTATACGACGTACGTCCATCCAACACGCAGAAAAACAGACACTTTTAAATATGTTTGCAGGTAACACTGTGCTCGAATCGGACACTTTTTTTTTGTAACAAACGGGGCACCCGGTGGGTAAACCTAATTCGAGTACGCTGAATCCTGTGGTGCTAACCGTTTTTTTAGGTTAGCTCTTGTTTAAAAGATAATTAAGATTGAAAATTATGGTTCCCTCCCATACAAAGTAAATATTTAATATCATATATCTACAGTACTATAATAGTCTTAGTCTTAGAAATTTGTGCACGTTGATTATTTGATAGTGTTAATAGTCATGGGAAAAATGGGCGTGATCGGACCAGTGGGCGTGTCAGCTCCCATACAAAGTAAATATTTAATATCATATATCTACAGTTCTATAATAGCCAGTCTTAGAAATTTGTGCACGTTGATTATATTATGAATAGTCATGGGAAAATTGGGCGGGATCATTCCAGTGGGCGTGGCAGCTCCCATACAAAGTGAATATTAAGCTCATATACAAAATTAATATTAATATTAAATATCTAGGGTTCTATATTAGCTATATAGCCTTCAAATTTTGTACGAGTCCATCAATTACAAATATTGGTAGTCGAACTGAAAATGGGCGGAATGCGATAAATGGGCGTGGTATCAAAAGCAAAAAACAAAAAAGCATTAAAATAAATTATCACATTCAAGACTTTTTGCAAGGTTATTTAATAATGTTGTTCCGATGAACATGGCGAACGTTTTCATCAAGTGACTGCAAGGCTCGAACATTGGTATAGTGGCAAAAAGCTACATTCACTTTTAGGTGACATTTGTTGGAATTTGCAAGAGGAAGATAATGATATAGAAGAATCAGGAAATGAAAATTGAAAAAATCATGAAAAATTTATTTATTAAAAAAAAAAAAAATTATAAATCACTTTAAAATTGTTGTAGTCAATTAAATTTTGTTGCAAATAGTTTATTGTTGATGTTGTTTCATAAAATGTTCTCAATTTCATACATTTAAAATCAATAAATGGTAAAAAAACTTAAAAAAATTGTTTTTTTAGGTACTTGGAACCATAATTTTCAATCTTAATTATTTTTTAAACGAGAGCTAACCTAAAAAAACGGTTAGCACCACTGGATTCAGCGTACTCGAATTAGCTTTACCCGCCGGGTGCCCCGCTTGTTAGGTTTTTGAACTAGCACAGTGTAATTATTTATGTGTTTAAAATTATTACAATTTTCAAACATAAACAAAGATATATTTTGCAAATTTTAAAATTTATTATATATTCACCCGTATCGTGAATAAAAGGGGAAATGTTTGTTCGCATGTAATTTTCATTCCCCCTCAAGTGAAAATTGGTATCGTAAATTTCCCCTGAAATTGTATTATGCTATTCACGAGTGAATGATTAGACAAAGGGAACAAATTTCGAGGGAACTTTTATTCACGATTGGAATTGAGTGAAAAGTGAAAACAATTCGAGGGAAAAAATATTCACGATAGGGGGTTATTATGTTTGGGACATGCAAACATACATATAATAAACATATAAAGGGTCCGCCATCTAACTTTTTTTTTTCAACTAGTGCTTATTTCGTGAATGGTAACACTTAGCTCATGCCTGATTTGACAGATAATTAGTTTTATCCTTCCGCTGAAGGAATATGGTCCGTATGTTCGCTATCTTGTGAAAAAAGTGAAAGAAACTGGCATCCTCATCGATAAACCAAAGCGTGAAAAGCCAAAAATAGTGCGTACACCCGAGAATATTGCCGATGTGGCAGAAAGTGTGCGTGAAGCGCCATCAACATTAATTCACCGTCGTTCTCAACAATTGAACATTTCGGAGACATCATTGAGACGAATTTTGCATAAAGACATTGGTATGACGCCATACAAAGTCCAATTGGTTCAGGAGTTCAAAAAAAAAAAAGTTATTTGGCGGACCCTTTATATATATTTGCAGCCTAAACATATATATGTTTGGCTGTGGACGGTTTTCACTTTTTCCAAATATATTTATGTTTAACAGCAAACATAATTATATTTGCAAGCAAACATGTTATATTAGAAGCATGGGACACATAAGTATATTACCAGACGGAAAAAATAATTGTCAAAAAATTGTCCATTAAACTTTTGTTTGATTTCAAACTCTCTCAATACTATGTATTAAATGTTTAGCTGAAAATTAATTTAAATATGTGTTCATAAACCATTATAATATGCTCATATGAGGAATCATAAATGTTCATCTGTGTCCATTAACGAAAATTGAGGTAATATTTATATATATAATCATACATTGGTACACATTTCCATACATGGTCATATGTATACATTAACGAAAATTGTAATAATAATAATGTTTTTATTAAAACAAAACAAGTGTAAAAATAAAAAGGAGAATAGAAGTAAAAAGTTATCAATTTGTTTTTTGATCAGTGGTAGTAATCTTTAACTTCAAGCTCATATATTAGTTCTCATTAAGTGTGATATCTAGGTTATACTTTATTTTAAACAGGAAACTTGCTTTTGTCCTTATAAAAATATAAAAATTAAAGTGCTTTGTTTGTGAAATTCGGTCTATGGCAAAAAGGACTCATATATGAGCATATAATCAAATATACTACAATTTGAATCTAACTAACTAACAAACTAACTAACGTTTCGTTAGTTAAATCTTGGGTTTCAGTGATAGTTTCTAAGCCGTTTTCAATTTGTTTTAATCCGCAATTTTTTGTTTTGATATCATTGTTGATATCATTATTGTTATTTAAAACCGAATACCTAATATTTATTCTTAGAAGCATTCAGCAAAGGCTACTATGATCATAGAGTTTTTATAATAAAGCAAGTTCTTAAAGATGTCATTGCATCGGCGGTAATTTGGCGGTTTTCGCGGGTAGTATGTTTCTATTGTTTTGTTGAAATTTGTTAAGTCGGCCCTCGTGAATATTGTTTGAAAATATAGTCTCACTTTCTAGGGGTACAAAAAAAACACGTTTTTTTGCAAATATTATTATTGGACCGATTATTAAATACTTGTTGGGATTCTGGGTTACTTATTAACCCGAATTTAAGAATAATTCTTTTAAATTTTCAAAATCAAATATTTCATACAAGGATGCTTTTTGAGGTTTGAAACATTTTGTTTCCTCCATAAAATTTTTTTGGTGCGTTTTCGATTTTAGTATCAAGCTCAGTAAAGTCTTCCATTCGATGTACGTTTGAGCGGAATTGATTCAGCGCTTTAGTTGTCACAAAGCGAAATGTGTTTGGAAAAAACTGCCGCTGCACGCGACAGGATTGAAAGAAATTATTTTTTTGCACTTTATCAGTTAAGTCCGTCGCGAAGAATCTATTTAGATACATGTTCCCATGCCAAGTTTTGATGTAAAAAAAGCTTAAAAAAAATTGTTTTTTTGCAAAAATTTTCAAAAGTTCATAAAATTTTTGCGTTTAAAACCAACTTAAAAGACGCAAAAAAGATATATTTTCAAAAAATTTACGCTAATTTCTTTTAAGTTTGTGATGTCCGTGATACGTTATTGGTGCGCTGACACCAACTTGATATACATCAAACTTTATAAAATTACGCAGTTTTATTAATTCTGCGCTTAAACACATTTTATTAAACGGCGCAAAACCTCTATTAAAAATCTTCAAAAAGTTCAAAATTCAGAAAATTTTGGTTTCACTTGTAAACCACCATGCAACTTTTCACCCAGCAGCGATATCAAATATTTATTTTTTGTGGATATATCCTCCAAGTCTAGTGACTATATTTGGTATTGGTTTGGATCTGCAAGCTAAAAACTATTACAAAGAAAACGGAATGAATGAAAAAACACTTGCAAGTTTCAAGTCGTTTTTTTTAATTTTTCGAATTTTAGATGATCACCAATTCTTAAGGTGAAGACTTTTCAACGTAAAACTTTGCACGTCATATCCTTCAAGTATAGTCATCCAAACCCTGTACAACGTTTTTTTTAATTCATAAAACTTAACGAAATAAGAGCCATAGTATGTCGGTTTCAGCAGGTGCTCAAAAAATTTGAAATAGCCCATATACAATATATTTTTAAATTTGGGTAAATTTTTTCAATTAGAGTTCTTTTTTAATTTGGAAAATGTTTTCTAATTTTTTCAACTATGGCGGTTTTTTTTTGCAATTTTTTGAAAATATTATGTATATTTTTTTAATTTTCACGATTTTTTTAAATTTAATTTTGACGATTTTTTTAAAATTTGGCGGTTTTTACAGTCTGGCGCTTTTCTTAAATGTTCGCGATTTTTTTTTAATCTTAGTGAATCTTTAATATTTTGAAAAAAATAATTTTTTGTGTTTTTTGACAACGTTGGCTTGTTTTGTTTAATATTTGCTGTTTGTTTTTTTTAATTTTAGCGAATTTCCCCCCATCTTTTCGATTTTTTTTTGCTACTTTTAATTAAATTTTAATAGTGTCTACTAAAAATTAGTTTAAAAATAAAAACAATATACAAATAGCTTTTTAATAGATATTATTAAAGCCTTAATTAGTTAAAACCGATCCACAAATAAGACCCATAAGAATTTTAATCTCGTGTAGGTTATTATATAGTCGGTCTTATTTGACTTTAATTTTTTTAGGCTCTTCGTGAGGAGCACAAATTTGAATAAAATACAAATATGTAGATAAAAGTTAATTATGCCGCATTCACACTTGCCTAGTACTTCCCTTTGCAGAGTTGACTGCAACATCTCTATGTTACTACACTCCACTGTGTGAAGTGAAGTACTTCATAATTTAAAATCCTGTTTAAAATTTCGTAAATGAAACGAAATAGAAGTTTTTTTTGAAACTCTTCAGAATCACATTTACTTGGAAATTTTTCATTACTATTGAAATTTCTATACTATTATTTGAAACTAATGCCAATGGAAAAAAGTGCATTGCCAATTAATTGTAATGCAGATAGACATAAGATATGTTTTTTTTTTTTTGTTGTTAAAATGTGACTACAAATTAGCATGAGGAAAATAAATTTAAGTTACTTAGAAATTCTTTGGTGTGTTCTTCGAATTTTGAATGAAACGTAAAAAATAATGATAAAGCACTACAATGGAAATACTGATGACTGATGTACTAAAATATTTTATGACAATAAAATTAAAGCATACCTTAAGGCATTTATATTGTAATAATGATGTATATACAGTGGAGTTCAGTTATAACGAACACTGGTTATAACAAACGATTTTTCAGGTCCCAAAGCATTTCAACCAAATAATACGGTTCGTTACTTCGTTTATAACGAACCTATTTTTTGGACCCTTTTACGAGTTTTCATATGAATTTTTACGCTTTAAACGAATACATAAAAATATCGAAATTGTAAAATGAAAATTGTGCTGCAAATCTTCAAAAAATAGCTCTTTAATTACAAATTTACTGAAAAGAATTTAAAAATTGTATGAAGCGTAATTTAATGGAAACTTTGTTTTAGAATTATCAAAAAAAATTGTAAAATTATTTGAATTTAAGAAAAAATTATAAATTATATTTTGAAAAATGCTTAACTTGCTTATAACGAATTTCGCTTATAACGAACTAAATCGTCCGGTTCCCGCGATTTCTTTATAACCGTACTCTACTGAATTATAAAAACTGAATCGCCCTGTATAGCATCCCAACAAAATATTTGTAATGTACTCTCATTACTGTTTGCATTACCAAAAATGATATATCATTACCTTCTGCATTATTTTAAATACAAAATATGTAGTTCTTCATAATGTTCGGCTCCAGCAATTACTATACAGGGAAATTTTATACACCATGATGTATAATCGCTGTATCGATGTATAATTTTATAGAATTCAGAATTAGATTCAATGAAGAGTTTCATTATAGCCAAGAAATTTGATTAAAATTTAATAAATTAATTTTAGTAATAGTAGCTAGTGCTCGGGTAATAAAGGGTCCGCCAAATTACTATTTTTCTTAAATTTGAAAGTACAATCCTTCCGGTTAATAATGGAAAATAATTTCATTCAAATGGCTGCCTCGGCTGTCCATGCAGTAGCCTACACGAGCGGTCCAATTTTTAAGCACAATGGCTTCACGAATATTGTCCTTTAAAGCGTCAATTGTCTCTGGCTGGTTGGCGTAACACTTATCTTTGACGGCACCCCACAAATAATAGTCCAACGGTGTCAAATCGCAGCTCCGAGGTGGCCAAACGACATCAGCTCTGCGGCTGATAATGCGATCTTCAAAAACAGGGCGCAAAACATCGAGTGTAGCTTCGGCTGTGTGGCACCTAGCGCTGTCCTGTTGAAACCAAATGTTGCCAATATCCTCCTCTTCAATTTTTGTGAACAAAAATTCGTTCAACATGGCCCGATAACGATCGCCATTGATGTAACGGCCACTCCTTGCTCATTTCGAAGAAAAAATGGCCCAATTATGCCTCTGCACTATAGGTCAAATCGTAATTTTTCTGTGCGAAATTAATAACTACTACAAAAACAAGGTATTTAAACCAAAGCCTGTAAGAATTTCATAAGTAAGTTTAACCCTATTTAAAAAAATGGAATTTAACCCATTAACGACCAATAATTAACCCTTTTTCAACCGTTACAAAAACATGTATACAAAACATGGTATTCAAACCAAAGCCTGTAACAATTCCATAAGTAAGTTTAACCCTATGTAAAAAAAAATTAATTTACCCATTTAACGACCAATAATTTACCCTTTTCTAGCCATTAAAACAAACACAATACATTAAATTGATTAATTTTTTTTATATTATAATATTTAGAAATTGCTTAAATCTAATTCATTTTGTAAATTTAAATCAAAAAGGGCTTCTTCACTTGCATCAATTTCATCAATATCATCAATTTCTTCGTCTTGGTTGCTAAGCTGAAATTCTTCTGTGGATTCGCTGCAACATAATAGCTCAATAACTTCAGGTGGAAGTGAAGAACGTTTACGCTTTTGTAAGCGTCTGGTTAAAAATGTTGTGGAAATTAATGGATCTAAAGTATCGACAGCCCTATTAAATATATCTAACAGGTTATTGGTGCGGCTGTTTTTGCGGGCGTGATGCAACCGATCGGCTTTGTATATTTTGTGTCGCGATTCGGAAGCTTCTTCTCCAAGAAAACCTATTGGTAGTGCGCTGTTTTCTATTATTTGTTTTGAGTGTATGAGCACTTTATGGACCGTGGCAGTCATTGGCAACCAGGGATATAGTTCCTGAAAACGTTTTGCTGTTTCAAAGCAATATTTTTCAAATTTATTTGAATCGATTTTGAAGTGGCAGGATAAGCATATCAAAATGATTTTGAATCGAAAAATTACATCTTTGTTAACATCAGTTATTTCAGAAAAAATATCATGCTCAGTAAAAGCTCGACGAGCAGTATTTCCGTCCTTTGTGGAACCAAAACCACCTACTCTGGGCATGTCCACGCGAAGTCCAAGCTTTCTCCAAAACTCGTTTTGTATTTTTTCTTTTCTTTTTAAGATAGTTACTTTATCATCTCCTCGTATCTGCCACTTTTGTAATTTGCATTTATAGCCTAAATGTAATACAAATTCGAAAAATCTTATCCAGCAATGCAGGGGACTAAGTCCAAATTTTAAGTTTTCCTCTTTTGCACAGAATACTTCACTTTCATAATCAAATGTGTTCATGAAGTCCTTAGGTGTAGCAGCACAAATGGGACAAGCCTGGTTTGATTTCGTTCCAGTTATAATGTTCAAAACTTTTCCATCAATTAGTGTTAAAATTAATTTAAATGAAACTTCTACGAATTTTCCCTCACCAATTGATATCCGAAGGTTAGTCAAAGCGTCAATTTCATTTTTTAAGTCCTGTTCCTCTTTTAAAACGACTTCTTTTGTCTCCTTTACGTACTCCAGTTTAATGGGACGACAAAATCTTACCGATTGCGGTGTGCTGTTGTTCCAAATTGGCTTTCCCGATAAGGACATAAAACGTAAGGGAATAACTGAAGTAGCTTAAAGTGATGCATCTCAGTTTTTTGACGAACTTGGCTCATTAAATGCTTGTTAAATTGAGCTTGACCAGTGCTACTCTCAAACCCGTAGCTTAATATTAATTCGGAGCATAAAAAGTCTGTCTCCTCCGCTTCCATTACAGCTTGAACTACTTCTTTTTGCATTTCAACAATTCTTTCAGCCGTATGAAGTAAACTAGATTGCAACGAAACTTTAGCAAGGGTCTCATTTGCTGTTATACCCTGAGGTCGGCATTTTAATTTTGCGGCTGCAATTTTATTATAGTGTGGATAAATATCGCAGTTTCTTGATTTGCTTTCATGGCGTATTGCATTGTATTGCTCTTTTGAAAAATTATACTCAAGAAGGAAAGCTAAAGCCTCATCCGCAGAAAGTGGAATTGGTATTTTAGTATCGTGATTACATTTTGTCCGCATTTTTGATGGTCTTTTCGGGCTTTTCATACTTTCTTTCAGGACTGCAGCCAAATCGGAATCACCTGTTTACGAGCCGATGTTGCTGCTGCACGAACTAGAAGGTTAGTATCAGCTTTGTCAGTTGAAAGATTTGCGGCTTCTCTTCTTTTTCCAAATTCTGATTTTGCGCTGAATTTGATAGCTGGACGTCCAACACCGGTATAAGTAGGTTTTTTTGAAATATTACTTACCACAAAATGTAATTCAGAATTTAGCCACGTATGATTTTGATCCTTAAATACATTAATCTTTCTATGACATTTTTCCCACTTTTGAGCCAATTTTACGCAAAAAAAATTTATTGTTTGCTTTATATTTTTATCCATTTCATCCGAAATAGTGTCAAGTTTGATTTTGTCAACAACGTGTTTAAAAACTGTATAAAATTTGTCTTTCTTGTTGCATTCTTTTTGCCATATTTCAAACAGATCGTTTTTTTTGATACAGAGGTTACCTACAAAAAAAGGCATAACTCATAAAGCGCAAATAATCGCAATTTGTTACAAACACAATTAACTCATTACATTATATTTAATCCAGTTTTTAAATTTGGTAGAGGTCAAAATTTTTAAACGCTTACGGAATGTAAAAGTTTAAAAAACAACTGAACCTTTTTAAGGTAATGTTGTCTGATGAGTTCTTTTCAAGTATATCGACATAAATATAGATCAGTTATAATTAAAAACAGTAGTATTTACATTTCTCTTTATTTTCCATTTAAATTAATAAATTATAATAAACACAAACCGAGAAATACAAACTTAAATTTGACCTTGCACTATTAAACACTCTAGCACGTTTGTAGAAAAAAATTGAATTGATTGACTTTGACGTACAAATATGTAACGGGGCTTTTTTTAACGCAAAAAAAATCATCACACGTCTTTGTTTTGAAGCATTTCCAATTACAAAACAAAAACAACATAGTAAAACGGAACTTTGATTTTTATCAATTTAGCACAGAAAAAGCTGTCATTTGACCTAATGTGCTCTGGAGCAAAATCCGCACCAAACAGGGACTCGTTTATACACAACCATATTCGTTCAGCGGAAGGATAAAACTAATTATCTGTCAAATCAGACATGAGCTAAGTGTTACCATTCACGAAATAAGCACTAGTTGAAAAAAAAAAAAACGTTAGATGGCGGACCCTTTAGTATATAATTTGTAATAATATATAATTTATACTAGTTTCATAAAAAATAATTTATTCGATTTCATAAATTATCTCTTCATAAATTAAATGAAAATTTTCTTTAGATCCACGAAATTATTTCAATGCCTTATTTGTTTATATTTTTCATAAAATTTCATTAATTTTAAAGTTTTAAGATTTATTTCTCACCTCTTCAACATATTTTATAAAGTGCTTTATTATTTCAATGTAGCCTTTTATTAATTTTTGGACTTCAATGAAATTGTTTAAAAACTCATATGAAGCGGTTCATAGGCTTAGTTCTTAGTTATTAATTAAAAAAACTTCTTAATATTAAAAAATTTTATGAAACTGTTCATTATTTCTATAAACGCTTTCATGTCGGAATTATTCATTAGTTTCATGAAGAATTTAATTTTATTCTACAAACAATTAATAAACATTGACTTTAATGAAACCTGTTTTATAGATTCTATGAAAAATTTCAATGGACGAGTTCCAGTGACAATTTTCATTAATGCTATGAAGAAATTCATTATAGAAGTGAAATAATTCTCTTAGTTTATGATATTTTTTATTAAAAATTAAAAAAAAATGCATTTTTTAATTTTATCGCTGTTGGCCCGTTTTGAGGCCAGCGAAAACGTAAAACCCCATTTCCTCATGAGTTTATTCGACTATTCTATGCCAATTTTGATATTTGCAAAAAAAAAAACTAAAAAGTTATAGCCCTACTGTGGAGGGTATAAAAAAAAATTTGGTAAACCAAATTTAATTCATATACTTGGTTTTTATCAAATAACGGTTTATTCAACGGTTGATCAATGTCATCAATCTCGTAACAGGATATCCTGTTACCCGATTGATACTATATAGTACTGTCACGACTAAAATTCCGTTGTTCTGCCAATGCTTTTATTGTTTTTTCGCATATATTCGCATTTCTGGAGATCGGAAAAAGCATAATGATTGTTTTTATGGATTAATTTGTTATCTTAATATTTCCATTATACTAGATAAATTAAAAAGATAACGTGTTTGAGATACGAATTATCTATTTGTAGTTTTTAAATAGATTATATGGACTGTTAAATACATTCACTGAGTTCAAATCTTTATTTAATTTGTTAAAATCATTTGGTTAGGTTGAAAAAAAAAACGGAACAGTTATTAGCAGAGTTATAAACTTTAACAAAACTTAAAAAAAAAAATAATTCAAAATGAAATCCTCTACTCTGGATAACTTTACTTGTATTTTGGCTGAATTTTTTGGTACGGCCATGTTAGTATTTTTAGGCTGCATGGGTTGTGCCTGGGGTACTGACAATAGTCTGTTGAAAGCATCTTTGAGTTTTGGTTTAGCTGTTATGGCCATAGTACAATGTTTCGGATGTGTTTCAGGATCCCATTTAAGTCCATCGATAACATTGGCAGCCTATATTGTTGGCATCATCTCACCTTTAATGGCTTTTGGTTATTTTGTGCTCAAATGTTGGGTTGTTACGCTGGCTATGCCCTCTTAATGAATACTTTACCCGAAACATTTCTAACGGTAACCCGATGCCAACAGTAGTTTTTGTATTACAGTACCTCATCCGGATATTAATCCATTACAAGCGGTATTTATTGAATTCAGCATAACAGCAGCATTACTTTTTTTTGCCTGTAGCATTTGGGATCCTCGTAATGCTAAATTAACTGAAACACTGCCAATACGTTTCTTTTTGGCCATTCTTGTTTTGCATTGACTGCTGTTAGTTATTGGTTAAAAATTATTTTTTGGGTTTCTTAGTTTTCACGAGTTTTTCTTTCTTATAGGGCAAATTTACTGGCGCTAGCATGAATCCGGCACGTTCTTTTGCTCCTGCCTTGTGGAATAATAATTTTGAAAAACAATGGATTTATTGGATTGGTCCTCTGAGTGCAGCACCTATTGTGGGTTATTGTTATAAGTATGTGTTTTGGCGTGAAGCTGATAATGAAAATTCAAGTAAAGAATCAAAATGTGAAATGTAAAGAACAAATTAGTATGTAAAGTCTGTAAAGTTACAGGAAAATTTTGTAACAGTAACAGAAAAATTAGCTTGAGCGTTATTTTTATTTGAAGGAGTTGAACTATTTAGATTTTATACAAGTTCTCGCATCCGTGATAATTCCGATTCGAAAATTAGTTTTAATTCTTTGTATCTTTACCATTTTTTATCCGATAAAACAATATGTCATTTAAAAGCTAATTGAATCATATTTCATACAACATATAATGATTGTACACCCAAAAAAATAAGTTAGTAAAAAAGTTAGTAAAATCTCTTGTAAATCAGGTATACTAATTTTCAGCAATTTTTTTTGTTAAAATAATGATTTCTGCTAAAATATTAGTTAAACTTATTCAGCACTTAATTGTTTTGAACAATGTATTACTAATTATTTTGCAAATAATTGTGATGATAAGCACATTAATAGTGTGGACGACATCCAGATTGAAAGATATACGCAAAATCAAGTAGACGAGGAAAACGCTACTAAAAAGTACAACTATTGTTAGACATATAAAAAAAACAACCATGGAAGATTTTTGATATCTGTTTTCCATGCATAAAGCAAAATTGTGGCTTGAAACAACTAAAATTTTGTCTTGTAACCGGCTTGTGAAAGTACCAAGGTTTAAATTGCCATTCGTAAAAAAAATATATTGCTGGCAGGCCACTGCTATTTTTGTAAAACCCACCGTGTTAAATTCTACCAAAGGTACAACTAATATTGTACTAGAAAAACACAATTTTGTTTGCAAAGAATGTGTTTACGACACCACCAAAATTTTTGGCCAGTATTGTTTTTATTAATATTGTAACCACTTAGAGGCATTTGTTAATATTTTAGTATTACATTTAAATATGATATATAAGACTTCTACCAAACTGTATTGTTGCTATTTTAATGTGATTATTATACATATTCCTCAATCGGGTAAAAGGACAATACCGTCAATATTGCTAATCCCACGTTCTGCCAACTCATAACTGACAGTCGCTAAGACTTGCCAATACTCTTGCCGATTGCATTTTTCTGCCTGGGTAATTGGCTATTAATTTAAAAAAGTGAAAATAAATATTAATAATGTAGATATTAATAATGTAGTGTGTTCATAGATATTAATAATGTAGTGTGTTCAAATTTCAAACAAATATACATTCAGGTAGACAGCATAAAGCGAAAGACAACACACACATCTTAGGTAGTTTTTTTATATTTCCTTTTTCTTATTGCAAAACGGATTGTAGTTGTCATATTTTGTTATTTTTTCGTTTCGTTTTATAATTATCTACTGCATTTGCCTTCCTTTAAAATATGTCATCATTTAGACAACCATTGATGTAAGTAGTTGAAAGATAATTTTATTTGTGTTATATATAATTATTTATATTTTTTTCGATATTACATGAATTCATCTCGTCAATGTGGGAGTCTGAACATTTTTATGTTTTCTAACGTATTCCAAATGATTTTCCGCAAATAAATTAACTAAGTATGTTTTCTTAAAATTTTTTAAGTTTTTTTCTGTCTACTAAAGTTCAGCAAACATTTTGGTAACTCTTACCAAGGGTTTTTTAATTTTTAAATCCAGTGCTAGCAAAACTCTTGCTGACTCTAATAATTTTGTTGCTAAAACCAGCTCGCTGATTTTCAGTAAAAAAATTTTGATGACAGTAGCAATTTTTTTTTACAAGCACCCTCCTGACTAAAATTTTACAGACACTGGAAATGTTTTTGCTGCAGTTCCCATTAACCCATTAAGCATCAAATTATAATCGCAGCTTTTTTTTAGCTTTAATTTAAGGCATAATAAAAACCGTTAACCTTTTAACACCCCAGATATTAAGAGTTAAATTCCATATTTTGCCATAAAATAGCCCAAAATCTCCATCAGGGCAAAGTTATATATTACTAAATTTTTTTTTTTACTTCTTAGCAGTAAAACGTTATTTCGAATGCCTTTTTGCTTTTGAGTAAAATTTCGCGATGTTGTGTTTGAAGGAATCATTCGTTATCGAATCAGATAACCTCAAAAGTAGAAGAATTCGCTCGTATACGAAGGCGAAAATTAGGGCCCTGATATTGAAAGTATGAAAATTTGATGCAATATTTGTTAGAGCTTTTTTAGTTTATGTTATCAGAAGGTCCCTTTCATATTTATGAATTTGTGTGGTTTGAATCAATTGTGTATTGTTGTTTAGCGATATTTTAAAGGCCTTTTTCCTCGACTTTCATACTTACAACCCAGATAAGAGTTGTTTTTTTTCTTTTTTTGGTTTTTCAAAAGATTCCTCCAATTTTAGCGACTTTTTTATAATCGGAGTTTATTAGTAAAATGCCAAAATGAACCGACCTTTCTGATTTGGAGCGAAGACAAATTGCACAGAAAATAATATTTCACTACTTTTTCCAATGAAATCGTTTTTTTGAAAATCATAAAAGCTGGCTATTAAAAGTTTATTGAATCAATTAAATATTTGCTCAAATTTGGAACTTCACATTTTTTTATACTATCGCTCAAAACAAATTGTGATTTTTTTTTTATGTATGTAGTGGTTTTTTATAAATCTCTATGTATTAGTAATAAATATTTTAAGTTAACTTTTATTAGATTATATTAATACTCATTAGGTTTATTATTTATTAAGCTATATAATTTAATTTCAGTGGCTTAAATTTGAATATTAATTTATTCTAAAACATTGACATGAAATTGATAATGTAATTGTTGAAGTTAAATTTTGTTTAATAAAAATTTAATAATTCGTTTTAAACAAAAAAAACTATAAAAATTTAAAAAACAAATACGCGGTTTTTAATAAAAGGGCTAATTTCTGCAAAAAAAAATTGTCCATACTCCCTACGTTTCAGTAGAAGGAATAAAACTAATTTCTGTGTGAATTTATTTACATAAGTATAAATAAATCTGATAACTAAATGAGAATTACTTGCCGGTTTAAATTCAACGTTATAAAATTCAAGCTATAAAGATGTGGTATGGCAACACTAATATATCCAATTGTTATTTGCTTTTTCATAAGATCTACATGATCACTTTTTAATCAAATGAGTTGTTATTTAATTGAAAAATAATTCAATTAAAGTGTTATCAATTTCTAGTTGAATTAGGTATTTTCGTTGTTGGCGGAATTTTAGCAATTAAAGTTATTGAATCGGTGTATTTGGTGATTGAAATGGGTTTTTATTTTTTTGTGAGTTATCTCTTTTACAACCCAAAAACTATCAAGTTCCAAAATTTCGCGATTAATTGACCGAAGTCGATTACGCTTTTTTTGAATGATAATTAAAATTATGGAATAAAGAAGAGAAGTGAAGAAAATCCAACTTGCGGAATAGCGATATACGCAGAATTTAAAAAGTTGCAGTTAATTATACCATAAGCTGCATAGAGCTCTGTGCCCTAGTTTCCCCTTCTGTAAGCAAATCAACTGATTTGATAGTTCTAACTGCATCCGAAACAATTGAACGAAGTAAAACTTCGGTAATATTATTAGAAAAATAAAAATTTCGCAAATTTTCACTATTCAATAAAATATTTATTAATAATCCAATGATTTTTTTGGACTTAAATAGACTTTTAAGTCAACAATGTGATATTTATGTCTGAATTTATGATTTGCAGTTGGCAATCCTACAATTCCCAACAATAAAAAAACAAAACTTTGGAATAAATTAGGTATATATTGGAGTATTTGCAACCGCTTCCGCTACAAATTTAGTGGGTTAAATTTGATATTTGCCATAAAAAGGTGGCAAGTTTAGAAGCGGCTGTGATAAAAAAGCGCATACAATTAAAGAAAAAAAAGCAAATTGTAAAAAAGTTCGAGGCCATACTCTATATTTCTTTATTAGGATATTGTCCTAACAAATAATCTATAAAGTTTTTTTGTTTTCAAATTTATTATTTGACCCTTTCAGGAATGTGTTGATAGATCTATCAAAGATAATGAAAGATAATACCAAACTGTAATACTTTGTTTTATTTGTCAATATATTTGTATACATTAAAATAATATAGAACAGAAGATTCATCCAAAAATCTTTTAACTATAGTTTAATTTATAAATTTATTTATAAATTAAACCACACATATGGAAAAATGATGCATATATGCTTCCATATATGGTAGTATATATGGATAATACATTCATATATGTAACCATATATGGAAAACACTTTCATATATGGCTCCATATATGGTAAACATTTACATATATGGTTCCATATATGAAAACATATATGCAACAAGGCCGAACAATCACTTGGACGTGAGAGCAGACGTCAATTTCCTTTTGAACTAAAAGAAAAAAATAAAATTACTCAAAAATGTTGTCGAGGGCCGCACTTCGTTCTGTTCAACGTCCATTGGGCGCTTTAGCTGCCAGAACCGCATCTTCTGCTGCTGCCGCTGGTGGTGACCACCCCGTCCGCCCTGAACATCCTGGCAAGGTCCGTTTGGGTTTCATTCCAGAGGAATGGTTCCAATTTTTCTACAACAAAACTGGTGTCACTGGACCATACACCTTTGGTGTTGGTTAATCACCTACTTGTGTTCCAAGGAAATCTACGTCATGGAACATGAATACTACAGTGGTATTTCGTTGGCCATAATGGCTATCGTTGCCGTTAAGAAGCTGGGTCCAGCTGCTGCCAACTGGGCTGATAAGGAAATCGATAGAATCGAAGCCGAATGGAAACAGGGTCGCGAAGATGAATTGAAGGCCCTCCAAGATTCCATTGAAGGTGAAAAGAAAGAGCAATGGCGCGCTGAAGGTGCTTTGTTGCTCATGGATGCCAAAAAGGAAAATGTTGCTCTGCAATTGGAAGCCGCTTTCCGTGAGCGTGCCATGAATGTGTACTCTGAAGTCAAACGTCGTTTGGACTATCAAGTTGAGTGCCGTCACATTGAACGCCGCCTCAGCCAAAAACATATGGTTGATTGGATTGTGAGGAATGTTTTGGCTTCCATCACCCCCCAACAAGAGAAGGAAACCCTTAACAAATCTATTGCTGATTTGTCTACATTGGCTGCTCGCACCAAGTAAAAGCAACATTGCATTACATTTAGTACATTATGAAACTTTAAAATAATAAAACAAATAAACAAGAAAATGAGAAACATATTTGCAAAGATATATAACGTGAAATTAATACAAAAATAAAGTTTAAGAAAACTTCTCGTTAAACGATTAAAACATATATGCAACAATTGTTCATATATGGTTCAATATATGCTTCCATATATAACAAACATTTCCATATATGCTTCCATGCATTTCCATGTATGGATCCATATATATTCATATATATTCATACATGGGTCATATATAATAATATATGATCTTTTTCAGCTGGGTTTTTAAATATTTTCGTACAAGTTTCACTAGATTTTAAGTTAAGAATTTATAATTTGTATTTAATATACAAAAAAGATAAATTGAAATTTAATATTTCCATTTTCAATTGCGTTGAAAATGTGAAATTTTAGAATTTATATTTCTTGATGCGCTAGCTCCAGACAGATGTCTAAAAAAAATTCTTTACACATTTTTAATAAAAAGAAATTTCAAAAGTGAAAGTTTTTCACACACATTTTTAGGCGAATTTCTCTGTTTATTTTTATAAAAACAAGCACTAAAAAATTAATTTTATTTTTTAGTTAGATTTTTACAGGAAGAAGAAAAAGAAAACCTTTTTATTGAACAATTTAACGGACACAGTGAATATGCCAGACTGTCGCTGATTCGTCCCTCCAAGGACTCGTCAGTGGTATATTGTTAAATTGATCTATATGAAAAACTTGTTTTACTTTGTGTCGTAGTGAGTTTCAAACCCACAGCCATATGCTATGACTCGTAGCATCACCTCTTGGGGAGTTAAGCCACAGTAGACAGAGCGATGAGTGTGGAGAAGTGGAGTTTTGTCAGCACTCACAATGCATTGTTTTAATCAGAAGAGATAGTGTTTACTAATAACTATGAACAATTTATTTTTCAACTAGAATGCTTTCTCTTTTTAATCCTATTGTTATCTCTATTTCACAAGTAATTATTACATTATGTTGCGCTTTATTCACATTCATTAGTTGGATATCAAGTAAATGTTAGAGATAGAGTTGCCGCTGTTCAAATTTTTCAATTGTTTCTGGGGTAAATGATGTTTAATTTAATTTTATTTCTTTTATTACACTAAAAGTTCTATAATTGTCACCTGCGTTAAATGTCGGTATACTTTAACAAAAGAAAAAAAATATCGCTAAAATGCAAAAATTGCCAAAATTTAAAAAATTGCAAAAATTAAAAAATTGCAAAAAATAAAAAAATGCTAACATTGAAAAATTATTGCGAAAAATTAAAAATATCCCCAAAAATTAGAATTGCTAAAATGTAAAAGATTGCCTATATAAAAAAATACTTAAAATGGAAAATCTTCAAAATTTAAAAAAACCGCTGAAATTAAAAATCTCTAAAATTTAAAAAACTCACTATAATTTAATAAAAAATCGCCAAAATTTAACAAAATCCCAAATATTAAAAAAAATTGCCAAAATATGCAATTTGTAAAAAAACAAATTTCCCATATTGACAAAAACTTGTCTTCGGATATTTATCCACAAGCTATTTTAGTTTTCGAGTTATTGACTTTTAAAATTTGAAGAAATGCCATATACGAAGTTATCCGATCAAGTCGAAATTTAAGAAATTTTTTCTTCTAGCTCTTTTAGTTTTCGAGTTATGCACGGTTTTTATTTAGGCGATTTTTAAAAGTTCCATATTTCGAATTTAAATTTTTTTCCAGTTTTGGCTATTTTTTAATTTTAATGTTTTTTTTAATTTTATATATTTTTTTCTTTTAAATTTTAGGTATTTTTTTCGATTTTTTCAATTTTAGCTTATTTTTTTAATTTTTTAGCGATTTTTTTAAATCGATTGAATTCCCAACGATTGAATTCAATGATTGAATAAATCGATTGATGAACAATGTTTGAAGTAGAAATAAAGTCGAATGAGACCAATTGAGAATTCATTAGATTTGTAAAAATTTGATTTTAGAATTCAATCATTCCATAGGCAATCACAATTGAAAAATCGAATTAATGATCGAATCCTTTAAAGCTCTGTACACATATTATATTTTGAAAATATTTTTACTCAATTAGGCTGCATAAACTTTGAAATTCCGTTTCTATTTATGGATGGTTGTTTTTGTTTCTTTAATTTACTATTACAAATATTACAGTTATACATTTATACATTTATACATTTTAATTTGCTTAGTAATTCACAAAAATTCTCAATAATTATAAAATTTTTATTTTTTAGCTTTTTTCAATTTGTTTTATTTTTTTCGATTAAAAAAAGCCAAAATATCTATTACTATTATAAGTTAGTATATTTACAAACTTTGTGCGTAAAAAGTTTATATAATAAAACAATACTAATTTTAGACATAATGTGTTTAATTGTAAACACATTATGGGTAAAAATATAAAAGTGTGTATTATTGTGGCGCAAATAGTCTTACACATTTTGGGTTTAAATTCACGAATTTGAATAATATCGCAAAAAACTTTAATCATGTTATAGTAGTAAATTTAGTTTTTTTTACAGTGCACATAACAATATTATTATCTACGATTTCCGAGTCAATCGGTTGTTAAGTTTATGAATCACTAAAACATTTTTGTAAAGGGGAGAGAAATAAAATAATGGTGTTGCCAGAGTAAAACGAAAAATTAACAAACAGCTATTTAACGATTATGCATGACAATTTTTAATAAAGGTTTGGTAGTGATGATGTGCAACTACTTTAACAATTTGTTTACTTTAACATAAAATAATAGGGAATTCACATACACAAACTAACCTACTAAAAAAAGGGATCAACTGCTTTATCAAGCACTAAACAAGGCGATAAAACCATTTTTTAGTCTTTTGATTAAAAGTTTTATCTGACTACTTTTTCTATACGTCTCTATATTCATACTACTATTTGGGTAAAACTCTGTGTTTTTAACTAATTCAATATCGTTTTATTGTCTAAAATTGGGCAAATGAGAACGCTGATGAGAGTGTTATTGTGTTTCTCTTTTAACCAGAAGTTGCCCGTACTTTTTCTTCTGGTAATATCAAATCATCTGCTGTTTTTGATCAATGGTTATAATCTTTTACTTCAAGCTCATATATTAGTTCTCATGTAGTGAGTAAACTAGTTTATATGAATGTTTGATATTTGGCATGGGATTGTTACCGCTTTCAAAACATGTTCTGATGATGGAAACCTAGAAAATTCCTGAAATAGATCTATCAACACATTCCTGAAAGGGTCAAATAATAAATTTGAAAACAAAAAACTCTATAGATTATTTGTTAGGACAATATTCTAATAAAGAAATATAGTGTATGGCCTCGAACTTGAATAAGTTTCATTTTCATTGCACAATTAAAGGTCGAAAAAACATAATTTTTATTTTTAATAAAAATTATTATAACTTATTTTTCTATACTTAATTACACTAGTTTACACCGAAAATGTACATTTGATGAGAGGTGATTTTCCTTATGTATTTTCTCCCGTTGAATTCGAAAATCAAGGTTACATTTTGTCGAAAAAAATAAAATATCCGGAAAATATGATAATTAGATTTATTCACTTAATTGCTTATAACTTTGTCATTTTTCGGTCGATTTTCTTCTGGTTGGTCTTAGTTCTTACGTAAAAGTATCATCTTTACGTACATGAAGAGGAACCAGACGATTTTTTTTTTAACGACTTGTACTTTTCCGTCGGCACAGAATCACTGTAAAATATGATTTTTTTAAAATGTGCCCTATTTTCATCGATACCGCTTTACCAATCAAAGATCCGATTATACATATTTGTTCGTCATCTCAATACCTTGCATTTTGGGGACCCAATCGAAGATATGATTTGTCAAGTGAAAAAGGTCGGAAAAAATGAAAAAATTACATTATCTCGAAAACTGTTCTATAAACAAAATTTAAACTTGATTTTCGAATTCAGCGGGAGAAAATACATACCGAAATCTATCTCTCATCAAATGTACATGAAAAAAATTTCCTGTTGTAAACTAGTGTTATTAATAACATTTTTTTATATGAAAAAGTTTGACTTTTATTTTTGGGCGTGAAATGTGGTTTTGTGAGCTTCAGGTATTGGGAGGGTCTTTAATCTCTTTTTGAGCAAATTTTTTTGATTAATCTCATTTTACCAGGCTTTTATCCAAAATTACCTCACACGAACCTATTAGCTGTCAAGCAAATCAAAAAAAAACGCATATGTAAACGAGGAAGATTAATAATATTTAATCAAGTAGATGAAATTCGCAGTCTAAACTTCCTATAAGAAATATTTATGCATTCGAGTCGAAATCTATAATGATTTTTTAAAAGTTAAAAGAGGTTTAAAACTTTTTTTTCATAATTTTTTCATATTTGAGTTTATACAAGCTGTATACATTGGAAAACTTCCCTTCACAGTATCCCAAATGGCTGTGAACTAATTAAATACGTCATAAAATCTACTATCACAAGTGTTATTAATTAAATATTAACATCTAAAATAATTCAATTAAGAAACACAAATAAAAATATTTATATATGAAATTGATGCTTACTTTAATCTTTAACCAGTATTTAACATTTATATATGGGGGATTTCATATCAAGTGACCGAATTTTTGAAACCGATGTCTTGGGTTTGGAATGAAACTTGAACCAAGTTGAGTCCTATTGGAACAAAATTTCAGCGGATCGGTTAAGGACACTCCGAGTTAGAGGGTGTTGAATTTTGACATTTTCGACAAACAGACCTTTTTTGCGGATACATATAACTAATTGTAGTTAGAAAATATATAATATTGTGCAAAATGTTTTCTAAAAAAAAAAAAATTTTATAAATTTTGGTTTTAAAAGTCAAACATTTTTTCGACTTTTTTTTTCAAAATGGGGTATTTATTTTTTAGAAAGCTTAGGTCTGTTCCTTTAGGAGCTTTGTGGTCGCTTACAAGGGGAGTCTCCCGATGGGTTCTCTCCAATTTTAATGAAATTTTAAAGAAAAAAAAAATATTTTTTTTAGCGTCCCAATCTCAGGTTAAATGGTTAAAAGATGAGGCCAAAGTTGAAAAAATTGTTGTATGGATACATATCTGAAACTAATGAAATTCAAAAATTTAGATACCTATATAAGGCTTGCCATTTATATAATATATTTAAAATATCAGTTTTATGATGATTACTAGCGATAATATCCCGTGAGCGTTTTTAAAAAAAGTCCCAGAACACTATTTTTTATTAATTAAAAATTAGTTACTGCAACTTTAGTCAAAAGTTTTGACAAATATATGGTTCTGCATTAAAAAATTATAAAAACCAGCCTCTCGGCTCGAGATAATAAGAGTTTTAAGCAATTTTTTTTTGATGTGGTTTAAAGCTATTTTTATAAAAAAAATCACTAAAGGGGGTGCACCTTGCATTTTTTTTAAAAAAGCCTCAAAATAAGGCGCTCTAATATACATTACTTTAATATTGTTTATGAAGGTTCTCAAAATATTTAAATTTTTGCACTTTTAAAAAAGTGTTTTATTATTTATTTTTTAAAATAGTTTTGTTTATTATTTTTCTTTTAGATGAGTCTTGAAAAGATCTTTCATTTGTTACTCCTTTTGTATACTATTTCTTGGAATGGAAAAAAATACCTTAAAAAACTGAAAGTAAACCTTTTTTAAAAATTGTCCAGTTCATTAACGGTTATCGGAAAGCGCGATATATTTCGGAAATATTCTTAAAAAAACGAAAACGTTTATTTTCAGGGCGTCACTAAATGTTGTTTTCTGAAACGACCCACCTTAATAAACACATATTTTAGCTTAATCCAACTATAATCCTTTAACAAAACGCTAAATTTAATATTAGTGAAAACACATTTTTTTGAATTACAAAAATATCTGAACGTTATCGGATATGTTTCGTATACCAGTTAATGCGCCTTCAAGAGCTCTTTCATTTGGTACCTCATTTGTCTAAAATTTCTCTGAAACAATTCAAAATAAGCCGAAAATAAAAAATTGGGTAATTTTTGAACCAACTTTTTATAGCCCCTAAACATGAGATTGGACCGCTAAATAATACAAGTGCCTTATTTTTTCTTCTTTATTACATATTAAATTTCATTAAGTTCAGGAGAACTCATCGGGAGACTCCCCTTTCAAGTGTGATGCGACTTGTTTATATTTCTTCTTTTCTTCCGAAGTAGGGTACTTTTGCACTATAAATTTCGAGTGCTCGCCATTATTTTGTTTTTTATCCGATTTACATAAAATTAACACATTTCTAATCTGCTAGTAAAGACCAATAAAAAAACATGCTTACGCCTGTGTGTTATCTCTGAATTTCCAAATTTGTTCTCAATCAGGTCCACTTTTTGCTAATAACGGGAAACTCAGAAACTAAAGAAAGAATGGTCCACTTAACATCTAAACAAAAAGGAAACAGCTATAACAACGCCCCAGGTGAAAGTACGAAATTGATTTTTATATCGTCCATTCCAAGATAGGTCTGCCGAATTTGACCGGGGGTCATTTAAATTCCTTAAATTCTTGACGATGTTTATTAGTCTCTACTGTTTTTAGTTTCTGCAAATTTTGTAAACTCGCGTTTTTATTGCCGTTTTTCAGTTTTTTTCCAAAAAAAATTTTAAAAGTAGTGAACTTTGATAGTCCTATTACCTAAAGTAGATGGACTATTTAAAAGATTTAAAAAGCATATGAAAACTTCAATTGGTTTAAATGGTACATAACGAAAATTAATAAAAAAGCAATAACTTTTTGCGAAAATGCATTCATTATGCGAATGCAATATTTGAATTCACTTAAAAATTATGATAAAATCGTTCTTAGTGATCATACTATGATCAGTCAGTATCATGTTTATGATTGTAATATAATATGATAATTTTTTGCAGGCAATCCTGTTCAATCATATCTTTTCTCTGCGTGGTGTTTTCATAAATTCTATAGTTCTGCATTATCGATTGATTCATTAATTTTTGAAGATTTCATTAATTCTACAAATGACTTTAATGAAACCTGTTTAATAGATTCCAAGAAAAGTTTTCAATGGACTTGTTGGAGTGAAAGTTTTCATTAAAGCTATGATGAAATTCATTACTGAAGTGAACATAATTCACTCAGTGTATATACCGTTATAAAAGCTATATACTACTATATATAAACTGTTTTCGTCGGCATACTCAAAAATTGTCTTTTTATATGAAAAATGTAGAGAAAGCTATTTTTAAAAAAATCACTTAAAAATAGTTAGTTTCGTAGAAGATAATGTTTTTTCAATATTGATAAAGAAAACTAGTAGTTGAATGATGTGACTGTGTTTTGGTTAATTTTTATATATTTCTGTTTACAACATAGTTTAATTATTCTGATGAAGAATTTTAGGTACTTACAACTAAAATTATTGAATAATGAATAAATGTTGTTGCTTACAATAGAATTCCAACCAATTCCAAAAATCCGCGATGTTAATTGATTACCCGAACAACATTAGTTATTTTCGTATTTTTTTACAGGTTTAGCAAACAGCTTTAAATCTTAAAGCTTTTTATTTAGCAGGGTTGCCAATCCAGCTGCTAATGTTTCCATTACTGGGAACGAATTGGGAATCCGTTTTTTATAGTTTTTGTTAAACCTAAATAAGTGCCTTTAAATTTGATTTAGCATAAGTTACTAGTTAGCTAGTTATTCAATTGTTCTTTATTTTCAATTCATTTCCTTTTTTACAAGTTTAAATGTTTATAATGTAAATAGAACATACGACTTTGACCAATGTCGTCAGTCGGCATAAGTACTATTGCGTGCCGCTTTTTTTAGTTATATGTATTCGAAAAAAGCTGCAATTCGGAGAGTCCTTGACCGATCTCACTGAAGTTTTGTGTCATAACCTAACTTGGTGCATGTTCAACCCGACCCCAAAACATTAGAACCCTAAACACATCATGAGTATTAATTTAGAAAGGTTGAGGTTAAGAAGAAAAATAAACGTTTTTCTCTAAAAAATTATAAACACTATTAATTTTTAAATCAAACTAGACTAGTTTCTGCCTTTTCATGGACAGGCATCATCAGTGATAATCCATTTAAAATTGTATTATAATTTGTGTCTTATAATTGTCAGATTGTCTCTATATGATAAATTTTTCAACAACCTGCGGCTGTAAGAATCAAACCTGCGCTCATCTTACATTACAAACGTAACAATACCAAGTCATGACCGTTTAGCGATAACACCCAAGTATAGCCTTGAATGTAATGCAGCTAAATTGCAGTTTTCTTTCCTATTAGCTTTTCTGTTATTGTATATTATACTCAGAAGTGACCAACACTAATAAACACAAATATTCTATTTTTAGAATTTTGTTTATTGTTCTGATCTCCTACGTTTAATAGAAAAGGTGCGGGCTCGATTCCCGGCGACTATAATATCAATTTTCAAAAATAATCTTTATTAGTTTCTGTACATCTTATAGCACAATAACAGTGTTACCGTATCCAAAGAAAGTAACACATTTATTAATAAGAAGTATTAAGGTGTTGTTGATTCCCTGAAAAAAAACTGTTTAAGTTTAAGCTTTTTTTTAACTGTAGTTTTAAACAACTCCAAATTTGGCTAATTTAGAGTTGTGTAACGGGTCCAAAACGGCTAAATTTATAAGTGTTTGCTAAAATCAACTACAGACAATAGAGTTAGTTTAACAATTTTAAATATTTCAATGTAGAGGTGATAGTATATTCTTAAATTTAACATTATTTTGACTGACTACCACAGAATATATATTGGTCAATAAACCGATATTATTAACACACTTGTTCTAATTAATTTTGTACATTTTATTAAAAAACATCGGTTGTTTTATTAAGATATTTATTAAATAAATTTCTTTAAAACGTATATTTACACAAGATTTAAAATAATTGATACTAGACTAGATAATACAAAGAGGCACTTGAAGCAATAAGTTTGATTGCCTTAAGACTTAACGCATAGTGTAAGTGTAGTATGAGTGGGGAAGAAATCGTTGGATAATCTTGATTTTATTGCTATAGTCGGTTATTGCTTAAGAAATCAATAAAAACAACTATATTTAAACAATTGAAGAGCTTATTGTAAAAACTTGATAAGCTACATTTACTGTTTTATGGATTATCGCTGTTTTCTAGGCATCCATTGATTAATTTTTTATAGAAGTATTCCCTTAACACGTATTGCAATATCTAGAGCATAAAAGTCCTGCAATGTAATATTGGGTTTCATTTTTTAACCTTTAAAAGGCGAAAACAATCAAAACATAAAATGTGGCTTATCAGGTTTTTACAATAAGCCCTTCAATTATAAAAAAAAACAGAAAATGGTTTACGAATTTTTATGATAGAAAGAAACCTTTCTATATAATTTTTTAAACCCTTTTAACATCCCTTGTTAGGCTTGTCAGATACCATTTTTTGCTATCCCAAACAAATTAAAAAATATCCCCAATTAGAAAAAATTTTGAATAAAGTAGTAGAGTTAAAATTCATTATATAATTTTCCATATTAACCAAGTTGCCACTTTTTATTGATGACAATTTAAAAAATATCTAAAAAACAACAATGTGAGTTTTAGTTAATTCAGAGGCTCCGATTCTTTGCTAA
>CM037851.1:59651514-59685618 GCA_021234595.1 Delia radicum | reverse complement strand
GGCCATGTTAGTATTTTTAGGCTGCATGGGTTGTGCCTGGGGTACTGACAATAGTCTGTTTGAAAGCATCTTTGAGTTTTGGTTTAGCTGTTATGGCCATAGTACAATGTTTCGGATGTGTTTCAGGATCCCATTTAAGTCCATCGATAACATTGGCAGCCTATATTGTTGGCATCATCTCACCTTTAATGGCTTTTGGTTTTTTTGTGCTCAAATGTTGGGTTGTTTACGCTGGCTATGCCCTCTTAAAGAATACTTTACCCGAAACATTTCTAACGGTCCCGATGCCAACAGTAGTTTTGTGTGTTACAGTACCTCATCCGGATTTAATCCATTACAACGGTTTTTATTGAGTTTAGCATAACAGCAGCATTAATATTTTTTTGCCTGTAGCATTTGGGATCCTCGTAATGCTAAATTAACTGAAACACTGCCAATACGTTTCTTTTTGGCCATTCTTTGTTTTGCTTTGACTGCTGTTAGTTATTGTTAAAAATAATTTTTTGGTTTTCTTAAATTTTCACGAGTTTTTCTTTCTTATAGGGCAAATTACTGGCGCTAGCATGAATCCGGCACGTTCTTTTGCTCCTGCCTTGTGGAATAATAATTTTGAAAATCAATGGATTTATTGGATTGGTCCTCTGAGTGCAGCACCTATTGTGGGCTATTGTTATAAGTATGTTTTTTGGCGTGAAGCTGATAATGAAAATTCAAGTAAAGAATCAAAATGTGAAATGTAAAGAACAAATTAGTATGTAAAGTCTGTAAAGTTACAGGAAAATTTTGTAACAGTAACAGAAAAATTAGCTCGAGCGTTATTTTTATTTGAAGGAATTGAACTATTTAGATTTTAATACAAGTTCTGGGCCCTAACTCCCGCATCCGTGATTGAAAATTCCGATTCGAAATTTATATTTCGATAGCTGAACTTTTCTAATGATGTTACGATTTCTTGTTTAGTACTGTATAAAATGTACTGTATAAATGTACTGTATAAACAAAACACATATATTTTATTATTTAGCTTTATTAGCTAGGTTGATACTATTATTCGATTTGGCTAAAGATCTCATCAGAACAATACTTTTTAGAAAAGCTAGAGCCCCCAGAATAGGCAGTGCTTTGACAAAAACATATTAATCATCAACTTGGCTCCATTCTTGTCATCTTAGTAATCAAACACATGACTAAAATCTTTTCCTAACAAGCATCATGATATTACTACACCTTGAAGACCAAAACTGTTCTATTTATATAAACACATTTTTAGTTTTTACTCTGCTGTAGTTATATTTTTTAAAGTTTTATTAGTTTTTTTGGTGTTTTATACATCGAGATTATTTTAAATTAGTTTTAATTATAAAGAACTTTTAACCTCCGTATATTTACAAAATAAAGCAAATCGAACATATTAGCTAGGTTGATACTAGTATTTCGATCTGGCTAAAGATAATAAAAAAAAATGTTAAACTGCAGTTTACGGACATAACTTGAATTTGTCTCAAATGTTCACAATTTATAGAGCTTTTAGTGCTGACCTCAAAATATACCTTTTTGTCGGCGAGCCCTGTTCCCGAGTTATGGACATCCAAAGCTGGGAGTTTTAATTCTTTGTAATCTTTACCATTTTTTATCCGATAAAACACTTTGTATACATATATGTCATTTAAAAGCTAATTGAATCATATTTCATACAACATGTAATGATTGTACACTCAAAAAAATAAGTTAGTAAAAAATTTAGTAAAATGTCTTGTAAATCAGGTATACTAATTTTCAGCAATTTTTTTGTTAAAATAATGTTTCCTTCTAAAATATTGGTTAAACTTATTCAGGACTTAATTGTTTTGAACAATGTATTACTAATTTATTTTGCTAATAATTATGCTGATAAGCACATTAATAGTGTGGACGACATCCAGATTGAAAGATATACGCAGAATCAAGTAGACGAAGAAAACGCTACTAAAAAGTACAACTATTGTAAGACATATACAAAAAACAACCATGGAAGATTTTGATATATGTTTTTCATGCATAAAGCAAAATTGTGGATTAGAAGAACTAAATTTTGTCTTGTACCCGGCTTGTGAACAGTACCAAGGTTTAAATAGCCATTCGTAAAAAAATTATATTGCTGGCAGGCCACTGCTATTTTGTAAACCCACCGTGTTAAAATCTACCAAAGGTACAACTAATATTGTACTTGAAAAACACAATTTTGTTTGCAAAGAATGTGTTTTTACGACACCCACCCGCAAAATTTTTGGCCAGTATTGTTTTTATTAATATTGTAACCACTTAGAGGCATTTGTTAATATTTTAGTATTACATTTAAATATGATATATAAGACTTCTACCGAACTGTATTGTTGCTATTTTAATGTGATTTATTATACATATTCCTCAATCGGGTAAAAGGACAATACCGTCAAGATTGTTAATCCCACGTTCTGCCAACTCATAACTGACAGTCGCTAAAACTTGCCAATACTCTGCCGATTGCATTTTTCTGCCCTGGGTAATTGTCTATTAATTTAAAAAAGTGAAATAAATATTAATAATGTAGATATTAATAATGTAGTGTGTTCATAGATATTAATAATGTAGTGTGTTCAAATTTCAAACAAATATATATTCAGGTAGACAGCATAAAGCTAAAGACAAACACATACATCTTAGGTAGTTTTTTTATATTTCCTTTTTCTTATTGCAAAAAGGATTGTAGTTGTCATATTTTGTTATTTTTTCGTTTCGTTTTTATAATTATCTACTGCATTTGCCTTCCTTTAAAATACGTCATCATTTACACAACCATTGATGTAGTAGTTGAAAGATAATTTCTTTTGTGTTATATATAATTATTTATATTTTTTTTCGATATTACATGAATTCATCTCGTCAATGTGGGAGTATGAACATTTTTATGTTTTCTAACGTATTCTAAATGATTTTCCGCAAATAAATTAACTAAAGTATGTTTTCTTAAAATTTTTTAAGTTTTTTCTGTCTACTAAAGTTCAGCAAACATTTTGGGTAACTCTTACCAAGGGTTTTTTAATTTTTAAATCCAGTGCTAGCAAAACTCTTGCTGACTCTACTAATTTTGTTGCTAAAACCAGCTCGCTGATTTTCAGTAAAAAAAATTTGATGACAGTAGCAATTTTTTTTACAAGCACCCTCCTGACTAAAATTTTACAGACACAGGAAACGTTTTTTGCTGGCAGTTCCCATTAACCCATTAAGCATCAAATTATAATCGCAGTTTTTTTTAGCTTTAATTAAGGCATAATAAAAACCTTTAAACGTTTTAAAAACACCCAAAATCTCCATCAGGGCAAAGTTATATATTACTAAATTTTTTTTTTACTTCTTAGCAGTAAAACGTTATTCGAATGCCTTTTTGCTTTATCGAATCAGATAACCTCAAAAGTAGAAGAATTCGCTCGTATACGAAGGCGAAAATTAGGGGCCCTGATCTTGAAAGTATGAAAATTTGATGCAATATTTGTTAGAGCTTTTTTAGTTTATGTTATCAGAAGGTCCCTTTCATATTTATAACATATAAAATTTAAACTAATCAAATTACTTGCATTTATTAATTGGGTATGAATTTGCTGAATGTCAGTTATTAAAATATTTATGTGGTTTGAATCAATTGTGTATTGTTGTTAGCGATATTTTTAAAGGCCTTTTTCCTCGACTTTCATACTACTTTTTTTTTTGGTTTTTCAAAAGATACCTCCAATTTTAGCGACTTTTTTATAATCGGAGTTTATTAGTAAAATGCCAAAATGAACCGACCTTTCTGATTTGGAGCGAAGACAAATTGCACAGAAAATAATATTTCACTACTTTTCCAATGAAATCGATTTTTTGAAAATCATAAAAGCTGGCAATTAAAAGTTTATTGAATCAATTAAATATTTGCTAAAATTTGGAACTTCACATTTTTTTATACTATCGCTCAAAACAAATTGTGATTTTTTTTTTGTAATATTTATGTATGTAGTGGTTTTTTATAAATCTCTATGTATTAGTAATAAATATTTTAAATTAATTTTTATTAGATTATATTAATACTCATTAGGTTTATTATTTTATTAAGCTATATAATTTAATTTCAGTGGCTTAAATTGAAAATTAATTTATTTCTAAAACATTGACATGAAATTGATAATGTAATTGTTAAAGTTAAATTTTGTTAATAAAAATTTAATAATTTCGTTTTAAACAAAAAAACTATAAAAATTTTAAAAAAACAAATACGCTGTTTTTAATAAAAGGGCTAATTTCTGCAAAAAAAAAATTGTCCATACTCCCTTACGTTTCAGTAGAAGGAATAAAACTAATTTCTGTATGAATTTATTTACATATGTATAAATAAATCTGATAACTAAATGAGAATTACTTGCCGGTTTAAATTCAACGTTATAAAATTCAAGCTATAAAGATGTGGTATGGCAACACTAATATATCCAATTGTTATTTGCTTTTTCATAAGATCTACATGGTCACTTTTTAATCAAATGAGTTGTTATTTAATTGAAAAATAATTCAATTAAAGTGTTATCAATTTCTAGTTGAATTAGGTATTTTCGTTGTTGGCGGAATTTTAGCAATTAAAGTTATTGAATCGGTGTATTTGGTGATTGAAATGGGTTTTATTTTTTTGTGAGTTATCTCTTTTACAACCCAAAAACTATCAAGTTCCAAAATTTCGCGATTAATTGGCCGAAGTCGATTACACTTTTTTTTGAATGATAATTAAAATTATGGAATAAAGAAGAGAAGTGGAAGAAAATCCAACTTGCGGAATAGTGATATACGCAGAATTTTAAAAGTTGCAGTTAATTATACCATAAGCTGCATAGAGCTCTGTGCCCTAGTTTCCCCTTCTGTGAGCAAATAAACTGATTTGATAGTTCTAACTGCATCCGAAACAATTGAACGAAGTAAGACTTCGGTAATATTATTAGAAAAATAAAAATTTCGCATTTTTTTTTAAAAAAATGTAAATTTTCACTATTCAATAAAATATTTATTAATAATCCAATGATTTTTTTTTGGACTTAAATAGACTTTTAAGTCAACAATGTGATATTTATGGCCGAATTTATGATTTGCTGTAGGCAATCCCACAATTCCCAACAATAAAAAAAAAAACTTTGGAAGAGACTAACCCAATAAATTAGGTATATATTGGAGTATTTGCAACCGCTTCCGCTACAAATTTGTTCTAGTGCACAATATTAAACAGTGGTTTAAATTTGATATTTGCCATAAAAAGGTGGCAAGTTTGGAAGCGGCTGTGGAAAAAAGCGCATACAAATAAATGAAAAAAGCTAATCGTAAAAAATTTGATTTTCTTTTTAATTTTTACTTTAAACGAATATAGTTTTTGAGAGGAAACTGGAGATTGCATTCATTTTCTTTCTATTTAATCAAGAATTTGTTTGGTTAAATAACTAATATTTAAAAAAGAAATTGTTTCCGATTTCGTACCGCTGACCAAATTTGGAATTTGACATTTTCAAATGGGAATATGTCTTGCACTATAGATAACCCACACATGTAAGCATGTTGCACATGGGAGCATATGTTTCTACTAGCAAACTACAAATATGTTAATTTTTTTAAAAATCGAATTGGAAATATTTTTATTTTTTTATTAATTAATAATCATATAATTACAAATTATATACTAAAGGGTGGTTAAATTTCAAGGGCCGATGTTGATTTTGAATAAAACACAAACTATTTAGGAAATTATTGTAATTTTATTTTATTATGATATATTGGTATTACTCAATTATGTATGGAACAAAATATCGGCCAAATGGGCGCCGCGACCACGGCGGCACACCTCCATCCGATGGTCCAAATTTTCGATGACGCTGAGGCATAATGGCTCTTGAATTGTTGCTGGCTTATCGACGTACACCATTTCTTTCAAATAACCCCACAGAAAAAAGTCCAACGGTGTCAAATCACATGATCTTGGCGGCCAATTGACATCGCCATTACGTGATATAACACGGCCATTGAATTTGTTGCGCAAAAGAGCCATTGTTTCGTTAGCTGTGTGGCAAGTGGCACCGTCCTGCTGAAACCACATATCGTCCACATCCATATCTTCCAATTCGGGCCATAAAAAGTTCGTTATCATCTCACGATAGCGAACACCATTCACAGTAACTGCCTGACCGGCCTCATTTTGGAAAAAAAAACCGGCCCGATGATGCCGCCAGCCCATAAACCGCACCAAACAGTCACTCTTTGTGGATGCATTGGTTTTTCGACAATCACTCTTGGATTCCCATTCGCCCAAATGCGGCAATTCTGTTTATTGACGAATCCACTGAGGTGAAAATGTGCCTCATCACTGAAGATGATTTTCTTCGAAAATTGATCATCCACTGTTGCCATTTCTTGCCACCATTCTGCCCATTCACGACGTTTGGAATGGTCAAGAGGCTTTAGTTCTTGAGCCAATTGCACCTTGTAAGCGTGTAAATGCAAGTCTTTATGCATAATGTTCATCAACGACGAGCGTGAGAGGTGCAATTGTTGGGCACGACGACGAGTTGAGGTGGACGGCTCTTCAGTCACACTATCGCGAACAGCAGCAATATTTTCTGCAGTACGAGCTGTACGAGCATGCACTGGTGTTCTCACATCTTCTACAGACCCGGTTTGCTCGAATTTTTCCACGATTTTTGCGATTGTACGCACATTTGGACGATCAAATTGACCAAAGAAATCACGAAGTGCACGATATGCATTTTGATTTGAACGCCCATTTTCATAATAAGTCTGGATAACTTTAACACGTTGTTGGATTGTGTATCTCTCCATGGTTCAAATTGAGTAAGTCTGAAAATTTATTTTTGAATTCAGCGGGAGAAAATACATACCGAAATCTATTTCTCATCAAATGTACATGAAAAAAATGTCCTGTTGTAAACTAGTGTTATTAATAACATTTTTTTATATGAAGAAGTTTGACTTTTATTTTTGGGCGTGAAATGTGGTTTTGTGAGCTTCAGGTATTGGGAGGTCTTTAATCACTTTTTGAGCAAATTTTTTCATTAATCTCATTTTACAAGGCTTTACCCAAAGTTACCTCAAACGAACCTATTAGCTGTCAAGCAAATCAAAAAAAAAAAACACATATGTAAACGAGGAAGATTAATAATATTTAATCAAGTAGATGAAATTCGCAGTCTAAACTTCCTATAAGAAATATTTATGCATTCCAGTCGTAATCTATAAAATGTTTTAAAAGTTAAAAGAGGTTTACAATTTTTTTCATAATTTTTCATATTTGAGTTTTATACAAGCTGAATACATTGGAAAGCTTCCCTTCACAGTACACCAAATGTCTGTGAACTAATTAAATATTTTTGACAAATACGTCATTAAATCTACTATCACAAGTGTTTAAATATTAACATCGAAAATAATTCAATTAAGAAACACAAATAAAAAATATTTATATATGAAATTGATGCTTACTTTAATAATTCACCAGTATTTAACATTTATATATGGGGGATTTCATCTCAAGTGACCGAACTTTAGAAACCGATGTCTTGGGTTTGGAATGAAACTTGCACCAAGTTGAGTCCTATTGGAACAAAATTTCTGAGAGATCGGTTAAGGACACTCCGAGTTAGAGCGTGTTGAATTTTGACATTTTCGACAATTAGGCCTTTTTTTCGGATACATGAACCAATTGTAGTTAGAAAATATATAACATTGTGCAAAATGTTTTCAAAGAAAAAAAAAATTAAAAAATTTTGCTTTTAAAAGTCAATTATTTTTTCGACTTTTTTTTTTAAATGGGTTATTTTTTTTAGAAAGCTTAGGTCTGTTCCTTTAAGAGCTTTGTGGTCGCTTACAAGGGGATTCTCCCGATGGGTTCTCTCCAATTTTAATTAAATTTGGATATGAGGTAAAGAAAAACAAAAAAAAAAACAAAAGTGTTAAAAGGTGAGGCCAAAGTTGAAAAAATTGTTGTATGGAAACATATATGAAACTAATGAAATTCAAAAATTTAGATACCCATATTGCCTATGTAGAGTGTTAGGTTTGCCATTTATATAATATATTTAAAATATCAGTTTTATGATGATTAGTAAAATATTCCGGCTCTAGCGATAATATCCCGTGAGAGTTTTTAAAAAAGTCACAGAACACTATTTTTATTAATTAAAAATTAGTTGCTGCAACTTTAATCAGAAGTTGGTCAAATATAAACAAGATCAAAAAACTCTATGGTTCTGCATTAAAAAATTATAAGAACCAGCCTCTCGGCTCGAGATAATAAGAGTTTTATTCAATTTTTTTTGATGTGGTTTAAAGCGATTTTTATAAAAAATCACTGAATGGGGTGCATCTTGCATTCTTTTTTTAAAGCCTCAGAATAAAGCGCTCTAATATACATTACTTTAATATTGTTTATGAAGGTTCCCAAAATATTTAAATTTTTGCACTTTTAAAAAGTGTTTATTATTTATTTTTTAAAATAGTTTTGTTTTATTATTTTTCTTTTAGATGAGTCTTGAAAAGATCTTTCATTTGTTAATCTTTTGTATACTGTTTCTTGGAAGAAAAAAAAAATATCCTAAAAACTAAAAAGTAGATCTTTTTTAAAAATTGTCCAGTTCATTAACGGTTATCGGAGAGCACATATTTTAGCTTAATCCAAATATAATCCATTAACAAAACGCTATATTTAATATAGTGAAAACACATTTTTTTGAATAACAAAAATATCTGAACGTTATCGGGTAGTTTCGTATACCAGTTAATGCGCCTTCAAAAGCTCTTTCGTTTGGTACCCCATTGGTCTAAAATTTATCTGAAACAATTCAAAATAAGCCGTAAAATAAAAAATTTGGTAATTTTTGACCCAGTTTTTATAGCCCCTTAACATGAGATTAGACCGCTAAATAATACAAGTGCGTTATTTTTTCTTTCTTTAGTACATACTCAAATTTCATTAAGTTCAGGAGAACTCATCGGGAGACTCCCCTTTCAAGTGGGATGCGACTTGTTTATATTTCTTCTTTTTCTTCCGAAGTAGGGTACTTTTTGCACCATAAATTTCGAGTGCTCGCCCATTTTTTTGTTTTTTTACCCGATTTACATAAATTTAACACATTTCTAATCAGCTAGTAAAGACCAATAAAAAACATGCTTACGCTTGTTATCTCTGAATTTCCAAATTTGATCTGAAATAGGTCTACTTTTGCTAATGAGGGAAACTCAGAACTAAAAAAAGAATGGTCCACTTAAAATCTTAACAAAAGGAAACAGCTATAACAACGCCCCAGGTGAAAGTACGAAATTGATTTTTATATCGTCCATTCCAAGATAGGTCTGCCGAATTTGACCGGGGTCATTACAATTTCTTAAATTCTTTACGATGTCTATTAGTCACTACTGTTTTCAGTTTCTTCAAATTTTGTAAACTCGCGATTTTATTGCCGTTTTTTCAGTTTTTTTCCAAAAATTTTTAAAAGTAATGAACTTTGAAAGTCATATTTCCTAAAGTAAAAATTTAAAACATTTAAAAATCATATGAAAGCTTCAATTGGTTCAAATGGTACATAACGAAAATTAATAAAAAATCAATAACTTTTTTGCGAAAATGCATTCATTATGCGAATGCAATATTTGAATGCACTTAAAAATTATGATAAGATCGTTGTTAGTGATCATAATATGATCAGTTAGTATCATGTTTATGATTGTAATATAATATGATAACTTTTTGCAGGCAATTTTGTTCAATCATATTTTTTCTCTGCGTGTGTTTCATAAATTCTATAATTCTGCATTATCGGATTGATTCATTAATTTAATGAAGATTTTCATTAATTCTACAAACATTTCATAAACAGTGACTTTAATGAAACCTGTTTAATAGATTCTATGAAAAGTTTCAATGGACTGGTTCGAGTGAAAATTTTCATTAAAGCTATGATGAAATTCATTACTGAAGTGAACATAATTCACTCAGTGTATATATTGTTTTAACAAGCTATATACGACTATATATAAACTGTTTTCGTCGGAATACTCAAAAATTGTCTTTTTATATGAAAAATGTAGGAAGCTATTTTTAAAAAAAGTCACTAAAAATAGTTAGTAGTAAGTAGTTCCCAAAAAGTCGCAGTTATTATTGATTAAAAAGATTATGAATTTTTTAAAAATGACAATGTTTTAAAAATTGAATTGCATTATGAATGCAATTTCGCAAAAAAGTGGTTGCTTAAGAAGACAATCTAAACTTAAATTTCCTTTTTAAATATTAGAAATAGTCCATCTACTTCGGGAAATATTATTATAGAAGATACTATTTTTTCCATATTGATGGAAAACCAATAGTTGAATGATGTGACTGTGTTTTGGTTAATTTTATATATTTTCTGTTTACAATATAGTCTAATTATTCTGATGAAGAATTTTAAGTACTTAAAAAAAAAAACTAAAATTATTGAATAATGAATAAATGTTGTTGGTTACAATGGAATTCCAACCAATTTATTCTCTCTGTGTATCAACCAACCACACAAAATAGGTGATGTTAATTGATTACCCGAACAACATTAGTTATTTTCGTCTTTTTCTTACAAGTTTAGCAAACAGCTTTAAATCTTAAAGCTTTTTTATTTGGCATGGTTGCCAGTCCTGCTGCTATTGTTAGCATTACTGGAAACGAATTGGGAATCCGTTTTCTATAGTTTTTGTTAAACCTAAATAAGTGATTTTAAATTTGATTTAGCATACTACTGCGTGCCGCTTTTTCTTAAAAAGTTATTAAAAAATTTCTGAATCTAGATGATAAGTGGTCCATTCTTTGTATTCGAAAAAACTTCTGTTTGACGAAAATATTACAATTCCACATCCTGCGATTCGGAGAGTCCTTGACCGATCTCGCTGAAGTTTTGTGTCATAACCTAACTTGGTGCATGTTTCAATCCGACTCCAAAACATTAGACACTAAACATATCATGAGTATTAATTTAGAAAAGTTGAGGTTAAGAAGAAGAATAAACTTTTTTCTCTAAAAATTATAAGCACTAGTAATTTTTAAATCAGACTAGACTAGGCTCTGCCTTTTTGTGGACAGGCGTCATCAGTGATTTTCCATTTAAATTGTATTATTATTTGTGTCTTACACTCAAAAAAATAAGTTAGTAGAAAAGTTAGTAAAACGTCTTGTAAATCAGGTATACTATTTTTTTTAGCAAATTTTTTGTTAAAATCGCTTTTTCAGCTAAAATTTTTGTTATACTTATTCAGCACTTAACTGCTTTATTCTAATACTTTACTAATATTATACTAATGTTTTACTAATTAATTTTGTTAAAAAAAATTGTGCTGATAAGCACATTAATAGTGTGGACGACAAGCAGATTGAAAGATATACGCAGAATGAAGTAGATGTCGCGGCATGTCAAGATGTGGTAGAGAAGAGGAAAATGATACTAAAAAGTACAACTCTAATAAGACATATAAAAAAATCAGCCATGGAAGATTTTTGAATCTCTTTTTCATACATAAAACAAAATTGAGGATTAAAACAGCTTAAATTTGTCGCTGTCACCGGCTTGTGAAAATAATTGTCTATTAATTAAATAAAAGACAAAATAAAATATTTAAATTTAATATGTATTTCTAAACTTAATGTTTATAGATTAATAATCTTGTGTTTTCAAATTGCAAACAAACATATACAGACATGTAGACAGAGTTAAGCGAAAGACAAAGACACACATCTTAGGTAGATTTTTATGGTTCCTTTTTCTTATTGCAAAAAAATGGTTGTTTTTTTCGTTTCGTTTGTTTTTGTTTATTTTTTCGTTTCATTTCTATAATTATATTCGGCAGTTGCGTCCTTTAAAAGATAGCATCATTTAGACAACCATTGATGTAAGTAGTTGAAAGAAAATTTTTGTTATGTTATATATATTTATTTCTATATATTTTCAGATATTACATTAATTCAATTCTGGGAAAATGAAAATTTTTATATTTCGTAATTATTGTAAATTATTTTTAAAAGAATCGCAAAAATATGTTTTATGATTTTCAGCAAATAAATTAACTAAATTACAATTTTTCTACAAATTTTTTGCGTTTTTTTTTTAGTCTACTAAAATTCAGCAAAAAATTTATTAATTTTTAGCAACGCTTTTTTATTTCTAATCCACTAAGTGTTTAGAAAAACTTTTGCTGAATCTACTAATTTTTTTTTTTTTTTTTTTTTTTTTCATAATAAATATAGAATTTATTCTCTTCAATTTACATAACCCAAGCCCTTAGGGCCATATATGATTATTAAAAGCTACTTTATAACACAAGCTAATTAATAATATTTTCTATATAAAAAATAAATAACTTAAAACTATCATAAATAATAAAAAAAAACATTTCTTTTTAATTAAAAATTACATCTTAATAAAAAATAAAAAAAATAATAAAAAAAAAAAAAAAAAGTTGAGAGAGATAAAAAAAGACAGCGAACACAAAAAATTACAAATCATTCACCGGTGGTGAAAAACTAAAACTTCTCAGTTGTATAGGTAAATCATTCCATATTCTCGAAAGCCTAATCTGAAATGATCGCTCAAACATAGTCGTGTGATGTATTGGATATACCAATTGTGGGTTTCTTTCCGAATGGGATAAAATATAATTGTTTACTATATAGTATGGAAAGCCATTTGCCATCGCCTTGTAGAAGAATATCAACAACCTCATAGCTACATAATTACTAAAAGAGCACCCAAGAAATTGGACCACATACGGGGTGACATGGGACCGAAGTCTTAGGCCATACACATATCTAATAATTCGATTGAAAATCCTAGTAAACCTACTAAATTCACCATCTGTGGTACCAGAAAATACCTCAACGCAATATAATATATGAGGCATTAACAAGGCATTAGCAACACGCATTCTAATTGAAAGAGGCAGATATATATCAAGAGAGTATAATCTTCTCAACAAGAATGATATTCTCGAAGAAACGCTATTAATATGCGATGAGAAACTTAACTGATTATCAATTAAAACTCCAAGACACTTCATCTTGTCTACAAAATCAACTCTCATACCATTGAGAGTAACGTTTATCGTATCATCAAGGACACCGAAACCCATTAACTTTGTCTTTCTTGGATTTACAGCAAAACCATTGCCTGAAGACCAAGACAAGACTTCACGCATTATAAAATTCACACCTTCCTCCAAGACATCTACAAACTGTGCATCTGAATAGCAAAGAAACTGAACATCATCCGCATAAACGTAAGACTGACAGGATATACCATTCCCTATTGCTAGCAGATCATTTAAGTAAATCATGAACAGTAGTGGACCAATAATAGATCCCTGCGGCACACCACTTGTTATTGGTTTTGTCACAGAAGAAGATTCACCAATTGATACATATTGACTTCTATCAGAAAGGTAACAGGTTATAAGTTTACAAGCTTGTGAGGAAAAATTAAACAAGTTGTACAACTTGTCTATAAGCTTCGAGTGTATCAACCCGGTCAAAAGCTTTTGACAAATCCAATGAAAGAAGAACTACATTTTACCGTTATCCAAAAATGTTCTAACAGAATCTGTTAGACCAAGAAGAAGGGCACCAGTACTATACCCACGCCGAAAACCTGACTGTGAATTGTGGATTAAGGAATTTTCCTCAAGGTGTTGAATCATTTGTTCCTTAATAATATGTTCGACTAATTTTGAGAGAACCGGAAGAACTGATATCGGACGCAGATTATCCAAGAATCAGAAGGACCATCCTTTTTTATGGGTACTACTCTAGCTTTCTTCCACTCGTCAGGAAAGACTGAAGTAGTAATAACGGAATTGACTAAACGAAGAATATGGGAGGAAAGAAATGGAAAAATTAATTTAATAAATTTTAAAGGCAAAAAATCATGACCTGCAGCATTAGATTTAATTTTTTTCAATGCTGTGTATAATTCCCCCTGGTCTACACAACGAAATGAAAAACCATCATCAAAAGTACCCTCTGCAAAGTCCAAAGAATTGGGAACATCATTTATCTGACATGAAACAAAATAATCATTAACCTCGTCTGGGTTAGCATAAGTGAACCGATTACAACTTTCCAAACCACCATTTCCCCTCAAATAGCCCCACATTTGCCTAGGATTAAGATCGCGAAACATACTTGAGTAGGCACGCCTCTTCGCTACTCTAATAACCCTCTTCGCACGATTCTGTGCTCACAATAAATAGACCAATTCTCTAAACTTCTATTCTTAAGATAATATTTGAAGGACAAATCTCGTAAAGAGATATGATAAACAATATCAGTGGAGTTAAACCAGTTATCAGACCTAAAACCAATTTTACGCCGGACTGTTGGAACTAAGGAGTGTACAACATGGAGGTTAGACATAAAAATTTCCAATTGAGCATTAACATTATTCATTGAATACATTCCGCTAAAATCAAGCGAATGAACAGTTTGTTCTAAAACCGCCATATTCAAGGCATTATAATCCAAATAGGATATATATTGTCGGGAAGAAGGTGCAGGAATATCGACAGCAATAAAAATTAAGGAATGGTGTGATACGCCTGGACACTGCATTTGACCAGACCTACTCACACTAAGAGAGGGACTCATAAGAAAGTAATCAATAAGGGATGTAGAATCCTTATCAATATCATAATGGGTGGGGGCCGAATTGTGGTGGCACACTAAGTCCAGCCTACTACACATTTCTCGAACTGCATCAGCCTTCTTAATGCAAAACATATTCATATTAAAATCACCCATAATACAAACATTGGAATATTCTACAAGAATATCCCCTGTTGCTAAAATTCAGCTCGCTGATTTTCAGCAAAAGATTTTGCTGACATTAGCAATTTTTTGCGAGCACCCTACTGACGAAAATTTTGCTGACTCAGCAAAATTTTTTGCTGAGTTTACAAACTTTTTTTTTTTTAAGTGTACCATTGTCAGATTGTCTATATAGGAGTATGATAAATTTTTTTCAACAACCTTCGGCTGTAAGAACCAAACCTGCGCTTCTGCTTACAGTACAAACGTAACAATACCAAGTCATGATTGCAGTTTTCTTTCCTATTAGCTTTTCTGTTATTGTATATTATACTCAGAAGTGACCAACACTAACAAACACAAATATTCTATTTTTAGATTTTTGTTTATTTTCTAATCTCATCCGTTTAATAGAAAAGAGTTAAATTTCAAGATTCAAAACATGTTTTTGAGTTCGTTGTTACACATAAAGTTGCGGGCTCGATTCCCAGCGACTATAATATCAATTTTCAAAAATAATTTTTATGAGTTTTTCTGTACATCTTATAGCACAACAACAGTGTAGCCGTAGCTCCTTATCGTAGCTCCGAGGAGAAATGAATCCTCTATCCAAAGAAAGTAACACATTTATTAATATGAAGTATTTAAAGTGTTGTGATTCTCTAAAAAAAACTGTCAAAGTTTAAGCATTTTTAACTCCAAAATTTGGCTAACTTAGAGTTGTGTAACGGGTCCAAAATGGCTACATTTATAAGTGGTTTGCTAAAATCAACTACCGACAATAGATTTAGCTTAACAATTTTAAATATTTCAATGTAGAGGTGATAGTATATTCTTAAATTTGACATTCTTTTGACTGACTACCACAGAAAATATATTGGTCAATAAAACGATATTATTAACACACTTGTTCTAATTGATTTTGTACATTTTATTAAAAAACATCGATTGTTTTATTAAGATATGTATTTATTAAATAAATTTCTTTAAAACGTATATTCAGACAAAGATTTTAAAATAATTGATACTAGACTAGATAATACAAAGAGCACTTGAAGCAATAAGTTTGATTACTTAAGACTTAACGTGTAAGTGTAGTACGAGTGGGGGAAGAATATCGTTGGATAATTCTTGATTTTATTGCTATAGTCGGTTATTGCTTAAGAAATCAATAAAAACAACTATATTTAAACAATTGAAGAGCTTATTGTGAAAACTGGATAAGCCACATTTACTGTTTTATGGATTATCGCTGTTTTCTAGGCATCCATTGATTAATGTTTTATAGAAGTCTTCTTTAAACACGTAATGCAAGTATCTAGAGCATAAACGTAATGCAAATGTAATATTGATTTCATTTTTTAACCTTTAAAAGGCGAAAACGATCGAAAAATAAAATGTGGCTTATCAGGTTTTTACAATAAGCTCTTCAATTATAAAAAAACAGAGAAATGGTTTAAGAATTTTTTTTTATGATAGAAAGAAACCTTTCTATATAATTTGTTAAACCTTTTTTTAGCATCCCTTGTTAGGCTTGTCAGATACCATTTTTTGCTATTCCCAAACAAATTAAAAAATATCCCCAAAACATCCCCAATTAGAAAAAATTTTGAATAAAGTAGTAGAGTTAAAATTCATTATATAATTTTCCATATTAACCAAGTTTGCCACTTTTTATTGATGTCAAATTAAAAAATATCTAAAAATACAACAATGTGTAGTTTTAGTTAATTCAGGGGCTCCGATTCTTTGTTAAATAAGACCAAATTTAGTTTCCAGGTAAAATTAGCGTTTAATTAATGAAAATATCACTGCAAATTAGAATTGAAAAAAATAGTAAAATTCAAAACTACATTTTGAACACGTTTTCTTAATTATCAAACTTTCGACATCTATTACTTTTACAAAAAATTTTAAATTAAAATTCATAAAAGTTTTAGGTGCATACTTCTTAAAATCTTAAGACTATATATGTATTTTGCCCTACAATTAATATGATTATTAAAAAGAATTTTTATTTAATACTACATACAAAAACTGTCTAAATGGAATCAAAACTGCGCTAATTTTGAGGAAAAAATTACGCAATTTTTTCAAGAAATCCCGACAATTTTGTCCCAAACTCTATTTGGTACTAATATATTTTACAAAACTACATTTCATCAATATAAGCAATAAAATATCGTGTAATAAAATATCGCAGCAACTTTTTTATTCCCGCAAATCTTTCGCTTAAATATTTACAATTTATAGAAAAAGGTTTAAAACTTTCGAAAAGTGAAATCAAAAAATCTTTTAATAAAAAACATTTAAGGAGGTTAAACCATTCAAATGCCTCACAATTCAAAGAATTTAGCTTGGAGTACATTCCTACACATTTTTTTTTTAAATAAAGGTAAAACTCAACGTATGATGATTAGAATCCATCCCTATATAAGTGTGATCAAATACGCAAATAATACCCACTCAACTGTTGTTTAAATTGCTTAACTTTGAGTCTTTAAATACAATTTAAAGTGAAAAGTCATAGATATAATTTAGCGTGAAAACGTTTAGTTTAAATTTTTGTTTTTCGCACACAGTTCTAACATAATTTCGCGAAATGTCACCCTCTTCCTATAAACACCTTTTACAATGTTTTTTTGCTGAGTTTTTTTTCTACCGGCATTTATCTATTTTCCGGTGTATGGGGTGTATGGAAACACCATTAATCTCCAATAATAATTTTCAAATAAGTTTACACATGGCTTTTGTTATAATGATAGCGATACAGTGTTTTGGCCATATATCGGGAGCTCATCTAAATCCGGTCGTAACTGTGTCAGCCTATATAAATGATGTTGTTAAATTGCCTATGGTATTCATTTATTTTGTGGGTCAACTTTGTGGAGCTGTAGCTGGTTTTGGACTCTTGAAGATTGTATCATCATCATCAATGAACGAGAAGTTTTGCATGACTTTGCCCAGTGTGGAAATAGATCAATTGCAAATATTTATTATCGAATTTGTTATAACGAGTATTTTAGTTTTTGTTTGTTGTGCCAGTTGGGATTCTCGTAACATTAAATATCAAGATTCAGTATCATTACGCATAGGCCTTACAGTTGGTTGTTTAATTTATTCAGCGGTAAGTAGTTGGAATTTTCTTATCATTTTATTATTTCTAAAACACTGTGCAACAATAAAATGTATCCCAAACGAGTGCAACGGTAAATGAAAATAGACAACCAATATACCAAAATCCTTAAAGGGTTTTGAAAACTGAGCTCAAATTTAATTTTATAGAATTTTGAAGTCTAGCTCTTTTTGACCGTTTTTTACACTAGGAGTGAAAAATATCAGTTCTTCATATTTAAAATTAGTATTTTTGGGCTGACATAGAATATGCTTTCGTATTTATTTATTTTTTTTTTGTTTGGAAAATGAGCTCCCGATTAAAAAAAGTATTATAATGTGAAATGTTTCAAATTTGATATCTAATTGAAATACAATTTGATCCGAAAAATGGTGCATCGCATTGTATATAAATTGATTATAAGTTTGATATAATTTTTATTAAAAATAAAAATTATGTTTTCTCGACCTTTAATTATGCAACGAAAATGAAAATTATTCGACGGCATACTCTTTATTCTTTTTATTTCTTTATTATGATATTGTCCTAGCAAATAATTGTAGAGTTTTTGTTTTCAAATTTATTAATTTAGCACTATCAGGAATGTGTTTATAGATCTATTTCGGGAATTTTCTAGGTTTCCATCTTCAGAACACGTTTTGAAAGAAGTGACAATCCCATGCAAACTTTCATATAACCTAATTATCCCACTAAATGAGAACTAATATATGAGCTCGAAGAAAGTTTTCAATTTATTTTTGATCAATGGTGATAATCTTTAACTTTTACATTAAGTTTTGTATAATTTGAAACGATTCAGTCCAGTAAAAATAAATTTGTAAAATTGAAAAATTAAGAGCCAAATTTAAATTTAATGTACAGTTAAATTTAAATACAATCAAACATTTTTGTTGTCTACCTAAAATTTTTGGAATTCGATATTTTAAATTGTGATGTTCATTTAAGATAATTTCAGTAGATATTTTATCGCTCATTTACTTCAAGACTGACATAACTCAAAAAACGAGTTTAAAATTTTTAATTCATATCTGCCACGCTCGACTCTTTCTCTAATTATTTGGTCACGTTTTTTATAAATATGAGCTTTTAATGTATGTTTCTCTTAGTGAGAGTTGTGTGCGAATTTGCTAATTATCGAGAGACCAGTGAGTAGCACAGTTTCTCTATGAAGTATATACTCTTTGCACACACTTCAAAGAAAAAATAAAATATATTATCCTCTATCTTGAAAAGTATACATGTAATTAATATGAAATTTTTAAACAATATAAAGCATAATATACCTAATAAATCTGCATCATTAACTTAAAATCGTATTTATTTACCTATCACAGTCTTGTAGTAAATGAGCGATATGTATATATACGATCAGTATATGACCATAAATGTTCTCATATGAGACCAAATATGTTCCGATCTGAGACTTGAGGGAATATGGTCCTTATGCCTGCTTATTAAAATTTTTTTTTTTTTTTGAATTTTGAAGGGGACAACCCTGGGGATTTGATTAAGATTTACGATAACAAAATTCTCTAATATTTTCGAAATTTAGGGGGTCGCTACCAGACTTTGAAAATTTACCCGATTTTCAAAAAGGACATATTTTCTTAAAAATATTTTTTTTTTTAAAAACTTACAAAAAAAATTAACACCAAAATTTTTTAGATACTCAGGAAAACATATTAAGTTTTTAGAAGATTGTTAACCCTTAACTACACTAGGGCAAAAAAATGGCTAAAGTTTTGCAGTATTTTCTCAGCTTAAATTACGAATAAATAATTTTAAAAAAATTTAGAGATTGCCAATATTAAAATAATTTTGGGTGCTTTATTTACACACATAGTAGGGACTTAAAAAAATTTAATACTGAAGGGATGGGTATATCCATTTAGCGTTGGAGGAAAGCCAGTATTTTTGATAAAAAAAATTTATTACTTAATTCCTATATATATAATACCTGGCGCAGCGCTAACCAATGTTAACAGGATTTCAAAATTGTCCAACAAAATAAAATTGATGGCTACAAGGAATCGTTTAAGAGTTTGTGAAATGTAATTGACGTCGCCCAAGTCTGAGTTTTATCTAGTAATTGTCTATTTTCATTTCCAGTTGGTTTCATTTGGGATACAACCAGTGACCCTTCATTTGTTGCACAGTGTAACTTATTATTCCATTTTAGATAAATTTAAGTGGCGGTAGTATGAATCCAGTACGTTCATTTGCACCCGCTTTATGGCATTTTAATTTTGACTACCATTGGATATATTGGGTAGCTCCTCTATCCTCATCTGTTTTTACAAGTATTATGTACAAATATTTTTTCAAACCCGATGTTACCAGAGGTTTACATATAAGCATTCATTCACCAGAATAAGTTTTGTGTTAAAACAAAAATAAATATTTTTTGGACTATGTTTACAATTTGTTAAGTAGCTTTAAGATAATTTTTATAGTAACTAAATAAATAAAAAATTTAACTGTGATAAATTAGACTGATTAAAACCAATTACCCAGGTAAAAATTTCCAAAAACGGTCAATGCATGTTTTCACATGTTCATAAACATGAATGCATAACCCATACACTGATGCATAAATCTCCATACATGCTTCCATATGTCTCCATACATAGGCAGTAACGAAATTTGTGCATGCATGTTCATGTGCGATCATACATGGGCATACATGTAGATATTACCTACAAATTTCGTTAATCCACATGTATGGAGATATATGGAACCATGCATGGAGATTTATGTACACAGAAAAATCTAAAATAGACTTTCAATTAAAATATTTGTTGTTTAATTAAAAGCTTAATCGAATTCGGTCTAATTAAAGAAATTGTAGTATCAATTAAAATTATTTGTAACGATTTAATTAATTTTAATTTCAATTACAGTTTCAATCATGTATATTAAACATTTTAATTTTAAACAAATTTTTGGTAGATGCTATTAAAACTTTTATTAAAATTTGCAAAAAATCACCAAAAATTGGGGGGAAATTAAAAAAATCGCCAAAATTAAAAAACTGCAATATTTAAAAAAATTGCCAGAATTATAAAAAAATCGACAAAATTTAAAAAAAAAACACCACAATTAACAAAAAAAACACCAAAATGGAAAGAAACCATAAAAGTTAAAAAAGAATCGCTAAAAATGAGGAAACATTTTTTTTAATTTAAAAAAATCTATGAAATTGTCAAAAATGCAAAACCGATAATATTTAAAATAAACGACAAAACCTCGACATTAACCTCGTCTGGGTTAGCATAAGTGAACCGATTACAACTTTCCAAACCACCATTTCCCCTCAAATAGCCCCACATTTGCCTAGGATTAAGATCGCGAAACATACTTGAGTAGGCACGCCTCTTCGCTACTCTAATAACCCTCTTCGCACGATTTCTGTGCTCACAATAAATAGACCAATTCTCTAAACTTCTATTCTTAAGATAATATTTGAAGGACAAATCTCGTAAAGAGATATGATAAACAATATCAGTGGAGTTAAACCAGTTATCAGACCTAAAACCAATTTTACGCCGGACTGTTGGAACTAAGGAGTGTACAACATGGAGGTTAGACATAAAAATTTCCAATTGAGCATTAACATTATTCATTGAATACATTCCGCTAAAATCAAGCGAATGAACAGTTTGTTCTAAAACCGCCATATTCAAGGCATTATAATCCAAATAGGATATATATTGTCGGGAAGAAGGTGCAGGAATATCGACAGCAATAAAAATTAAGGAATGGTGTGATACGCCTGGACACTGCATTTGACCAGACCTACTCACACTAAGAGAGGGACTCATAAGAAAGTAATCAATAAGGGATGTAGAATCCTTATCAATATCATAATGGGTGGGGGCCGAATTGTGGTGGCACACTAAGTCCAGCCTACTACACATTTCTCGAACTGCATCAGCCTTCTTAATGCAAAACATATTCATATTAAAATCACCCATAATACAAACATTGGAATATTCTACAAGAATATCCCCTGTTGCTAAAATTCAGCTCGCTGATTTTCAGCAAAAGATTTTGCTGACATTAGCAATTTTTGCGAGCACCCTACTGACGAAAATTTTGCTGACTCAGCAAAATTTTTTGCTGAGTTTACAAACTTTTTTTTTTTAAGTGTACCATTGTCAGATTGTCTATATAGGAGTATGATAAATTTTTTTCAACAACCTTCGGCTGTAAGAACCAAACCTGCGCTTCTGCTTACAGTACAAACGTAACAATACCAAGTCATGATTGCAGTTTTCTTTCCTATTAGCTTTTCTGTTATTGTATATTATACTCAGAAGTGACCAACACTAACAAACACAAATATTCTATTTTTAGATTTTTGTTTATTTTTCTAATCTCATCCGTTTAATAGAAAAGAGTTAAATTTCAAGATTCAAAACATGTTTTTGAGTTCGTTGTTACACATAAAGTTGCGGGCTCGATTCCCAGCGACTATAATATCAATTTTCAAAAATAATTTTTATGAGTTTTTCTGTACATCTTATAGCACAACAACAGTGTAGCCGTAGCTCCTTATCGTAGCTCCGAGGAGAAATGAATCCTCTATCCAAAGAAAGTAACACATTTATTAATATGAAGTATTTAAAGTGTTGTGATTCTCTAAAAAAAACTGTCAAAGTTTAAGCATTTTTAACTCCAAAATTTGGCTAACTTAGAGTTGTGTAACGGGTCCAAATGGCTACATTTATAAGTGGTTTGCTAAAATCAACTACCGACAATAGATTTAGCTTAACAATTTAAATATTTCAATGTAGAGGTGATAGTATATTCTTAAATTTGACATTCTTTTGACTGACTACCACAGAAAATATATTGGTCAATAAAACGATATTATTAACACACTTGTTCTAATTGATTTTGTACATTTTATTAAAAAACATCGATTGTTTTATTAAGATATGTATTTATTAAATAAATTTCTTTAAAACGTATATTCAGACAAAGATTTTAAAATAATTGATACTAGACTAGATAATACAAAGAGCACTTGAAGCAATAAGTTTGATTACTTAAGACTTAACGTGTAAGTGTAGTACGAGTGGGGGAAGAATATCGTTGGATAATTCTTGATTTTATTGCTATAGTCGGTTATTGCTTAAGAAATCAATAAAAACAACTATATTTAAACAATTGAAGAGCTTATTGTGAAAACTGGATAAGCCACATTTACTGTTTTATGGATTATCGCTGTTTTCTAGGCATCCATTGATTAATGTTTTATAGAAGTCTTCTTTAAACACGTAATGCAAGTATCTAGAGCATAAACGTAATGCAAATGTAATATTGATTTCATTTTTTAACCTTTAAAAGGCGAAAACGATCGAAAAATAAAATGTGGCTTATCAGGTTTTTACAATAAGCTCTTCAATTATAAAAAAACAGAGAAATGGTTTAAGAATTTTTTTTTATGATAGAAAGAAACCTTTCTATATAATTTGTTAAACCTTTTTTTAGCATCCCTTGTTAGGCTTGTCAGATACCATTTTTTGCTATTCCCAAACAAATTAAAAAATATCCCCAAAACATCCCCAATTAGAAAAAATTTTGAATAAAGTAGTAGAGTTAAAATTCATTATATAATTTTCCATATTAACCAAGTTTGCCACTTTTTATTGATGTCAAATTAAAAAATATCTAAAAATACAACAATGTGTAGTTTTAGTTAATTCAGGGGCTCCGATTCTTTGTTAAATAAGACCAAATTTAGTTTCCAGGTAAAATTAGCGTTTAATTAATGAAAATATCACTGCAAATTAGAATTGAAAAAAATAGTAAAATTCAAAACTACATTTTGAACACGTTTTCTTAATTATCAAACTTTCGACATCTATTACTTTTACAAAAAATTTTAAATTAAAATTCATAAAAGTTTTAGGTGCATACTTCTTAAAATCTTAAGACTATATATGTATTTTGCCCTACAATTAATATGATTATTAAAAAGAATTTTTATTTAATACTACATACAAAAACTGTCTAAATGGAATCAAAACTGCGCTAATTTTGAGGAAAAAATTACGCAATTTTTTCAAGAAATCCCGACAATTTTGTCCCAAACTCTATTTGGTACTAATATATTTTACAAAACTACATTTCATCAATATAAGCAATAAAATATCGTGTAATAAAATATCGCAGCAACTTTTTTATTCCCGCAAATCTTTCGCTTAAATATTTACAATTTATAGAAAAAGGTTTAAACTTTCGAAAAGTGAAATCAAAAATCTTTTAATAAAAAACATTTAAGGAGGTTAAACCATTCAAATGCCTCACAATTCAAAGAATTTAGCTTGGAGTACATTCCTACACATTTTTTTTTTAAATAAAGGTAAAACTCAACGTATGATGATTAGAATCCATCCCTATATAAGTGTGATCAAATACGCAAATAATACCCACTCAACTGTTGTTTAAATTGCTTAACTTTGAGTCTTTAAATACAATTTAAAGTGAAAAGTCATAGATATAATTTAGCGTGAAAACGTTTAGTTTAAATTTTTGTTTTTCGCACACAGTTCTAACATAATTTCGCGAAATGTCACCCTCTTCCTATAAACACCTTTACAATGTTTTTTTGCTGAGTTTTTTTCTACCGGCATTTATCTATTTTCCGGTTGTATGGGGTGTATGGAAACACCATTAATCTCCAATAATAATTTTCAAATAAGTTTACACATGGCTTTTGTTATAATGATAGCGATACAGTGTTTTGGCCATATATCGGGAGCTCATCTAAATCCGGTCGTAACTGTGTCAGCCTATATAAATGATGTTGTTAAATTGCCTATGGTATTCATTTATTTTGTGGGTCAACTTTGTGGAGCTGTAGCTGGTTTTGGACTCTTGAAGATTGTATCATCATCATCAATGAACGAGAAGTTTTGCATGACTTTGCCCAGTGTGGAAATAGATCAATTGCAAATATTTATTATCGAATTTGTTATAACGAGTATTTTAGTTTTGTTTGTTGTGCCAGTTGGGATTCTCGTAACATTAAATATCAAGATTCAGTATCATTACGCATAGGCCTTACAGTTGGTTGTTTAATTTATTCAGCGGTAAGTAGTTGGAATTTTCTTATCATTTTATTATTTCTAAAACACTGTGCAACAATAAAATGTATCCCAAACGAGTGCAACGGTAAATGAAAATAGACAACCAATATACCAAAATCCTTAAAGGGTTTTGAAAACTGAGCTCAAATTTAATTTTATAGAATTTTGAAGTCTAGCTCTTTTTGACCGTTTTTTACACTAGGAGTGAAAAATATCAGTTCTTCATATTTAAAATTAGTATTTTTGGGCTGACATAGAATATGCTTTCGTATTTATTTATTTTTTTTTTGTTTGGAAAATGAGCTCCCGATTAAAAAAAGTATTATAATGTGAAATGTTTCAAATTTGATATCTAATTGAAATACAATTTGATCCGAAAAATGGTGCATCGCATTGTATATAAATTGATTATAAGTTTGATATAATTTTTATTAAAAATAAAAATTATGTTTTCTCGACCTTTAATTATGCAACGAAAATGAAAATTATTCGACGGCATACTCTTTATTCTTTTTATTTCTTTATTATGATATTGTCCTAGCAAATAATTGTAGAGTTTTTGTTTTCAAATTTATTAATTTAGCACTATCAGGAATGTGTTTATAGATCTATTTCGGGAATTTTCTAGGTTTCCATCTTCAGAACACGTTTTGAAAGAAGTGACAATCCCATGCAAACTTTCATATAACCTAATTATCCCACTAAATGAGAACTAATATATGAGCTCGAAGAAAGTTTTCAATTTATTTTTGATCAATGGTGATAATCTTTAACTTTTACATTAAGTTTTGTATAATTTGAAACGATTCAGTCCAGTAAAAATAAATTTGTAAAATTGAAAAATTAAGAGCCAAATTTAAATTTAATGTACAGTTAAATTTAAATACAATCAAACATTTTTGTTGTCTACCTAAAATTTTTGGAATTCGATATTTTAAATTGTGATGTTCATTTAAGATAATTTCAGTAGATATTTTATCGCTCATTTACTTCAAGACTGACATAACTCAAAAAACGAGTTTAAAATTTTTAATTCATATCTGCCACGCTCGACTCTTTCTCTAATTATTTGGTCACGTTTTTTATAAATATGAGCTTTTAATGTATGTTTCTCTTAGTGAGAGTTGTGTGCGAATTTGCTAATTATCGAGAGACCAGTGAGTAGCACAGTTTCTCTATGAAGTATATACTCTTTGCACACACTTCAAAGAAAAAATAAAATATATTATCCTCTATCTTGAAAAGTATACATGTAATTAATATGAAATTTTAAACAATATAAAGCATAATATACCTAATAAATCTGCATCATTAACTTAAAAATCGTATTTATTTACCTATCACAGTCTTGTAGTAAATGAGCGATATGTATATATACGATCAGTATATGACCATAAATGTTCTCATATGAGACCAAATATGTTCCGATCTGAGACTTGAGGGAATATGGTCCTTATGCTGCTTATTAAAATTTTTTTTTTTTTTTGAATTTTGAAGGGGACAACCCTGGGGATTTGATTAAGATTTACGATAACAAAATTCTCTAATATTTTCGAAATTTAGGGGTCGCTACCAGACTTTGAAAATTTACCCGATTTTCAAAAAGGACATATTTTCTTAAAATATTTTTTTTTTAAAAACTTACAAAAAAAATTAACACCAAAATTTTTTAGATACTCAGGAAAACATATTAAGTTTTTAGAAGATTGTTAACCCTTAACTACACTAGGGCAAAAAAAATGGCTAAAGTTTTGCAGTATTTTCTCAGCTTAAATTACGAATAAATAATTTTAAAAAAATTTAGAGATTGCCAATATTAAAATAATTTTGGGTGCTTTATTTACACACATAGTAGGGACTTAAAAAAATTTAATACTGAAGGGATGGGTATATCCATTTAGCGTTGGAGGAAAGCCAGTATTTTTGATAAAAAAAATTTATTACTTAATTCCTATATATATAATACCTGGCGCAGCGCTAACCAATGTTAACAGGATTTCAAAATTGTCCAACAAAATAAAATTGATGGCTACAAGGAATCGTTTAAGAGTTTGTGAAATGTAATTGACGTCGCCCAAGTCTGAGTTTTATCTAGTAATTGTCTATTTTCATTTCCAGTTGGTTTCATTTGGGATACAACCAGTGACCCTTCATTTGTTGCACAGTGTAACTTATTATTCCATTTTAGATAAATTTAAGTGGCGGTAGTATGAATCCAGTACGTTCATTTGCACCCGCTTTATGGCATTTTAATTTTGACTACCATTGGATATATTGGGTAGCTCCTCTATCCTCATCTGTTTTTACAAGTATTATGTACAAATATTTTTTCAAACCCGATGTTACCAGAGGTTTACATATAAGCATTCATTCACCAGAATAAGTTTTGTGTTAAAACAAAATAAATATTTTTTGGACTATGTTTACAATTTGTTAAGTAGCTTTAAGATAATTTTTATAGTAACTAAATAAATAAAAAATTTAACTGTGATAAATTAGACTGATTAAAACCAATTACCCAGGTAAAAATTTCCAAAAACGGTCAATGCATGTTTTCACATGTTCATAAACATGAATGCATAACCCATACACTGATGCATAAATCTCCATACATGCTTCCATATGTCTCCATACATAGGCAGTAACGAAATTTGTGCATGCATGTTCATGTGCGATCATACATGGGCATACATGTAGATATTACCTACAAATTTCGTTAATCCACATGTATGGAGATATATGGAACCATGCATGGAGATTTATGTACACAGAAAAATCTAAAATAGACTTTCAATTAAAATATTTGTTGTTTTAATTAAAAGCTTAATCGAATTCGGTCTAATTAAAGAAATTGTAGTATCAATTAAAATTATTTGTAACGATTTAATTAATTTTAATTTCAATTACAGTTTCAATCATGTATATTAAACATTTTAATTTTAAACAAATTTTTGGTAGATGCTATTAAAACTTTTATTAAAATTTGCAAAAAATCACCAAAAATTGGGGGAAATTAAAAAAATCGCCAAAATTAAAAAACTGCAATATTTAAAAAAATTGCCAGAATTATAAAAAAATCGACAAAATTTAAAAAAAAAACACCACAATTAACAAAAAAACACCAAAATGGAAAGAAACCATAAAAGTTAAAAAAGAATCGCTAAAAATGAGGAGAACATTTTTTTAATTTAAAAAATCTATGAAATTGTCAAAAATGCAAAACCGATAATATTTAAAATAAACGACAAAATTTTAAAAACCGCCGAACTAAAAAAACACCAAAATTTAAAAAATCCCCAAAATTACCAAAAAAAAAAACTCAAAATTAAAGAAAAAAAACCAAAATTGGAAAAAAATTTAAAAAATTTAAGGAAAAAAACATCATTAAAAAACCCTAAATTTTCAAAATTTTAAAAACAAATCGCTAATATTGAACAAATATCACTGTAAAATTGTTAATAATTATTTTAAAAATTGCCAAACTTTAAAAAAATCGACCATAACATTGTCGAAATTAAAAAAATCCTAAAATTGGAGAAAAAAAGTTGACAAATATTGGAAAACAATTGTCAAAGAAAAACGACCCGAATTTGAAAAAAATCGCTGAAATTTAAAAATCGGTAATATTTGAAAAAATCAACAAAATTTGGAAAAATAAACAAAATTGAAAAAATCGCTAAATTGAAAAAAAATCATCAAATTTGATTATTATTTTGACGATTTCTTTAACTATAAAGATATTTTCCAATTTTAGCAAATTTATTTCAATTTGGCAATTTTTTTTCACTTTTGGCGATTTTTTTTTTCAAATTTAATAATTTCTTTTTAATTGTAAAGATTTTTTTAAGTTTTTTTCAAGTTTTGGCGATTTTTTAATTTAAATTAAATTGATTTGTTTTAAATTTGGCGTTTTTTTTTTTTAATTTAGCATTTTTTTCTTTGTTGTCATTATGCGTTATAAAAATGTAAATTTTGTGTGCACCAAATTCATTTTCAATTAAACATTTAATACATATTATAAAATTGTTAATTGAAAGTGAGTTGAAATCTAACAAAAGTTTAATTGAAATTTTTTCACAATAATTTTTTCTGTGTATCCATGTACGGACATACATGCATGTTTATGCACATGTACAAACATACATTTAACCTTTATGGATTCATTTATGAAAATTTTCAGCCCGGTCATTAATGTATACTACTTACAGAGTGCCCGGAGTTGCCTGTAGTTAAATATTATTCAATAATTCTGTGTTAAATTTTGATTTGTCAGGTTTGAGATCATAATTAAAATGTTACTATTATTACAAATGGAAAACACTAATTGTTAATAAATGTAAGAGAAGATGAAAAATTTTTTGTGGGGATCAGCGCTAGAGGGAGTGCCGTACTTTCGATCTAAGCGACTAGGTCATCATTAGCCTCATTCTAATCCATAGCCCACAAGAAACTAAAAGTTTGATCAGGTATATATATAAACCAAACAAAGAAAATCGGTATTGTGTTATTAAGAAATTTCATCATTAAGCCCCGTATTCATAAAAATATTAAACTGCATTTTAAATAATTTAGTTAAAAACCAACTTTTAACTTAAAACTGTATTCATAAATGAATCTCAACTTTTACACAAGGTTTAAAATAGATATTTTAAGATATTATTCGTTTACGAATACAGTTTTAAAGCTCAAAATGTGTATTAACTAAAATGTATTTGAAATCTGAATTAAGATTTTTTATGAATACGGGCGTAAATCTATATATATAAAATAGAATGTTTGTTTATTTGTTTGTTTGTTTGTATGTATGTACTTTATAGGAGACCAGACCACTGGACCGATCTTCCTGAAATTTTCACAGTATGTAACGCCCACTTTTACGCCCACTATTTCATTATTTGAAATTGTATACACATGATGCTTTAGCCTTGGGATAGAAAGCTAAAATTTTCACCATGTGTTCTTTGGAACATGACAAAATTTCCTGTGCTTTTACTTTTTAAAATTTTGCCCAGGAACGTGGTAAAAGGGGGGATAAAAGTGGGAAAAAGTCTCCCATTAGCGGCCTCACCGAACCCTTTACGATAGATAGCTGAAATTTTCACCATATGTTCATTCGGATATAACCCAACTTTCTGCAGTTTTACTTTTTGGAATTTTGCTCAGGAACGTGGTAAAAAAGGGGATAATAGGGGAAAAAGTCTCCCCCTCAGTGGCCTGACCATACCACTGGACCGATCTTCCTGAAATTTTCACAGTATGTAACTGGAACTCCGGAATGCTCAATAGGATACTTTTTTTTTTGGCCACGCCCACTTTTACGCCCACTATTTCATTATTTGAATTGTATACACATGGTGCTTTAGCCTTGGGATAGAAAGCTGAAATATTCACCATGTATCACCATGTATTCTTTGGAACATGACAAAATTTCCTGCACTTTTATTTTTAAAAATTTTGCCCAGGAACGTGGTAAAAGGGAGGATAAAAGTGGGAAAAAGTCTCCCCATTAGCGGCCTCACCGAACCCTTTAGGATAGATACCTGAAATTTTCACCATATGTTCATTCGGATATAACCAAACTTTCTGCATTTTTACTTTTTGGAATTTTGCTCAGGAACGTGGTAATAGGGGAAAAAGTCTCCCCCTCAGTGGCCTCACCAAACCCTTTGGGATAGAAAGCTGAAATTTTAACCATGTGTTCTTTCTGATATGTCCCAACTTTGGAAAATTTACTTTTTACAATTTTGATACGTAACGTGGTAAAAAGGGGGATAATAAGTGAAAAGTCTCCCCTTTAGCGGCCCGACCAAACCCTTCGCGATAGAAGCCTGAAATTTTTACCATGTATTCTTTCGGATATGTCCTAACATTCTAAAATTTCACTTTTCCCAATTTTGCTTAGTGACGTTGTAAAAAGGGGGGATAATAATAATTAATATTATAAAAATGACTGTTGGTTTGTTTGTTTGTTTGTGTGAGCATCACGTCCAAACGCCTGAACCGATTTTTATTCAAGTTTGACACATAGATAGTGGGCGGTCTGGAAGGAACTATAGGCTATATGAAATTTTTATATGATGGGCGTGGCACTTTTACGCCCACTTTTTCACTATTGTCGATATGGCTTTACCGATGCAATTGATATTTGGTACCCAGAAAGAGATGTCACAGATAAGCACTTTAAGTTATATCAAATTTAGATATTGTGGGCGTGGCACTTTTACGCCCACATCTTCACTATCTTCTATATGGCTGAACAGATTTTATTGAAATTTGGTACACAGATATTGGGATGACTAATAAGCACTATTTGCTATAATAGATTAAGACTTGGTGGGCGTGGCAGTTTTACGCCCACTTTTTGTTATCTTTTATATGGCTTAAAGGATTTTGTTAAATTTTGGTACACAGATAGTGGGCAAACGGAAAATAATATGTGCTGTATTTGATTTCGATAATTTTTTTAAGTAATAATTCATTATTTAGAAATAATCAGCTGTGAAATAATATAGTTATATATATAAAAATGCTTAATATTTTTTTACAACAAGTAAAACATTAAATAGTGCTAAATTTAAATAACACTAATGCACAACTAGGTCTAAGGCACGCTAACAACGTAGCGGGCTGCGCCCGCTAGTATATAATATATATTTATATTATAATAAATTTAACTTAAATTCCAAGTTTCGTTTTTCACTAAATTCCACAAATGTAGAAATTTATTTCAAAAATGGTCACAAAAGAGAATACTATACATTTTTCACTGATGAATAATCATAAAAGCATGAAAACATAAAATTTGAGAAAAAAAAATCCAAAAAAAATTTTCAACCTGTTAGCCGTGTTTTTCTGAAAAACGATCTTGGTTAACAGTTTTGGCTGTACCTTTCGAACGAATAGCGATAAAGTAATAAATCAATTGGAAATTAGAGCGTACTCAATGTGTTATTAAAAAATTTAAAGAATAAGTTTATAATAAGTATTTATGTTAGTATATATTTTACCTGAAGTCCAATTTCTGTTTTTCGCTAAATCTCAAAAATATATACATATTTATCTAAAAGAAGTCACGTAAAAGAATATTAACATTTTTTATTAATGTATAATCATAAAAACAAAAAAACACAGCATTTAAAAAAAAAATTGGAAGAGCAAATAATAGAAACTATTAAAATAATAGTGTTATTCTGCATTATCAAATTCATTATAAATATTCCACTTGTCGTTATCTTCATTATCTTCTTCATTATCATAATCTTCAACATCATTATCATCATCACTAGGGCAACTAATTTCATGCAAATGCATGTTTTTTCTCGATTGTCTAAACCTGATACGGACTAGATATTTATCCGAATCATCAAATTTTGAACAAAATGGCATCGATTTGTAGTTGCATATTTTTGCATATTTCACCATAAATGCATATTTTTGCATTTTTAATATTTTTTCATATTTGTATGGCATATTTTACAAATTTTTACATATTTTACAAAATTTGCAATTTTCAATAGTTAATGTCATAAAAATGTTATCTAAAAAAATTAAAGAAGCCAAAATCAAATTATCAATTGCACAATTAAACAGTTCAATTTACATTTCGGGGAATTCTAATTAAATTAAGAATATGCCGAAATTCAAGCAATCCGTGTTAAACAGACTAAATCAATATGTTAGCGAATACCCAGATTTTAAAACTGATGGGAAAATTCTGTTTTGTAAAGTTTGCAATAAGCCAGTGTCAGCAGAGAAAATATTTACCATAAAACAGCACCTCGGAAGTCAAAAACATATTGAACTCAACGAAATAAATGTAGCTAAGAAATCAACAACAGTTTTTGGGTGAATCTAGCAGAGCCTCAAAAGGTGCTCAATTTGCCGAAGATTTGTGTGGCGCTTTTATTGCTGCAGATATACCATTGTATAAAATGGGGAATAAAAAAATTCAGTCTTTTCTGGAAAAAATACACGGAGCACAAAGTTCCATCGGAGATGGAATCCAGCGTTGAAAACATTAAAATTGCATCAAAAATCGTTTATTGTGGTTGTCAATTGATGAGACCACTGATGTAGCTCATAGATATGTGACAAATGTCACCATTGGAATTTTAGATCCCGATGAGCTGATCGCCAAACAAACATTTGTATTGAATACTGCACAGCTGGACAAAGCAAATTACACAACTATTGCTCGGCTTTTTGACGACTCCGTTAAGCTTTTAGGTGAAAACTTTGATAAAGATTTGATTCTGCTTTTTATATCAGATGCTGCACCGTACATGGTAAAAGCGGCCCGTGCAATACAGACATTTTACCCAAAAATAACTCATTTGACTTGTCTTGCTCACGGACTGCACCGAGTATGTGAGCAAATACGAGGCCTGTATGCTGACGTCGATAGGTTAATTGCAACGTAAAAAAGTATTTTTAAAGGCTCCGTCTATAGTAGAGATTTTTAAGGATCTAGAACCTGGACTCCCACTTCCTCCTCAACCAATAACCACACGATGGGGAACTTGGCTCACGGCCGTAAACTACTATGCACACAACTATGAAAAGATTGTGCGAGTTTATGATGCGTTGGACAATGAGGAGGGAGCCTCAATAAAAATATCGCAAGACCTTCTACGTGACAACACAATCAAAGCTGATTTAACTTTTATTGCATCAAGTTATGGATTTCTTGAAGCATCAATAACTAAACTAGAAACTTCTGGACTTCAACTTCCTGACTTTGGTTTAATTTTGAAATTAAAATAAAAATATAATGGAATTTTATTTAATCTGGTTGGTGGTTAATTTTATTTGTTACGTTTGTTCATATTTTCAAATTAAAAAAAAAAATATATATAATTTTTTATGAACATATTCTGCGTTTTATAAAGCATATTTTTAACGCTTAAAAGTGTTTTTTCAATGCATATTTTAGGCGCTTAAAACTAATTTTTTTGAGCATATTTTTGGTTGCCCTAATCATCACTATGTTCATCGCTGGTATCTTCGTCTTCTTTATCAGC
>CM037851.1:59236370-59651414 GCA_021234595.1 Delia radicum | reverse complement strand
TGTTTCTTAATCATCGCTATCACAGATTTGATTCTTTTCGGCGTTAGCTCTGCGATATAGCACAAAACGTTTGTTATGGCACAAAGCGTTTGTTTGCTGCCCCTATAGGAATCCATTAAGTCTATTCCCCCATGTGTGTCTACTCCTCCATTATCTGCGGACAGTCAATTTCATCGTGGGTTTTTTGCTTTCGGTTGTAACGTCTGATTTTAGAGTGTTGGTCGACTAAATTGATTTCATCGCAATGATAATCTAGATCTTCAACGCTATCATCCAAATCTTCAAAATTATCGTCGTCTTCTATTGAGTTTATGGCCAGCGATTTCTTGGTCACTCAAAAGGAAAGTTTAATTTTTTTTTGCTATACGGTAAAGTTCACTTTCTACTCTTTGTGCTGACATCTCGAAAATAGACAACCCGTTAGTTGCTATTCCAAACGAGATTGAATAATATCGATTACTTCTTATTCCGGTAAAATACGTTACAACAAATTTTGTTCGACCAAGTAACTAAGACCGTCTACAGACGGTGTTCACAAAAATCACCATTGAAACAAACTTGTTGTTGGATTTACCATTATATCTACATATTATGAAAGTAAACATATTAAATACTTACCTAAAAATTCTGGATTCAATTCAAAACACTAAATCGTGCTAATTTTAAATTTGAAATTTTACAAAAAATCACAAGCAATTTGTGTGCTACATTTCACAAAAGTTCTGACTACAATGATTTTTTCTACAAAACTATTTTATTCATCACATTCCAATGGGTACCGTTATTTTGAGAATTTTATACTCATTTAAACTCTTTAGGTTATAAGCATATAAAGTATGCTGGTTTTGAATAAAATAGTTTTTACTGACGACCGTCTGTAGACGGTCTGAGTTGTTTAAGGGTTAACTATATTTAATTTTACAAAACTGGAGCACATTAAATAAGATTATATAATATTATTTTTACTCGGTCTGTCAGATTGGATGTTTTGGGTACAACTCTACAAATGATGGTCTTATACGAGCTTATATATGATCTTACATGTTAATAGCTGATTTACTGAAAGACTGACTTAAGTCAAAAAAAAAACGATTTTACAGAAAACGAGTTTGAAATTTTCTATCCATATCTGCCTCGCTCGACCCTTTCTCTATTTATTTGGTCACGTTTTTTACAAATAGGGGCTCTTAAAGTAATTTTCTCTTAGTGAGAGTTGTGTGAGAATTCGCTACTCGGAATTAAGTAATAAATTGTTTTATTACTTAATTCCGAAATATTTATTATCTGGAGCATCGCTAACAAATGTTAACAGGATGTCAAAATTGTCCAACAAATAAAATTGATGGCTACAAGGAATCGTTTTAAGCGATTTTGAGCTTTATCTAGTAATTGTCTATTTTCATTTCCCGTTGGTTTCATTTAGGATACAGCTGGTGACTTTTAATTTGTTGCACAGTGTAACTTATTGTTCCATTTTAGATAAATTTAAGTGGCGGGTAGTATGAATCCAGTACGTTCATTTGCTCCCGCTTTATGGCATTTTAATTTTGACTACCATTGGATATATTGGGTAGCTCCTCTATCCTCATCGGTTTTTACAAGTATTATGTATAAATATTTTTTCAAACCCGATGTTACCAGAGGTTTACATATGAGCATTCATTCACCAGAATAAGTTTTGTGTTAAAACAAACATAAATATTTTTTGGACTATGTTTACAATTTGTTAAGTAGCTTTAAGATCATTTTATAGTAACTAAATAAATAAAAAATTTAACTGTGATAAATTAGATTGATTAAAACCAATTACCCAGGTAAAAAATTCCAAAAGCGGTCAGTGCATGTTTTCACATGTTTATAAACATGAATGCATAACCATACACTGATGCATAAATCTCCATACATGCTTCCATATGTCTCCATACATGTGAAGTAACGAAATTTGTGCATGTAGGTTCATGTGCGATCATACATGTGCATTAGGGTGCGCCTTATATGTATGGGCCAAATTTTTTTTGAAAGTTTGGATTGTAACTCCCCCCAGAAATGTTCTCTGTACCAAGAAGATACTTTGTGAAAGTTATAGGCAGATTGCAAAAGGAGAAGGCGTGCCGCAACCGCCCACAAGTTGTCAAAATTTTTTAAATTCATATAGAAGAACTACAATGCTCAGTTGAGGGTTAGCATACGAAACATTCTGACAATTTTAGGTGGATTATAGTAAATTTATTTGTTCTGAGTGTAAAAACGTCCTTAAAGTTACAATAAGACTGCGGTTTTAAAGTTATGACATTTTTTCATACACATGCTCAGCCATATATTGATTTTAACAGTTATTATCAAAGTGAGTAAAGTTTTTCGTTTGTAAGGTAAGACAACGGATAAAAAATGCATATTAAATTAAATCTGGCAGCTCTAGAACTTTAATAACGGTGAGTCCCCCAATTAAAGCGTTCTTTTATTAAATTAATTTTTTCACTTGAGAAATAGTACTGGTGTTAGAAAGTAAAAAGTAAAATTGTTAAATAAACAAATAAAAAAATTAAAACAAATAAGTTTTTGAAATTAAAGAAAAAATAAATAAATGAACACAATAAAAAGAACAAGTGTATCTTCTCGGCTATGATGCCAGCCAAATAATAGGTGCCAAGCTGCCTTCTAATGCTCAAGTTTTGCGTGTATTGTTGTATAACATAAGGTAGGTAAAGCTAGAACTTCGCGCAAGTGCTTCTCTTGTAGTAAAGGAAGTAGAAGTTTTATGGAACAAAGCACGAATCCCAATTAGATCTACTGATAAATGTGTTTTAAAGGTAGACAATTTATATTTAGAATGGAGAAATTTACAGAGACGCTTGACACGCCAAACATTACTACAGAATTTTGTTGATAAATTTGACGATTTGTTTGGCGTTGCTCATTCTAATGCATTGGATATGATCTCTATAGCGGAAGATAAATTTTTTTTAATAAATCAAAGAAAAAAAGGAAGACCTGGAGCAATGATAGGTAGTGACTGCAAATTGGCAAAAAAAAGAAAAAGCCAAATCGATTCGAGAGAAAAATAAACAACGTTTTCAAGACAAACATACGGTCGTACTGCAAGGTAAATATTAAATTTAAAAGTGTGCTTTGTACTAGTTTATATTTTAAAAATGATAATTCTATATTTTTGTAAAACTACATTATGTGTTCCCATATTTCTTAAACAATTTTGTAGACGAATATGACAACTTTGAATCCCAGTCAAGTGACGAAGAGGCTATTGACAATTACGAAATTGAAAAATTTCCAGACCTAATGTATGAAATAGGTGGCAGTACTTAAAGAAAAAAAAGAGGTCGACAAAATTTTATAACACCAAAGCTAGTATCAGTTTTAGATAAGTGTAAAGTAAGTGCTCGCGATGCCGTTCGAATTCTAATAGCAACAGCTCAAGCTTTGCACCATGACGTAAATGATTTAGTAATAAATGCCACTTCAATCCGCCGGTCACATACGACGTTTCGTTTTGATGCAGACAAGAAAATTCCTGAAACGTTTCAAAAGAAACATATTACAGCAGTAACTGTTCATTGGGATGGTAAAATGTTGCCATCAATAATGGGCAGGGAACGAGTCGATCGTCTTCCTGCAATTATATCTTTTGATGGAACTGAGCTGTTACTCGGGATTCCGGCGATAAGTTCAGGTACGGGAAAATAGCAAGCAGCGGCCGTTTTTGATTTACTTAAACAATGGGAGCTCGATTAAAAAGTTGAAGCTCTGTTCTTCGATACAACCGCAGCAAATATAGGAAGGATTCAAGGTGCGTGTGTGCTTTTGGAACAAACACTCAACAAAAATCTTCTGTATTACCCATGTCGTCATCACATATTTGAAATACTTTTGCGGAGCGGATTTGAAGCAAAAATGTCAACATCTTCTGGTGCCACTGTCAAAATATTTCAAAGATTCAGGGATGACTGGAGTAAGGTAGATAAAAGTAATTTTAAATCTGGTGTTCAAGACATATATGTGAAAAATGTAATTGGGGATACAACAGAGATATATGAGTTTGTTTAATTAGTTTAAGCAAAATGCAACCACGGTAAGATTACAAAGAACTCCTTCAGTTGACAATAGTTTTCCTAGGAGGCACGCTTCCAGCTTTTACATTTCGAATTCCCGGAGCATTCCACCATACACGTTGGTTGTCTAAAGCAATATATTGCTTAAAAATGTATTTATTTCGGGACCAGCTTTTTTTTGTCTGACTATGAGATTAATGCCATTCGAGATGTATGTATTTTCATTATAAAAATATATTTAAAAGTTTGGATTAAAGCGCCAATTACAACAGAAGCTCCCAACCAAGATTTGACATTATTAAAAAGTTTATATCTTTACGATAATGTTGATGAAAATTTAAGTCGAGAGCTAACTAGAAAGTTCTGCAGCCATTTGTGGTACATTTCGCCAGAATTAGTAGCTCTTTCTTTCTTTGATAAACAAATATCAAACGACTTATGGTAGCAGCTTTAAATCAGCCTGATGACAACAAGAAAATTACAATTCTTCCTCATCAAATAGATCAGTATATGAACAAAAATATCGAGAATTTTATTTCGCATAAGACCTTAAATTTTTTCAAAAGGTATTCAATTTCAACGGATTTTTTACAGAAAGATCCTGGAGAATGGCAAAATGATCAGTCGTATAAAATTGGCTTGGCTTTTGTAAGTAAATTGAGGGTTGTTAACATGCAGAAAGGGTTGTAAAGCTTATGGAAGAATTTAATCAAGTTTTATTATGATGAATGATGAAGAAGAGAAACAATTTATAATGCAAATTGTAGCTGAACAATATCCTAACGCAACAAATCAGTTGTAATAAGTGAATAAATTGTTTCGAAATTTGCTTAGTAAAAACTAGTTAAAAATAGTATTTCATAAAAATAATTTTTTTTAAATAAGTATAATGAGCAAATGTAAATAGCTAAATAATATTATTAAAAAACCACAATAAATTAAACACAACAGATGCTTATTTAAGTTATTTTTTTTTTATAAAAAAAGAATTAATTTCATATAAACTATCAAAATCGTACTGTTTGAAGATAAATGGAATAACTTAAAATACCAGTGTTTGAACACTACTCTTTATGAAACTCAGATTCAGAAGGAATAGATTCATTATAATATTTCCAAAAATATATTAGATTTCAACACGAACTTACATTTAAACAACATCTGTGGTAATTTTGTATTTTGAAATTTATTTTGATAATATTACCATTTTGTGGGCGGATGCGGCACGCCTTCTCCTATTCCAATCTGCCTAAAATTTTCAACAACGTATTTTTTTGCTACAGAGAACATTTCTAGGGGGAGTTAAGGTGCACTTTTCCACTTTTAAAAATAAGGCGCACCCTAATGTGCATACATGTAGATATTACCTCAAATTTCGTTAATCCACATGTATGGATTTATACGAAAGAGTGCATGGAGATTTATGTACACAAAAAAAAAAACTAAAATAGACTTTCAATTAAAATATTTGTTGATTCAATTAAAAGCTTAATTGAATTCGGTCTAATTAAAGAAATTATAGTATCAATTAAAATTATTTGTAACTATTTAATTAATTGATGAAAATAAAAATTGATCAAGTTCGGGGCCATATTCTATATTTCTTTATATAGCATATTGTCTTAACAAATAATCTATAGAGTTTTTGTTTTCAAATTTATTATTAATTAATTATTTTTAATTTTTAATTACAGTTTTAATCATATATATTTAACATTTTAATTTCAAACAAATTTTAAGTAGATACTATTAAAACTTTTATTAAAAATTGCAAAAAATCACCAAAAATTAGGGTTAAAATCGCTAACATTAAAAAAATCGCCAAAATTAAAAACTGCAATATTATAAAAATTGTAAAAATTGTAAAAAAAATCGACAAAATTAAAAAAACACCACAATTAAAAAAACACCAAAATGGAAAAAAACCATAGAAGTTAAAAAAGAATCGCCAAAATAAGGAAAACATTTTTTTTTAATTTAAAAAATCTATGAAATTGTCAAAAATGCAAACCCGACAGTATTTGAAAAACCGCTGAATTAAAAGAAAACTCCAAAAATTTAAAAACATCCTCAAAATTAACAAAAAAAAATCCAAAATTAAAGAAAAACAAACTAAATTGGAAAAATTTGAAAAATTGAAGAAAAAAAACATCGTTAAAATACATTAAATTTTCAAAATTTAAAAAAACAAATCGCTAAAATTTAACAAATATCGCTAAATTTAAAAAAAAAAATCAAAAATGTAAAATTTGCTAATAATTAAAAAAAATTTACAAAATTTAAAAAAGCGACAAAAAAAATTCCATAACATTGTCGAAATTAAAAAAATCGTAAAATTGGAAAAAAGTTGACAAATATTGGAAAACAATTGTCAAAATTAAAGATAAACGATTCGAATGGGAAAAAAATCGCTAAAATTAAAAATCGGTAATATTTGAAAAAAATCAACAAAATTTGGAAAAATAATAAAAATTGAAAAAAATCACCAAAATTTAATTTTTATTTTGACGATTTCTTTAACTATAAAGATTTTTTCCGATTTTAGAAAATTTATTTCAATTTGGCAATTTTTTTTTTTTCACTTTTGGCGATTTTTTTTCAAATTTAATAATTTGTTTTTAATTGTAGAGATTTTTTTAAGTTTTTTTTCAAGTTTTGGCGATTTTTTAATTTTAATTAAATCGATTTTTTCTTTGTTGGGTGCACCAAATTCATTTTCAATTAAACATTTAATACATATTATAAATTTTTAATTGAAAGTGAGTTTGAAATCAAACAAAAGTTTAATTAAAATTTTTTTGACAATAATTTTTTTCTGTGTATCCATGTAAGGACATACATGCATGTTTATGCACATGTACAAACAGACATTGAACCTTTATGGATTCATTTATGAAAATTTTTATCCAGGTTATTAATGTATACTACTTACAGAGTGCCCGGCGTTGCATGTAGTTAAATATTATTCAATAATATTGTATTTAATTTGATTTGTCAGGTTTGAGATCATAATTAAAATGTTACTATTATTACAATTATAAAACACTAACTGTTAATAAATGTATGAGAAGATGAAACAACTTTTGTGGGGATCAGCGCTAGAGGGAGTGCCGTACTTTCGATCTAAGCGAATAGGTCATCATCAGCAATATTCTAACCCATCGCCCACAAAAAACTAGAGGTTTGATCAGGTATATATATCAACCAATCAAAGAAAATCGGTGATGTTAATTGATTGTGTTATTAAAAAATTTCAACATTAAGCCTCGTATTCATAAAAATATTAAACTACATTTTAATTAAATTTTAGTTAAAACCCAACTTTTAACTTAAAACTGTATTCATAAATGAATCTTAACTTTTACACACGGTTTAAATTGGTATTTTAAGATATTCGTTTACGAATACAGTTTTAAGCTTAAAATGTGTATTAACTAAAATGTATTTGGAATCTGAATTAAGATTTTTTATGAATAAGGGCGTAAATATATAATATGTATTTATATTATAATAAATTTAACTTAAATTCCAAGTTTCGTTTTTCACTAAATTCCATAAATGTAGAAATGTATCTCAAAAAAAGTCACAAAAGAGAATACTATACATTTTTCACTGATGAATAATCATAAAAGCATGAACACATAAAATTTGAGAAAAAAAATCCAAAAAAAATTTTCAACCTGTTAGCCGTGTTTTTCTGAAAAAAGATCTTGGTTCACAGTTTTGGCTGTACCTTTCGAACGAATAGCGATAAAGTAATAAATCAAATTGGAAATTAGAGCGTACTCAATGTGTTATTAAAAAATTTAAAGAACAAGTATATAATAAGTATTTATGTTAGTATATATTTAACTTAAAGTCCAATTTCTGTTTTTCGCTAAATCTCCAAAATATACAAATTTATCGGAAAGAAATCACGCAAGAGAATATTATAAGTTTTTATTAATGAATAATCATAAAAACATAAAAACACAGCATTTTAGAAAAAAAAAAATGGAATAGAAACTATTAAAATAATTGTGTTATTCTGCATTATCAAAGTCATTATAAATATTTCACTTATCGTTATCTTCATTATCATAATCTTCAACATCATTATCTTCATCGCTGTTATCTTCGTCTCCTTTATCAGCATCTTCTTTATCACTCTCTTCATTATCATAATCTTCATCATAATTTTCATCAGAAATATTTGACAAAACTAATAACTTTAATTCCGAAGTTGGTAAATTATATAGTTTTTCTGCTCATATTTCTTGCTCATGCTAGAAACTTAGAAACTTATTGAAAATATTTGCATTGGACTTTTTCCGGCTGGATTTACGAGCAAAGTGGTCTTTATAATTTTTAAGATCTATGTTTCTTGCTTCTTGAGATTCTTAAGATAATTCCCCTATTGGTAAAAACACGTGCTGTATAATCTTCGGCCCGTGAATAAAAAAATTTATGCTAAGTCAGAGAAGTATCTAGCTGTGTTGTGAGCAAATCTACGAAAATTTGAATCTCTTGACCACAAAAACCAACCCAGTAAAAAATTGTCGTGTTTCAAGAAGCAGGATAACTGAAATGCGCTGATGTAAGTGCTTACTATTACATCATACTGGGAAGCAGCAAAAGAAACGAATAATTTTCATATAAAAATAAACAAAGAAAAATTTTTAATTTATTTTCATCGGGATAAACATTAATTGCACTTATAGTAATTAAATGTGCTAAAGTCCCAAAACTTATTTAACAAATTGTGAAAAGCAATCTGATGTAGGCGTGTCCCTATCCGGATTTCATTCCTGCCCAAGGAAATCTTCAGGGGACTTTGTTATTAGAATTTCTAGAGATATTTGTTATGTTAAATCACAAACTCAATGAGAATTTCTTGTCCTCGTCTAGGAGCGAGATTCAATATTTAAAATATCAAAGAAAAAACAAAAACAACAACAAAAAATTGTCACAATTGGCTTTGTCATCTTCCAAATACTACTCTGTTTTTTTGACAGACCTAGCAATGTAGTGACGTTTATTCAAGTAAATCAACAATAGAAAATCATATGTTTTCTATTAGTGTCAGTTACATTTAAATTTGCACAAGCACCTGCATATTTGTTATTTAAATTTATTTTCATCGGGATAAATTTTCCCCTAACAAGGATGCAGGTGTAAGCAGTTGTCGTAACAACAAATTGTGGTCGTAGCAACAAATTCGGTGGCTACAACTGGGACTGTTTTCTTGGTGCATTACTTTAAAATATAAAATAATGACTTACTGATAATGGGTTGTAAAAGTAATTATATGTAATTGTAAAATAATGAGTTACTGGTAATTGGTTACTAAGAGTCGATTTCATATTTTTGATTCTAAAATTGTGTTAATTTATTTTAAAAATTTTTACAAGTAAATTTTCCAAGCTAAAGTTATTTTAAAATTTTTTCAAGATTTAAAAAAATTGAAAGATACAACTTATTTTTAATCATTGTGAGTAACCACTTATTCCTAATATAAAAGTAATTACTTTTTCTTTCACTATGAACAACCAATCAGGTAACTAATTCTTCTCACTTGTTTTGTAACCAATGAACTTTGGATCATCGCGAGCCAAATTAATCAAGCGAGTAAATAGATGGGGACTAGTGAATCCCTGTGTGCGCTACTTACACGCTTAATTTTTTTTTTTTTTTTTTATAATTTAACCAATACTCAGGGATGCCCCCTACTCATGCAGTGCATTGTATTGATCAGGAAAATAAGGTATGGGAAGGAGGAAAGAGGGAGTAGTGTTTGTGGATATTTGATTTAAATTTTTCTAAATTGTAAGTAACAGGAAGACTTCTGCGGGAAGTTTGTTCCACATACGAATCGTTCGACTAAAAAACGAATTTTCTCTGTAATGCGTTGTGCGAAACACAGGACAATCAACTACAAACGGATGTGCTCTACTAGATAAGCGAGTATTACGAATAAAAACTCGGGCTCGTGGAATAAGTTCACTTATCTCAGATGAGCATCTCCCATGGTAATATCGATAGAAAAGTGTCACACAACCCACATTCCGACGATGCTCCAATGAATCAATAGAGTTGGATACACTACTGTCATTGATAAGCTTCACCGCCCTCCCCTGAACACGGTCCAGAAGCTTCAGAATAGACAATGGAGCCCCTGCCCATATATGAGAGTTGTATTCTCATATATGGGCAGGCTGTTTTGCTGATAAGTGTAATGGCTGTTTTGCTGATAAGTGTAATACGAGATCACAGAATATTTTGCATAATTTGGAATATTTTTTATATGGATCAAGCAATAAAAACTTTTGTCTTGCAACATTGTCAGAAAAAGCATTGTCTGTACATTGTAAGAAAATATTATTGTCAGACATCTGACATTCGTGTGAACACCCTACGTTGCCATTGTCAGATAATTGCAAGACATTGTAAACAAATTTGTATTGGCAGATGTGTTTAAATTAATGCATCTGACAATGGCAGTATTGTCACAGAAATGTTTCTCTCGGGATCTCTCTCGGACCTAGCTTATTTATGTATAAGGGTATATTAATACTCCTGCGGAGCAAAAATTTTGTCCGTTTTGGTCTATCTCACTTAGTTTTTGAGATACTGGACATTTTAAAATATCGCCATTTTGTAAAATGGCTTGTATCTCGAAAACTAAGCATGATATCGCAAAATGGTCAACATTTTCGCAAAACCTTAAGAAAACACGCCCTACCGACAACACAAATGTGTACAGTGCTCCGATTCCAATCATTCCCCGTTTCATTCCATATCGTTCTATTTTGGACCAATGATCCATTCTGTTATCGGAATGATTACATTTTTATTTTCACGTACGACAACACAATTGTGTACAGTGCTCCGATTCAAATCGTTCCATTTTGGACAAATGTTCCAATCCATTATCTGAGTGATTAAATTTTTATTTTCACGTAATTTTTTGGGTAAAAAATAATTGTTTTTTTATAAAAAATTAATCTTTCTGAATATTTCCCAAACCTAGGATATTTGCATTCAGTCAATTGCAATTTTCTTCCTTTAATTAACTCATTACTAATGGTAATGAAATTTTAAATCATTACCATTAGTCAATGAAATCAAATCAATGAAATTCATTATCATTTATTAAACAAATGGTAATGAAAATAATTTCATTACAATTGATATTAATAAAACTGTAATGAAATCATCAATTAATTAGTTCTGGCAATGTCTAACAACAGATCTGGCAATTTTAGCCATAAAAGAATCTGACAATCGTGTGAACTGACAATTTTCGTTGGAAGATAAATTTATTGTCTGACAATGAAATTGAAAGGTTTTCTTACAATCGTCTGAACTGACAATTTACCTTTTGCTAAACATGTTTCATTGTCAGTACATTGTCAGCACATTGCCAGATCTTACAATATTGTAAGATCTGACAACCGTCTGTACATAGCTTTATACTTTGTTCGCTCTCGAACAATAAATAATTTTAAAAATCATAAAAAAATGCAGCAACAACTGCAGCAAATAGATCGAAAAGGGTTAGCATATTATTGGTATTATTGTTACTTTTATGTGGTAGCAAAAACTTTTAAATATTGCAAATATTTTGGAAAAAATTCACATTTTCATAGGCGAACTTATAATTATTTCGTCGAGTGTATAGAAAAAGGTACTGAACTTTTTTAAACGTTTGATTTAACCCGAAATCCGATAGTGTGATTTCTCCTACAGTAACTGTTAAAATGGGAAATCTTTTAGATGAAACGAGACTGTGTGAAAATATTGATTATATCGTATTTTTTTGATATTTGCCTTAAAGGCTTGGTTCCTAAATTTGAAATAAATAAAAAAAAAAAAAAAAAAATATTGATTACTTATTATAGCCTTTTGAATAAAGTATTTGACAGTTCTTTTGCTGTCATATGTCGTATTTTGAGTTAATAAATTTATTTTAATAACAATAGTGGGATTTTGCATGCACAATAGAGCACCCATGAAATATATGAAAATGGCAAAGTTGTTTTTTTACTCGCTCCCCTCGCATTTTATGATAGGTTGGGTGTAAAAAATTAGATGTGCGAAAAAACTTTTTTTTCTAACGTGCAAACAGGCCATGAGATTTTGACTTTTGGCCTCAAAAATGAATTAATAATGGTTGATATCTTTGTTGTTCTACAAGTTTTTAAATAATCAGGTTTTGTTAAAAAGTGTTTTTAGTGTTATTATGTAAAATAAAACACGTATGTGTACGTGATGTTTTTCGCTGTCAAAATCAAAATTCTGGATTTTTTTTAACCGCTCTTATTAATTTTTGTTAGGTAATTTTTTTTTTAACTGGAATTTAAGGAAAAGTTTTGGTTTTTTGTCAAATATATCATCTATTCCAAGACAAAATGACAAAAAACATAAAAAAATTTTTTTCTATTTCTATTCTCTAGAATGATATACAGACTCAGTTACTGAAAATTCTAAGAATTCGCGATCATATTTATGCATTTATGCACAAATTATGTCAATCTTAATTGATTGACATATTCAAAGTTCATTCAAATTCACGCGTTCGGGTCGGAATTCCTTGTTATTTTTTACTTAAAATTTAAGAGATAAGGATTTAAAGTGAAAATTATGGTTAATCATGTACCGAATTTAACCAAAAACAATAGGGTGAATATAATTTAATGTACAAAATTTCATAATAAAACTCAATACATCGTACTTGAGCATATTTTATTGAATTAGTTTTACCAAAATTTGGAACTCTGTTTTGGTACCTTCAGTAGTGCTTGGGTTTTCTTAAGTATCATTCGGTTATTACTTAAATATTAATTAATTCTTTGCAGTTATATTAGTTTTTTGTTTTTATATACATCGAGATTATTTTTATGTTATTTTCAATTTTTAACAAGCTTTCAACCTCCGTATATTTACAAAAATAAAGCAAATCAAATATATTAGCTAGGTTGATACTAGTATTTCGATCTGGCTAAAGATCTCATCAGAACCCGAAGTTTTAGAAAAGCTAGAGCCTCCATAATAGGCAGAGCTTTAATAAAAAACCAATTAATCATCAATTTTGCTCTATTCTTGTCTTCTTAACACTTGATGAAGTTAAATTAAAAACTGCTAATTAAAAAGTTCCCACCTATGAAGGCTGATCATTCGTACTGATTTGATCAGTACATGTACTGATTTTTGGTCACGTGTACTAATATTAATCGTGTACTAGTTTTTACTAATTTTTAGAAAATTAATTTTTTTTCCATAGAAAAACTAATTATTTAAGCCACTTTTCCAGTTTTAAAAATTTACAATTCTCAAAACAGAAAGTTTTCTCCATTAAAAAAAAAATCTTTAAAACTATAAGTATTTAGTTAGAAAAGAAGTGCTTAGAATCCGAGACATTAAATTTTTTAAAATATTGGGTGTTTTTAGGAAAATATATATGCACACCGAAAATAATTTTAATCAAAACTATTTTCTGTGAAAATATATAAAATAAAATTTTTCATAAAGTTTTATGAAAAACTGACAGAAAAGTTTTAATGGATGAATTTCAGCGATAATTTGTTAATTTAATGCTGACAACTGACAAGAGGAGTCTCTCGATGGGGTTCTCCTCCGATCTTAATGAAATTTGGATATGTGGTAAAGAAAAAAAAATAAGGGACATGTTTTATTTTAGCGGCCCAATATCATGTTTAGGGGTTAACAAGTGGGGTCAAAAATATATCAATTCGAATTTTCGGCTTATTTCGAATTGTTTTAGAGAAACTTTAGACAAACGAAAGAGCATTTAGAGACGTATTAACTGCTCAGGAAAACTTTTGTAATGAGTGTGAAAAAGTAATGCATTACCTTTTAATGTGTATTCCTAACCTGTATAATTACTTTCCAACAAAAGTAATTAGTTACCGGTATTGGGTTATATAATGCATTAAATTGTAATGGATACTTATTACATTCACCATTACTTTGACACATAACGTAATGCATTACATTGCAATTTATACTCATTACTTTTAAAATTATTTCGAAACATAATGTAATGAGTTACCTATGGTTGGTTACATAATGCGTTACATTGTAATGTGTACTGATTACCTTAAACGTTATTGTGGAACATAAAGCAATGAGTTACCGGTAATTGGTTACATAACACATTACTTTGTAATGAGTACACCTTCACTTCCATTAATTATATAGGTAACCAATTACTATTTCAATTGATATAGGGATATACGTAACCAATTACATTTAACCATTTTCTAATCATATAAGTAACCCATTACTTTTCACCTCGTATCTTCAACTAAGTAACCCATTACTCTTTACTTTTTTGTAAGCATATTAGTAAGAATGGACCCATTACTTTTATGCTCATCGCCTGTAAAATTCATCAGTGAAGTAACGTGTAAAGTAATGTATGGAGCCCTATGGCGATACATTACTTTACCCATGATTTGTTAATGTGTGGTTTTGCTGGTTGTCATACGAAACATGCCCGATATCTTTCAAATATTTTTGTTATTCAAAAAAATGTGTTTCAAGTGGTATTAAAACTGTTATTTTTAAAAAATTATAGTTGGATTAAGATTAAAAAATATTTGTATCTGAACATTCGGACTGGTTCGTCTGTTATGCGATTTTGTTCGAAGAGCTTTATCACCTATATTTTAAATAATTCTAACACAATACATAGGCAATATTGGTATCCAATTATTTGTTTACTCGAGCACATCAGAACTGCGTTCAAAAAATTGTGAATTTCATTAGTTTCAGACATGTTTCCATAGAAAAACTTATTGACATTGGCCTCAACTTTTAAACCCTAAAAGTGAGATTGTCCCTTTTTTTGTCACATATCCAAATCTTATTAAGATCGGGGAGAATCCGTCGGAATTTCACAATTTTGTAGGCAAATTTCCACTTAATCTGAATTTTTACATAGGGAAAGTTAATTCGCTGTTTTTTTTTAGAATTTCTCACAAGATTTATATTTTTTAAAAATTTTGTACTGATTTCATGTCAGGAAAAAATGGCCACCCTAACCATATGGCTTAAAGATATAAAAAATCACTATAAAATAGAGACGATGGCTTTAGTTTAATTAACATTATTAATTATTAAAATATTCAGAAATATAAAATAAAAGTACCCAGCAAAAAATATCCTCGATTTGGTAAGAAGTAACTGCATTTGTATGCTTTTAGCGCTTGACCGTCTGTATGCAAGACATTTTGTTGTGCTTTCCTAAATGCATTATTTGAAGTAGTATAGAATGCCTAAAATGAAGCTGTAAAGAATGCATACAATGAAGCATTAATGTTGTCAATGCACAAAAAAAGTGCTTTTCATTTCCTATGGAGGCATGAATTTATTGCTTCTTAAAGTACATGAAGGAAGCGCTTTTCACCGGCGAAAAAGAGACATACCGAGTGGCATATCGCGATTAAAAATCATGCCTTCAGGAATTGTTTCAAAAGCGCTCGGTAATAAAATAATACCTTCCAGAACTGCTTCTGCGTAAACACTATTTTTTACTGGGCAGTAATAAAATATGATTTTTTTTATAAATACATATATTTCCAAATTAAATATTTGCTTTCACTTTTTATTAAAACCATGGTTGGCAAACACTAACCCTAAAATACCGATAACCATTCAATACCGTTTCATTGAACTATTTTTAACCTTAAAATAACACTAACGAAATAACTTAAAATACCGACAAGCCTAAAATAAAAAAAACTGCACGCACAGAAAAAATATGGTTGAGGGCACCATGTTCGAAGACCATCATACATTTTTGGATTTATGATTTCGACAACCATGTTACTATGGTTGTGACAACCATACTCATATCTGCTTCTGTAACATACAATTAGATTACCATATTATGATTCCAAATAGATCCCCATATTATCATAGTATGGTTCTAGAAATTTTTAATGAATTATAATATGAGCTCTACAGAATTCTCCAAGTATTTTGTTGAAACTGGATTAAAAAGATATGCATGTTTTTTAATAGTATAATTATAATAATATAATAATTCACACATTTAATAATCTTAGGTTTAAAATAATTTAATTAAATTGTTTTTGCGCTAAAGAAAAAGCTTTGTGAAATATTATGTCAGCAATACATGCTTTATACAATACAAGCTCTAATAAATCACGCATAAAAATATTTTTAAGAATACAATTTCACAATACATTATAATGATCAAACCATGTTTGCAGCAATCATAACAATTGCATTATAACCATATTAGTACTAGTTATCATATTATGTTCATGGACAAGAATTTCGTCATCATTTATTACCATATTATGATTATTGCAAAAATATTATGATTATTTCGTACTACAGACTTAAAAGCACGTGCATTTTGTTTAAATTTATCTTTCATATTTTTTTCTTTAACAAAATTTTTTTGCGTAATTGCAAACAATTAAAAAATAAAGCACTGTTTTTATCCATTTATACTTAATTTGTAACACTTTTATGTCCATATAATAAAAATATCTTTATTTAAGGGATGCGCTACAAATCACCATTACAATTAAAACCACTACGTGTTTGTTTATTTTTAACGTCTTTTTGTTTAATATTATTTAATTTGTTGTGGATGACTGTTTCTCACAACTTCTTTTCACAAAATCTCAAACAAGAATGAAACTAAAAGAACAAAGACGCTCATAAAAAACCGACTGATCATCTTATAGTTGGCGCAACTATAATATGGATGTAGTTAAATAGAGGAATATGATAATAAATACTAAAGTATTATTGCAGACAATACAATAATATGATATCTTAAAAAAAGAGAAATTTTTACTAGAACATGATGAAAGAAACCATATTATTGGTGGAATATAATTGATACAACAATAATTTAATTGAAACAACCATTTTTGGCTGTAGGAGACATAGTTTTGTGGCCGCAATCATATTGCAACCATAATTTTTGCTCTGCGTGTAAATAATTTGAAAAGCCGCTAACCTTAAAATACCCTAACGAAGAAATTTTATTTTCTCAAATACGTAATATTTATTCGTTACATGGTTATATGTGTTGCACGGGCCTGACGAAATTTTCATTCAACAAATTCAAAGAAACTAAGCGATTTTGAACAATTTCTGCTGAAATAACATCTCTTGATGTCCATCTTTATGATTAGTATAAAATATAAGTTTTCTACCAGAACCGCTATATTTATAGCTAACAAATGTGCAATATCAACTTCGCGAGTTTACCGTGTAGGTAAAATTGAAAATCTTAAAATTTGAAACATAAGGAATAAAGATAATTTATGTTTTAAACATTCAAATTAAAGTTAAGATGTGTAACATTTTCGATAAAAAGTTATTTTTCCGAAAAAATCGTTTGATGAGTAAAGACAGCGCTTTAACAAAAAGTGGCGAATGTTCCCCCTTCTAGCCTACACTGCAGTTAAAACAACATTACCAGCATTTTAAAAAATATAAATAAAATTTATTAGTGTATATATTTTTAATGAAAATAAAAATTATTCAAGTTCGAGGCCATACTCTATATTTCTTTATTAGAATATTGTCATAACAAATAATCCATAGAGTTTTTGTTTTCAAATTTATTAATTGACCACTTTCAGGAATGTGTTGACAGATCTATTTTGGGAATTTTCTAGGGTCCCATCATCAGAACACGTTTTAAAAGAAGTGACAATCCCATGCAAAACATCAAACATTCATATAAACTAGTTTTCGCACTTAATGAGAACTAATATATGAGTTCGAAGTTAGAGATTATCACCATTGATCAAAAATAAGTTGAAAATCTGATTTTATTATTTAATAAACACACTATTTCAAAACTATATTTACATACATTTTTTAATATTTGTATTAAAAATACAAAATTCTTTTTTCAGACTTTCTATATATTCATATGTTTAGTTAGAATATTGTTCTACATAAAGTCCAAAAATCTAATATGATATTGTCATATTAGATTTTATTGGTTGCCTTTCAAAAACTTTCATAATTTTCATGATAGAGAAAACAATTGTTTCATTGGCATCACCCAAATCTTCAGTTGTCTGCATACCACGGCTCTTCTCACCAAGCACTGTTTGTTGGTATATATGTTGTTTTCTCAAATTGTTATACAACAGACACACATACATGTACTGACATACAAAGTATATCGACTTTTAAAATTGTTGTTTTTCAAATAGTTCTGATTTATAATTAGGGTTACCAGATGAGGGAGCTTATACACTAAGCTTATTTTGTCTGTTGTTTGTAATGTCTCGGTTTGAGTTAAGTCAATTTCTATTGCAGACAACTGAAGATTTGGGTGATGCTAATGAAACAATTGTATAGTTTATCATGAAAATGATCAAGCTTTTTTAAAAGCAACAAATAAAATCTAATATGACAATACCATATTAGATTTTTCAACTTGAGGTAGAGCAATATTCTAACTAAATATATATTTACATAAAATATCACTTTTAAATATTCACTTTAAAATTTTTCCAAATAATTTCTGCCCTTCTCTGCCTTTAAGACATGTAAAATTGTTTTTTGATTTCTTATCACTACAAGAAAATAAATGCAACATTTAAAAATATTCAATAATAAATTTATTTCCTATTCCAAACCATACCTTCTTAATGTTTTATTTATTTATTTATTAAAAGTTATAGCGTTTGCAATTTATATGTCTATCTTCTTTAACATTTTCTTTTGCACTGAGGATAAATGACAAAGAAATGTATAAACAAGCCGATTGTAGCAGACGCCATGTTGGTTTACAGATTTTGTATCTTTTAATACACACACACACTTTGTCAAAGAGTCGAAACAACTGCATGAAATAACTGTTACCGAAATGCGTTAATTTTGATAGGGTTTTAAAAAAGGAACCCTCAAAAAAAATTCAAAATTATTTTATTTATAGAAACAACTGCAATTGCAGTTAAAACAAACGCAGTACTGCACTGTCATGTAGTAACTGTAGAACTTTTCTTAATTTTTACTGTTATTGCAATTTCGGAAAGCATTTTGCCTTTTTAATTTAGGTGTGCTAGATATTGCTGTTATCTGTTAAACATTTTTACTAAAAAACTTCGTAAAATAACGTTAACCCTAAAATAACGTAACGAAATAACGTAAAATAATATTAGAACTAATAAAAACTAACGATATAACTTAAAATAAAGTTAACCTCAAAATAGCCAAACGAAATATTCACAAAATAGCGTTATCCAAATCGACAACTAGATGAAACTGTTACCAACCCTGATTAAAACTATAAAATATTTGCACTCTTCTTCTAATTGATATCATATGTTTGATGTATTTCGATTGTTTTAATAATTTTTTATGCAAATCGCATAAAAACGTGTATTCACTCAAAATTTTAAAACAGTCGCTATTAGACTATGTAATGCAATTAGCACTTAATATATTAAGACGTAAGCCAACGCGTTGTTGGTGAGTGCTACAAGTTGGTAAATTCAATATAAATTCAGATAAGTGACTTTTTGAAATTCTGCAAAAATTAGCTTTGAACACATACCATACATAGTCACTAATGGCTGTAAGACCTTTTTGAGGTTAACGGCTCTAAGTCTAAAAAAAATCAATAATTTTCTTTCGAAAATGGAAAAAATCTGAAAGTGTGTCTTAAAAAAGGATAGTATCAATTATCAAAAATCTTTCTGCCTGCGGCCCTGATAGCGTTAGTTAAAATAGTAATAGCGGAAATTAAACTTAATGATAGTTAAAATTTTTGACAAAGGTAAATTCCTTACTACTTAAATCGTGGCATTAACGGCACAGAAAAGTTATTCACTTTATGAAGGCAAAATGCATTTTTTCACAATCCGCTTTTCAAAACGCTATATTTCAAAACCCTTAATTTCCCAAAACTTTTAAAAATATATGTTAATTAAAATTATTCTTCTATCCCGTTGCAAAATCGATGCGGGCTCCAAAGTGATCGGTTTTTTAATTATATTTTAGTGACTTGACTATGGCATAGTGCAGAATTTTAAAAGGCCAGAGTTTTGCAATATATCGGTTTGATTCATTCAAATTTATCTTCAAACAATTACATGTTTTTTTTTATTTTATTTAAATCACGATAACAGTGGCTTTAAAATAATGTATTAACAACGAATCGCATAGCTTCCAATGTTAAAAAGATATATAAACGATTTCGTGCGACTACTTTTATTAAATTTGAGATTTTTTCAAATAAATGGGTGTTTATGCATTCAAATTTTTTTTTTTCAAAGTTTCCCCCTCCAAAGACTTGAGCTGAAGCCGCCACTGCATTTAATGATATCATTTTTCGTCACTAGTTGAACTTTGGGTAATGCAAACTAGTATCCGACCGAACTCACTTTTGTTTGTCGTAGCCGAACTTCGATCAAATTTTCAATGTTTGGCCGTACTTTACAATTTATTTTTTAATTTGAATAAAATTTGAATTTCGGCTGGTTTTGACAATGAAATTCGTTTAAAGTAAGCCAAAAAATATTTAAGCATGAGAAAAAAATCATAAAAAGCTAATTTAGAAATTATTTTTCAAAAAATATGGAATCATGAATTAAATTATTTTACTGACGCGTTTTGGGAAAAAATATGAATGCTTGAACTTTTTAATTTTTACTGAAATATGTAACGAATTTAATACAAATTATTGTGTTTGTACTCGAAATTAAAGAATTTTGTCTGAAAAAGGAATCCATTTTTGTAAATACTTGGTGTTCGGTCAAGTTCGGTCAAAATTTGGCCAAACGCCGAACTTGGTCTAACATTACTTTTTGGCCGAACTACGAAGTCGAGTCGGACTCTAATGCAAACATTCCATTATCATTTATTATCATTCCATATCAATTTAATGAACATTAAAACCACAATTTACTAATCTAAATACTTAATAAGTCCCATGTATGAAACATGTATTACATAATTCGACAGTAGCATTGTGGATGGTATTCAAACACGTTTACTTGCTTTTGTGTTGAAGTATGAAGATTATTAGAGTGGCTCATTTTTTATAAAGTATTTTTGTTATCAATATATAAAAATCAAGTGAAAGAATTTAAGTCGGCTGTGAAAAATTTTGTGGACAATCCATCCACTGAGATGAAAAAATGAAATTGTTTTTAAAAAACAAATTGAAAAAGAAAACTTTGTGGAAAATAATTTACAAAAAAATTTCGCGTAAAAAAAAATTATCGAAAAAATTAAAAAAAAAAAATCTAAAATAAAACAACAGTTCACGAAAAAAAAATTTAGCGTGCTTTTATTCGGTGTATTTTTTAACGTTGTTTTAAATGCTAAATTGTTATTATTGAAAAAAATACGATACAATTTAACCCACTAACTGGCAAACGATGTTTTGCAACTAAATTCATACCATGTGCTCCACTCGAAAAACAAATAATAAGTTCTTCAACACAATTGCTAATCGTTGCCTAATTTAGGCGATATGAGCCAAAATATTTTGGGTGCATTTTGAAAACTAAAAGAGCAGCTTTGAACAAAAATTATTTCTCTTACCGAGATATAACCAAACTCCAAAGACTATTTTCTTTTCTGCTCCTTTTTAAGAAGATATCACTGTTTTTGCTTTTTGGAAAAAGCGAAATTAGTCGAAAAAGTACCAGAGTACCAAAGTAAGGACTTATTATTGAAGATAAAGCTGCAATCTTTCTTATATTTTTTTTTAAAGAGTTTTCAGTCAACTTAAATTGGTTTGCAGATTTTTGAAAACTATGTTGTTTCAAAAATGATTATCTTTTGAAATTTTACGAAATTTTGATTTTGAAGCTTTCTCGCTTCAAAACAGTGGACGGCACACGAAAAATGACAAAAAAATCAGCTATCCGGGGCATATATTGCGGGCGTGAACATAATTTCAACATACGGTTGTATACACTCTAATTAATTTCTGTTCAAATTTACCCAACTTATAGTAGGAAATTGTACTCCTACTTTAAATTGGGTAAATTTACTCTATGTATGTAAACTGGTACACACAAAACGTGTAAAAAAAAGAAGAGCTAGACATAAAATACCGAAAGATGCATTGGCTGCTAGGCCGTAATTCAATATTATCAATCGAAAATAAACTTATGCTGTACCAGCAAATACTCAAACCAATATGGTCCTACGGTGCACAACTTTGGGGTTGTGCGAAACCAACTATAATCGAAATTATACAGCGGTTCCAGAATAAAGTTTTGAAAAATGCTGTTAATGCACCATACTACATAAGAAACAAAGATATTCACAGAGGCCTACATGTGGACTCTGTGCGTACCACAATAAGCAAGATTGCTGAATCCCATAATCAAAGATTACTATGCCATGTCAACGAAAAAGCATCATCCTTAGCTACCAACAATGGCCCTACTCGTCGATTAAGGAGAACTAAACCCTCTGATCTTCGTGGCCTTTATAGAGACTAATCAAAAATCATCTTAATCACAATACTTTAGCTGTTTATATAAAATAGAATTAAATTGCTCGTTAGTTTTAAGTAACTAGTTGCAGTGTAACAAAACAATAGCTATAATAAAAATTGTTTTAAATATAAAAAAAAAAAAAATGTACGTCGAATGTGTGTAAATTTAAGTTTTAATGAGCCTAATAAATCTTTCAGTAAAGTAATGCAATTATTTATTATTTTGCTATATTCATTTAAAAAAAGGGTTATTTAGATATAATTAAATTAAAAATTGCTAAGTAAAAAACGAAAATTCCACTAAATACTGCGGCATTATAAAATCAAGATTAGCTGGATAGAAACAGCAAGACCAATACAAATCAATTTTACACGAAAAAAATAATCAAAAAAATAATACAAGCATATTTTAGAGTAGCCAACAGACGAATATAGCTTCTCTGAAGCTTATCAATGACAGTAGTGTATCCAACTCTATTGATTCATTGGAGCATCGTCGGAATGTGGGTTGTGTGACACTTTTCTATCGATATTACCATGGGAGATGCTCATTTGAGATAAGTGAACTTATTCCACGAGCCCGAGTTTTTATTCGTAATACTCGCTTATCTCGTAGAGCACATCCGTTTGTAGTTGATTGTCCTGTGTTTCGCACAACGCATTACAGAGAAAATTCGTTTTTTTAGTCGAACGATTCGTATGTGGAACAAACTTCCCGCAGAAGTCTTCCCTGTTACTTACAATTTAGAAAAATTTAAATCAAATATCCACAAACACTACTCCCTCTTTCCTCCTTCCCATACCTTATTTTCCTGATCAATACAATGCACTGCATGAGTAGGGGGCATCCCCTGAGTATTGGTTAAATTAAAAAAAAAAAAAAAAAAAAAAAAAAATATATTGTTATAAATATTGTAATGTATAATAAAAAAAACAAATGATATATTTAAATTAAATGGATTCATAACACCTAGTGGCACCATAATGAAAGTTTTGGCAATAAAAACAAAATTTAGAACTTAACAATTAATACATTTAAAAAATTAAAAAAGAAAGGCAAAATTACAGAATTTGATGAATGTGTGTTATAAATCAAAAATTTTAAAATGTAAACAATAAAATATTAATTATAATGTGGAATTAGTTAGCAAAATGCTTATGTATTGCAATTTTAAAATGCTTTGCATTGCTAAGAGTTTGGATATTTGAGGGTAGTTGGTTCCAGAGTCTTATTGCGCTTATGAAGAAATGTCTTTCGGATATGAGTTTGCGATATCGTAACAAGTTTATTTTCTTGCCTCTATTTGACCTTGAGAAATTTATTCGTCTGTAGAGATAATAGGGTTGTTTCGTATTTATTAGTTTGTGTAGTAATACCAAAGAACGGCATTTAAGTAAGTTCTCAAGTGAGACATTGAAAATTAGTTTTGAGTAATGTGATATTCTATCATATCTTCTTCTACTAAATACATATCGAGCGATATTATTATATGTCACAATAAGTTGTTGTTTACCTTGTGAATCACAGTTCGTGAACAATTCGCAACCATATAGAAGTGTTGGCAGTAAATACGTTTTTGCTAGTAACATTCGAATATGTAATGGCGTATAATATTGTGTCATCCACAGATTTCTCAGCATCGCATACGTTTTACCACATGCAGCTTTGATATGATCGGACCAATTAAGATTCTTATTAAATATCACGCCTAGATTTTTGGCAGTTTCCACTATTTCGATTGTTGAGTTATTAATAGTTATTGCTGGCAAATTCGTTGAAAGGGAATCAACTTTCCCAATTATCATTGCCTTTGATTTTGTTGCATTCAGGCTAAGTCCATTCGCAGCAGCCCATTTATAAACTTTCTCAAGGTCATGATTAACTTTGTCTATACATTCTGTGACATCAGCTGGCACACAACTTATATAAAGTTGTACATCATCTGCATACATTTGTATTTCACAATGGTTGATTTGAGAGGGTAGATCATTAATATATATTGTAAAAAGTAGAGGACCAAGTATTGATCCTTGAGGTACGCCTCTTAATACCGGGCGTTTGTTGGATTTATCAGAGCCATGGTATACGGATTGGGATCTATCACACAAGTATGATAAAATAAGTTTTTCAGCTGTTGGTGAAAAATGGCACATGTGCCTTAGTTTATAACACAGTACAGAGTGGTCAACTGTATCGAACGCTTTAGAGTGATCAAGCAAAATCAGGATAGAAGTCATATTGTTATCAATTTTTGTTCTTAGCTCTTCTGATACATCAATGAGGGTAGAGATACAACTGTGTTTAGGCCTAAATCCAGATTGTCTCTCTGTAAGAAGAGAGTTGTCATGTAGATAATGGCTTATTTGGTTGTGAACTACACGTTCAAAGACCTTTGATAAATATGACAGAATTGCTATTGGTCGATATTTCTTGTCAGGTTTCAGTATAGGTATGATTTTGGCGTGTTTCCATAACGAAGTTTGTTTTTTTTTTTTTTTTGAGAACTTTTGTATCTAAAAATTTACAAGCAAATAATTTGAGATTATTGAAACTTTAATGATATTTAATGCTATAATATTGTTTTCATTAAAGCTTTTCTAACGATGTTTTTTTTTTTTTAACTTCAAATAATTGTTTTGAATTTGTAAACTATTCAAAAGCTCTTTAAAAAGTACTGCATTAAATACACCTGAAAATTATATGAATTTTAAAATTCAAAAAGAAGACACACAAAACATTAATTCCAGTTACTGTGTTGCAATATTACAATTAATCTGTGATATAATTCTTAAGTTTGTGTTTCACTTAATTTTCATATTTACTGTTTTATGTTTGTCTACCACAAATTATTGTTCAATGTAATAAAAATATTTTTTCTTACTACAAATCCCTTGAGAAAGTGAACATAAAAGCCACGAAACGTTGGGAAAATATGGATTAGATGCATTTTTAATTACATGAAGAACTTTAGGCTTTACTAGCTAAAATAAAAACAAATATAATATAAATTTTATTTTCTTCTGGAGCTCAAAATGTCTACAAAAATAATTGCCCAATAAATATTGAATTTTACATTTGAAGAATTTGTTATGAATACTTAACTTTTGTGGTATATAAAATGTTAAAGATATTTTTTTTTTTTTGAAAATGTGCCACTCTAATAATCAAAATTCATTCGCTGCAGCTATGCTCATGCTCATAGCGCCGAAGAGTGCTGTGAGTTTAAAATACGCATTCAATACGCGCATTCGTATGTTGGTCAAGTTTTTTAAACTTCAAGTCTTTGAATACACTTTAACGTGAATAGTCAGAAAAGTCAGCGTAAGGAGGAAGTCAAGTTTTTGTTAGTTTTATTTATAACCTCATTACAACATAAAATGTAAATGCCAGCAAAATGTTTGCATCTAATAAATACATTCTTCAATGTTTTTTTTGCTGAATTCTTCGCTACTGGCATTAACCTATTTGTGGGTTGTATGGGCTGTATGGAAACACCACTCAAAACGATTAATAGCTTTCAAATAAGTTTACATATGGCCTTAGTCATAATGATAGCGATACAGTGTTTTGGTCACATTTCAGGTGGCCATCTTAATCCGGTCGTAACTGTGTCAGCCTATATAAATGATGTTGTTAAATTGCATATGGTCTTCATTTATTTTCTGGGTCAACTTTGTGGATCTATAGCTGGTTTTGGACTCGTAAAGATTGTATCATCATCATCAATGAAAGAGAATTTTTGCATGATTTTACCCAGTACGGAAATAAATGTTTTGCAAATATTCATTATCGAATTTGTTATTACAAGTATTTTAATTTTTGTCTGTTGTGCCGTTTGGGATTCTCGTAATAATAAATACCAAGATTCAGCACCACTACGTATAGGGCTCACAGCGGGATGTTTAATATTTTCAGCGGTAAGTTGCAACATTTTTATTTGTGTTTTATTGTTTTTTTCTTATTTTTAACAAATATTTTTAATTCAGATAAATTTTACTGGCGCCAGCATGAATCCGGTGCGTTCATTTGGACCTGCTTTATGGCATTCAAATTTTGATTATCAGTGGATTTATTGGGTGGCTCCTCTATCTGGATCTGTATTCACTAGTATTATGTACAAGTATTGTTTTAAAGCTGACGTGACAAAAGGTTCACATATGTCCATTCATTCACCGGAATAAATTTGATTTAAAAATGGCAACATATTCGTAATTCATGTCAACAGAACTGTTTGGTTGCAGCAACTGATTTGTATGGTTGTCGTTATCAAATGTCTTTTTTTAAGAACTTAATTAATTAATTAATTGAATTATTGTAATTCTATAGTATAAACCAAATTTCTATAGTGACATAAATCGACGGATGCAACCAAATAATTCAGTTGGTTATTTATTCGGTTGCCACAACGAAAATGCTTTCTTTGATCATCTAAATAGTAATCGATTAAACATAAAATGAAACTGTGATAAATGAAACAGATAAATACTTTAATTATTATTTTTTTTTTTTAAATTTGTTTACTAAAATTCATTTTTAAAATACCATGAATAAAACCTGTAAAAAAACATAACTTTTACCAATTTTGACAATTGTTTTAAAATTTTTGTAGTTTTGCAGTCATTTTTAAGACATTGTTAGTTATAGTTATTTTTTTTAAATAGTTAATAATAACTACATTTTCAAAAATTTTAATTGTTAACACCTCTATTCCCTTTAGAATTGTGGTGTACAATTAAAAAAAAACCATAGTACAAAACACCCCAAAATTTGTGTGCTTTTTTGGATAGCACAAAAAGTTGAGCTTGATACTTTATACCGGTGCATTTTCAAATACTTTTCATAATAATAATCCATGCTTAAAAATACGAAATTATTGCAAATCTACAAAAAATTTGTAAAATGAAGAAATTTTCGTTTATTTGACAAAATTTTTGGTTATTTTGACATTTTTCGTATTCTGACGCATGGATTATTAACAGTGTAGGCTTAACTATGTAAAAATTTAAAACTCTTTTGAAGCTGATATTATTATTCTTTAACTTTACCTCGTAAGATTGGAAAGTTTTAGGGTCATAGGTCTATGTTTCTTTTTTTCTTCTATTTGAAAACATGAGCGTGTTTAATACTCCATTCACAATAGAGATTTGTAAGTGATTTAGCTATGTGATTTGCAATTATCTCAAAACTGTTTACTAGCGTTTGATGCGGTTTTGGTTAACTCGTTAACAGCTGTTTATTTATTTTTGTAAAAAAAAATATTTGTGATCTTGCCTAAAATTGCACAAAATATTTTAAAAAACATATTCTTCACTGCCGGAATACAATAATTAATAACTTTACATCCAGAAAACAGTCTCAGTTGTTGCTACCGAATTATGGCGGTTACGCCAACTATCGTAATGTTAAATTATATTTTTAGTCGCGAAAGCTAATATTAACAATATTACATTCCAAATAAATATAATTAAGTATCACAAAATTTTATTAAAATTAAAAAACTTTTTAGATTTTTCTGGTATTGAACCGTGGCCTTCAGATTAATAGTCCTCTATCCTACTGATTGCGCCACAATCACTTTTAATTTTCATTGCCTTAATTGCTATTTAAACATTTGAATATTTTAATTTTAACAGAAAAATTATAATTTTTATATGATAATTTACTTTGACTATTAGAAAAAAACACAGAAAAAGTTATTAGACACTAGCATGAATGGAATGCATTTTCTGACCCAATACGGTCTTCATCGACATTCTTCGTGCCATTTAGTGTTAATCGTAAATATCTTCTATTTAACTCACAAGTTAAAGGAATTGGGTGACTTTAAATCCCACATTACTCTGTGTGTTGAGTTAGAATGAAATTTACCACGAACGATTTCTTTTTATAGTGTCTCTGTTTTTCTCTAGCCATTATCATAATTGTCAGTTTAACTTTCAGTTAAAACTTTTTAAATGGCAATTCTTTTCTCTAATGTCATCATATACAATCCTTCTACATAAGCAAAGCATATCAACAACATTAAAGATTTTTTGTTAATACATATGTCGAGCATATACATTAAACGATTTCTATACTGTACCTGGTGAGTGGTTTAATAGCGAATTTTATCGTTGATCTATAAGTTTATGTGTGAGATTTTTATTTGTTCGGTTTGAGATCATGACAACGGTCTTCATCAACATTCTTCGTGCCATTCTGTGTTTTTTTTCTAATAGTCAAAGTAAATTATTACATAAAAATTATATTTTTTCTGTTAATTTAGAGAAAAATTTGTCATGATCTAAAACTGAACAAATAAAATCTCACACATAAATTTATAGATCAACGATAAAATTCACTATTTTAATTTAATTTAAAAAAGCGTTCCGTGTTTGTCTTTTCTGAGATTTGAAGTCGGAAGTTTGGAGTACAAGGCAAACCCTCTACCCACTACTTCACAAACAATTATAAATGTTGAGTGCTAAATTGTAATTAAAATATTTTGTTAGGAAAACAAACATTGTCTCAAATTCGGTTACCAATACCAATCATTAGTTTGCTTCTATAAACAACACGATCCACAATTCGGTCGCTACTACTGAACCTCTGATTTAGTGACATATTTCATTGCGAATACCGTATTTGCAGTAACCACATTTGATTATCAACAATTTTTTAAAAAAATTTTATATTTTCTTATATTATCACAACATCATTGGTCGCTTTTAGCGTACACTATAACTAACCGAATTGTATTTGAATTGTTGATTGGAAATACCAATAATTGGATAAATGGATAGTTTCTTAGTTCCTTTTCCCTCTTTTTAAATTTCAGTACAGTATTTTGTGTTTTATTAATCGATTATTGTTAGTTCCAAATAATATAACGTCATATCAAATAAATGTTAATGGTTTCGACCGAATTCCAACCAATCCTTTTTCTGGGTGCAGATAAGATAGAACAATAATATTGATATGGAAACCCTTTTTAGATAGGGATGACTAGTTTAGAGATGATGGGGATGATGATGATAGGGATGACCAGTTTTAATATCATTTCCAACACATTTTTTTTCCGGAAGGCATTATTTAATTGCGAAGCGCTTCCAAAGCAATTCCAGAAGTCATGATTTTTGTTCGCGATGTCCCACTTGCTATGTCTCTTTTTATCAGGTGAAAATCGCTTCTCTCATGTGAAGCAATAACCCTATGGGGAATGGGACCGGTTCTGCGTGTGTCACATGATCGGTCTCTTCGTGCTAGAGACCGGTCCTCTGCTAAATCCATATGTAAACAATTGGCAACTTTAACATTACCTTGTCATATGAGGGGGTCATTTATTCTGCTTTAAACCACATAGTGGCATGCCACAGGACTAACCAAAGATGGGCGTACCACAAGACTGTCGCAAAAGGTCCAGGTTCTGGCCAACTGGCTTTTTCTTGTTAATACCCTATGGGAAATGGGACCGGTCCTGCGTGTGCCACAGGATCGGTCCCTTCGTGCCAGAGACCGGTCCTCTGCTAAACCCTACCCTATGTAAATAACTGGCAACTTTAACATGGGCTTGTCGTAGGAGGGGGTCATTTGTCGTGCTTTAAACCACATAGCGGCATGCTACAGGACTAACCAAAGATGGGCATAAAAATAAACGAAAACTAAACAGCTTCCAATGTGTAAAATTCTGACCAACTGGCTTTTTCTTGTTAATAAGCATTCTGGTTAAGTGGTATGTCCTCCGTTTACCAGTCACAGGATTGGTAATTTTAGGACAGTTGACACATCTTAATCAACTTCAGTATTAAATTATACCAGTCCTCTGATAAGTCCTTCTTTAACCAGTCACTTTTATGTCAATTGACTCCTCAATCCCCATAGGGTAAGCATTCTGGTTAAGTGGTATGTCCTCCCTTTACCAGTCATAGGATTGGTAACTTTAGGACAATTGACACTGCTTAACCCACTTCAGTATTAAATTATACCAGTCCTGTGATAAGTCCTTCCTTAACCAGTCACTTTTAGGTCAATTGACTCCACATTCCCCATAGGGAAATTCATGCCTTCTTAGACAATAAGAAGCGCTTTTTTGTATGTTGACAACATTAATGTTTCATGGTATGCATTCTTTATTGCTTCATTGTAAGAATCATTCACTGCTTCAAAGAAGGCATTTTTGGAAGCACATCAGAATGCCTTCTCTAATTGCTTTAATGTATGCAAGGCGGTGAAGCGCTAGTTTGGAAGCATATAAATGTATTTACTGCTTACCAAATCCAGAATATTTTCTGGGATGTTTTGTATGCCAGTTAATGCATCTCCTAAAGCTCTTTAATTTAATGACCCATTTGTCTAAAATTTATCTAAAACAATTCGAAGTAAGCTGAGAAAACGAAAAGTGGGTAAACTTTTGACCATACTTGTTGGCTTCTACATATAAGATTGTGCCGCTAAAAAAATCACGTTTCCCTTAGTTTTTCTCTCTATCGCATATCCAAATTTCATTAATAACGGAGTGTACCTATCGGGAGACTCCCCTTGTAAGTTGTAATTAACTTGTACAAAATAGTTTTTCTCTTCAACTGATGACATTCACATATACGCCGATGTCCTGTCTTTATTTACTTTTTGAATACGAATGAATTTTAAAAACACATAGAATTCTAAGCCCCATAAATGTATAAAATTCAAAATAATATTCGAAAAATGTCGAAAAATTATCGATATCTTATGTTTTCTGTCAAAATGCTAAATTTTAACTTAGCAGTCTTCTGATTTTTAAAATATTATTTTAAAAAGTGCTTTTGTTTTACTTTCTACAGGAAAGTAAATCGAAAATAAAATGTATATGTGAAAGTCAAAGTACCAAAACTTCGTATTGATTTCACTTTCATTATAATGTGAAACATGGGACAGAGGTGCTAATTTCAAAAAAACTTATTAATTTTTAATATACCGCAAGCCTCGAATTTAAGTCAAAAATAAAATTTAAAAAAACATGGAATTTAACAAAAAAAAATTTGGAAAGCCCAAAATAAGGGAGTAAATTTCCTCCAAAACGCCAAAAATACTGAACAATGAGATTTTTTTTTTAAATCTATAAAAATGTATTTTTTTTTATTTCAAACGTTAAACCGCCATAATTTTTGCACCCCTTGCTGAACGTTATTCAAGCAAACGGATTTGACGTGATTAGTGGAAAATTGTTGACCCCATTTTTGAACCCCTAAATATGTGATTGGGCAGTTAAAAAAAGACGGTCTCTTAATTTTTGGTTCTCTATATTGTATCCAAACTTCAGTGCAATCATCGGGAGCATATATACGGTCATTCCATGTACATACAACTTTCAAAATATTTAACGTAGTGGAATTTTAACAAACACAGAGCGAAGTTTTTTGGACGAATTTTAACGAATTTTTCACTGAACTAATGAAGTTGTCTTCATTAAGTGAATGAAAATTTTCTTACAATTTATGAAAAAGTTTCATAGTTTTTATGAAACTATTTTTTATGAAACTCTTTTATTAAGTGTATATAATTTTAAACAAATAAAAATTAAACTTTCATAAATGTTTATGAAAACTGCTTTCGATGGACGAATTCCAGTGACAACTCATAGACCAAAAATTTATTGATATCATGCAGATAATTTTCTCAGTGTGTAATTTTTGAAAGAACTGTAAAGTAATTTTATAACATAATAAATATTTCAACACTTTTTGTTAGGCAGATATTTATTTTCTCAAAACTTATTAGAATTTTTGGATGATTTGGCAGATTTTGAAAGAAATTTTCTGGCAACACTAATAAATACTTGTAATTCTATAGCAGCACAATATCAATATTGCAGGAGCACCTTAAGTTTTATATAATTTTTTACTCAATTTGCTTGGAACTTATAAGCGAAATTGATTTTAAATGATCTCATTACACTATTTGAACTTTAGCAAACTTATAAAGTTTTGCAAATATTACAGCAAACGTATTTTGTTCACGCACACGCACAGTGGGATATATAACAACATTTTTGGAAATAATTTTTTACTTACAATGGAAGTATCCCGAACCGAACTCATAGATTGTAATGAACTTTAGATATGTTGTAAAGGAGTAAAAAAAGAGACACTTTTTTTAGCTGCCCAATATCACGTTTATAAGTTAAAAATTTATTGGCTTTTGTATGAAAACTTGTCTTTAATTTACGAAAACAAGATTTATTTGTACATAGGATTAAAGCAATTAGGTAAACAAAAATTCTGATACCCATATTGCCTATATAGTGGACATAGAGTTGCCACATTTTTGATTCTTTGAAATATAGAGGAAAAAGACTTTTCGGGAAAAGTTGCATAAAAATCGAACGGTTTCGAATTTAGGAAAAAGCTCAGACAGCCACTCGACTAAATTAAATAGGTATCGCTATGTATTATCTTTAGCTTAATACAACTAAAATTCTTTAATTAAACAACAGATTTAATGATACTCAAAACACATTTTGTTGAATAAAAAAAAAATATTTGAAAATCTTTGGTCATAGTTTGTACACCAGTGAATGTGTCTTGAAATAGCGTTTCATTTGATACCAAATTTGCCTATAGTCACTTTTAATAGAACGAAATAAACTGAAGAAAACGCAAAACTATGTAATTTTTGGGCCTACTTAGCAAAGCCAAACCATGAGATTGGGCAGGTAAAAAAACAACAACATTACCAAAATTCATTAGAGGTTAAACCTCTAACCAGCAAGCCAGCCTCCGGGCGGAATAATAATATTAAACTAAATTTACAAAATATTTTGTCAATTCATTTTTAGTGTGCACGGTTCGGAACCGAGAAAGCGTTAAAGTTAAAATTTCGTAAAATTTCAAAATATAAATATTTGAAATGAACTCAATATTCAAAAATCTTGAAAACATATTTACCGTTGACACTAAACACAAAGTAGTATTGAAGCTTCAACTTTTTTAAAAACAAGCTCCAACTTGGGTCCAAGGTCATACATGATTCCAAAAGGATACCTGTAAAGGACATCACCTTAACTTGAAAACGTGTGGACGGATTGAAATGATGATTATGAAATTTAGCGGAAAGATTATATTGAGTAGTAATAGCAAAGCTTTTAAGTTCAATCAATTTATGTTGAAGTTTTGTCGCTTTTTCTATCAATTTCGCGATTTACAAAAACGAAAATCGCCATATAAGAATATATAAAGTGAAAGCTCAAAAAGTCTTATTTTTGGACTGTAGTTATATCTTAGTAAGAGGAATATTTAAGGGCTAAAATTATTAATTTTTTTTGAATTATTTTTAGAGATTCGCTCTAAACCTATTTTGGAACATATCGCATAAAATAGGCAACGAAGCAATTTAGATAGCTCTTATTTAGGACTTTTCCCATCCTGTGAATTTCAGTTGTTTTAATTTTAAGGGGTTGCTGATTGCGAATCTGAAATCAGATTCTGAAAATTCAAAATGGCGAATAATTGTTCTGCAAATTGATCGGTGTCGAATCAAATTATCCGCAATTTTGAATTTTAAATATCTAATTTCAGATTTGTATTCAGCGACCTTTAAAAAATATTTCATATAATTCGATGATTTTCTAAAAAAACAGTATTGGATCGCCGAATTTAAATATTTCAGATTTCAGATTCGTACTCAACGGCCCCAAAGATTTCCAAGAAACTATTTGATATGAAAACGATTACTTTTCAAAACCATTTTCCGCCGTAGTGGGTTCGCTATTTTGAATTTTTAAAATTCCTTTAGAAAGAGTATATTAATTTGGAGGTAAAAGATGCTTTGTTGGGGCAAAAAATAAAAACAAATAATTATTTTTTTTAGTTTTTACTTAGACGAATGCAGTTTTGGAGTGGAACAAGATATTACATTATTTTTTGTTTGTTATTTAATCAAGAATTTATTTGGCTAAATTAGCAATATTTTGTATAAAAATCGCCCTTTATTTCGTCCAGCTAATCGTATAAAGCTGAACCTGAGTCGGACCAAATTTCGAATTTTCAAATGAAAATATCTCGGGAACTACAAGAGAAAATCTAAATTCCAAGTAAACTATGCCAACTACGCTAAGGATATTATGTTGGTAAAAACGACAGCAATTGTAGTCAAAAACAAATGAAATATCTCTTGAAGAAACGAAAAAAATAAATAAATGTTAGTAAAAAATAAACAAACATACATTTTTTTATTTTTAATTTATAACGAAGCTTCCAACCTCCGTATATTTACAAAAATAAAACAAATCAAACATATTAGCTAGGTTGATACTAGTATTTCGATCTGGCTAAAGATCTCATCAGCAGGGAACGAAGCCGATCGGCTCACAGTCGCGGCTAAGCCGCCGCCGACTATTTTAAGGCACTCAAGCCGCCGCCGAGTTGTGCGGCTAATTTCGGCTAAGCCGAAATTAGTTAATTGCGAATTTACATTATAAAAAAGTTTCAGTAGATTTCAGTTTGAAATTCAATTCGAAATCATAATCGTTTACATTAGCAAATTTCACAGCTGATTGGATTTCGATTGTACAACAAAAATGTTTTGCAAACAAACTATAAAAAATAACCAAAACTAAAAAAATTTCCAAAATACATTTTATTCAATGCCGGAACACAAAATATATGTACATTATAGGAATGAACAGTTTATAGCAATATATTCAATGTTTTTTACTGTTTTTATTGGTCAAAAACAAATAAAAATTGAAGCATTCAGCTCGTGATACTTCTTTCAAAGAAAAAAATGACTTTTTATTTGTTATTTTTCAGTTTCCCAAATTTATAAAAATATTTATTTTTTTTTTTTAATTTAATTTTCTACAAAAACCCCAATTTTCTGCAAATAGGAGGAAAGCACAGGGCTGTATTTTCAATTTCTGTACAAATAGTTAGATTTCGATTAGATTTTGCTAAAATCTCAACTAAATTGGGATTTAATTTTGTATGGGAAATCTGTTTGAAGTACCAAATTTTTATTACATTTCCGTCGAAATCTATTCAAATCCCATTTTAAGTGGATTTGGACCCTAATGCAAATTCGCTATAAGCTGACTAATTTAGCTAAATTTTATTTAAAAAAACCATTATTTTTTTCTTTTGAAAATCCACTACTTTTTGAAACAGTCACTTTCAATCTGTTTTCTGTTACTAGAAAAAGTAAATACTACAAATTTGAAAATGCCACAAAGAAATATAAGAAACTATTTATTTTTATTATAAAAATAAAACAAATTAATTGAATTACAAAAAAAAGAGTATTTTGCTTAGCCGCTGCCGCCGAAATTGGTTCGGCTTTAGTCGACTTCTAGCCGCCGCCGATTGTTTTCTTGTTTAGACGCCGCCAGCCGATATTTAATATCGGCTTCGTTCTCTGCTCATCAGAAACCGAAGTTTTGGAAAAGTTAGAGCCTCTATAATTAATTTTTTTATTTTTTTAAATAACAAAAAACGACTGTAATTAATGTAAAATAATAAAAAAGTCATTTGATGTGGTTTTTTTTTATATGAGCTACAAGGTTAGTAAAAAATTTAATTTGTACTACAAATGACAGACATTTACATTAAAAATAAAGAAACTGCATTAAAAATTTTGAGTTGAGTCACTTTTGTACTAGGTGTGCGAGTTGTTGCTCGCCACCTGATGTAAAGTTGGCGAATTTATTGAAGCTAATTCATTATTTTACTTCGGTGGGGTGAAGTGCTATGGGAACACCGAAAATGGGCACAGCGACATATAAAAGTGATAGAAAACTCATATATGTAATTTTTCTAAATTGAAGTTGTCGTCACCGGGAATCGAACCCGGCACCATCTGTGTAACAGTCCAACGACAACTACAAATTTGTAAAGCAGAAGTTTCTTGAGTGTAGGTAAAGGGACAAAATTCAAATATAAATTACTGCTAAGTCGACATGTTTTTTTTTTCGAAATGCATATTATTTTGGCCAGATTTAGCAAGCTGTCATTATCTCCAAAAGACGTTAGAATGGCTTAATGCAAAAAACATATCTTTTGCACCGAAATATGCAATTCCTCCAAACGTCCCAAAAGCACGTCCAATTAATGACTTTAGGGGTCTTTTATGCCAAGAAGTGTATAAGATTGGTTGGGAAGCCAAATGCACTGAAGAATAGAAGAAAAAATGAAAAGCGGTGTAAAAAAAATTGATATTATTGTCGTCCAAAACATAATTGGAGGTATTAAGCATAAAGTACGCCAAATAGAAAATCGCGGTCCGTTGACTCTGTACAAAAAGTGAATTAATATTTTATAGACTATACTTTGTTTTTATTAATAAAAATAGTTTTTTAATTACAAGCGTTTTAAAATTGTTCAGTTACTAAATTGGTATAGGTTATGTTCATCTTATCAAAATCTTATAAGAAACACAAAAATGAGGAGCACTCAAAATTTGTATGCAAAAAGTGCTCTACTTTTGGAGGTCATATTGTCCGCGAGGGTCCTGCTAGGTTCAACGTTAAAGCTTAGGCTCAATATCGCGTCACTTATGCCTCTTCCAAATGTCTTTTAAGTAAGAAATGGTCGAATTATTAAAAAAAATGTGATATAGCCCACGGTTACTAGCGACGACAAATATTTGGTAACAAAATACATAATCTTAACGGAAAATTTACTTATTATTTATAGAATACCAAAGGCAACAACAACAAAAAGTCTGCTCACTCCCTTCACACCACCACAGTCATAGACAAAAAGTGTCCTTTATTTCTATGTTATCTAAAGAAACAAACAAAAAAATGTATTTGTGTTAGCACTCGTTGTGTTACATGTTTGTATTACCAACCATGTCAAATCATTTGTATATAATTTAACATCCTTTTATTTATACTTTATTCACATTTTGTTATGTGATTTATGGCTTTTTGCCTTTTTTGGCATAATATTTAATAGTAGAAAATATAAATAGTTTGCGAGCAGTGTCATCCTCCGCCCTCCACCCCTGAAATTAAAGATATTTGTAGTTTAACTTGTCAGTTTGGTACATTTAAAGATGAATGTACGTTATACAGTTGTTGTCTCAGCATTATAAAATGTCCTTTCTACGCTAGTAGAAAAAATTAGTAAACTTTTTTCCTAAAACTACTAAAAACTAGTTAAACATTACGTTGCAAAAAAAATGCAAAAAATTAACAGTTTTTTTTTTTTGCTAAATATTAGAAAGATAAAAATTGCAAAAATAAATCTGTTGAATCTACAAATATTTTGTTATATTTGAGCTAAATTTAGGTAAATAAAATTAACAATATAATTTGCTAAAATCAGAAAAAAAAGTTTGCTAATTATTAGTAGACAAAAAAAAATAAACATAACAAAATTTTAAATCTTGAAAATTTTTTTTAATGCGAATAAAAATCGGCCTTTCTGTAATCAACAATCTAGAATTTTTTAGAAAATATTTCTGTTGATTTTATATGAATTCTGCTACATTTATTGTAAATATAGTAAAACTCTTGCTGTTATTACAGTTTTTCTTTTGCTATTTTTAGTCTACAAATATTAAGTAAAAGTTTTTTGCTAATTTGGGCAGATTAAATTGCTATTTTCAATTAACTTAAAATCTAACTCGCGTATACCCAAAATTTTGTAAAGTTAGCAGTTTTATTTTTGCTGCTCCCATTTTATATTAATATTTAGAAGAAAACAAAATTTGCTAATATTATCAGTTTTATTTTCAACGTCATTTTTAACAAATTTTGAGTAGCTTTTTCTGCTATTTTTATAGGTTTATTTCTATGAGTGTAAATGTGTTTTTTGTCTATTTTTATATTTACTGATCATTTGATATGATAGTTTAGTTGCATTTTAAGTAATTGCTGACTTTTGACTTTAGAATTTGGATTGTTTATGTACGTGTGTTGTTGTTATTTTGGGTTTGAAATTGGAATTGAATTGAATTATTAGTAGTTTTCGATTTGTAAATTAGATATTCAAACCACATGCTGTGTTTAGTAATGTTTCTTTGTATCCGTTTCCGGTTTGCAAGATATTTTAAATTATACACGGCCTTACTTGTTTTTTATAGTCTCAATTATGTACTCATAAAAATCCATAGGTAAAATACACGAAAAAGATTGCTCATTTTACAAAATTTTTTATTATTTTGACATTACGAGAAATTATGTAATATACACATATGATATTTCGTTTCAAACAGCAAATTTTTATTTGTATATTTTACGAAATCGTGTAAAAACACAAAACATATTTGTAAATATATAATTACTTAGTTCAAATACAAAATAATGTTGTACATTTTCTTATATTTTACAAATATTTGTTTGCATTATTTACAAAAATTTTGTAAAGTTAAAATATTTTTGTTCAGTTTGATGTCCTTGTATTCTAATTTTGTCCTTAAAATTTGTTTCACAACTTTCTGATATATTTTTTAATAACATATGTAAAACTGGAGTGAAGGTACTTTCCTAAGATTTAGACATTTTTTTTTATTTCCCCCTTTTGAGTGATACACCTATGGTTCAGTTTAATGTCCTTGTATCCTGAACTCGTCATTCAGTTTGATATCCTTTTATCGCAATATTTTTTAAAATAAAAAAAAAATTTCCTCACTTCAGAGGAAACTTTAATAAGATTTTTTTATTTTTTTTTTAATTTCCCTTTTTTGACATATACACCTATGGTTCCGTTTGATGTAATCATTTTCTGATTTCGCCATTGAAATTTTTTTCACAACTTTCTGTTAACTTTTTTTATAACATACATAAAATCTGCAGTAAGTAAGCTTTCCTAAGATTTAAATTTTTTTTTTTGAAGTTTCCCTCTTTTGAAAGATATTGCATAGTTCAGTTTGATGTGCTTATATTCCGATTTCGTAATTGAAATTTGTTTCTCAAACCTGTGATATCTTTTTTGATAACATATATTAAAACTAAATTGAGGAAACTTTTTTAACATTTTCAAATTTTTTTCCAATTTCCCTCTTTTGAAGGATACCCCCATGGTTTAGTTTGATATCATTGTATTCTGTTTATGCCCTTGAAATTTTTTACACAAGATTCTGCTGGCTTTTTTAATGACATAAATAAAAAATGGAGTGAGAATATTTTCCTAAGACTTTTGCCTTTTCTTTTAATTTTCATTTTCTGAAGTATAACTTAAGGTTCATTTTGATATCATTGTGTCCTGATTCGTGCTTGAAATTTTTTTTAACAAATCTGTGATATCTTTTTTGATAACATATATTAAAATTGGAGTGAAAATTCTTTTTAATTTTTTTTTTCAAATTTACCTCTTTTGAAATATACCCCCATGGTTCAGTTTGATGTCATTGTATTCTGATCTTGGATTCTGATAACTTTTTTAATAACATACATAAAACTGGAGTTAGGACGCTTTCGTCCTTGAAATTTTTTTGTTACAACTTTCTCAAATCTTTTTTAATAACTTATGTTTATACAAACTGGAGTGAGCAAATTTTCCTACATTTAGAATACTATGTAGGTAAAGACCCCTGCAAATGCAGTTAAAAACAAATGAAATTACACTTAAAAAAGGACGGCTTACATTTCAGTAAATTCAACTAACATTGCCATTTGTTTTTTAATTTACAAAAAATTGCCAACAATTGTATTAAAAATTAATCACATTTTAGCCAAAAATAAGCATAGATTTTTATTTTTTTTTTAAATACCAAAAAACTACTGTAAAAAATGAATGTAAAATCATGAAACAGTCATTTGATGTGGTTTGTTTTTTTAATAAACTACAATCTTAGTAAAAAATTCAATTTGCTGACTGACATTTACATTAAAAATTAAGAAATTGTATTACAACCCAAGCAAGTTCCCTGAGTGTAAGAAGTTCCCTGAGTGTAAGCTTAATTTTTTTTCAACCGGCCCCCATTTGGTTTAAATTTGTTACACATGCGCCGCTCGTGAATATATTTTAAATGTTTTTTTTTTTTGTTTTTTTGTTATTATTCAGTTTGATTGTTCTTATTTGTGCTTTTTTATTTTTAAATGTAAGTTTGCAATTTAAATAAAAAAGTGGACCATCTTCACTCTACGATGTACTGAAGTGAAGTTAGCCCACTCGAGTTTGGTCTAAAAAAGTAAGATATTAAAATGTGCTAACTTCACTCTAGATTTATTTTTTAGACATCTGTAAAGAACTAGTGGATCTAGAAATATAAATTTTTAGATTTACAATTTTAGTTCATATTTTAATTTGAAATATTTAATTTACATTAATCTTTTTTGGAAAATTTTTAACATAAAATCGTTTTAAACTTGTACCAAATGTCAGGGCAAAAGGCGCCGAAATAAAATAGTTTGATTTACCAGAAACCAAATGTTTTTAGCACATTAAATTTTAAAAGAAGCAACTTTCTAGATGAAACAAGATAAAGCATCGACTTAAAGACTACAAAAATATGGATTAATGAATATCGTTGTGACTTAAAATAATTCCAAAAATATTCTTTTAGTACTCCTAATATTTGTTTTTTAAACAAAGTATTTGACAGTTCTTGTCTTGTCGTATAGCAGTTCGGGTTAATACATTTATTTTTATAACAAAAGTCGAATATTTCAAGCATTAATTATGTCAAATTTAACTAATTTGTATTGAGCGGGGAAATTCCGGAAAATTCGAAAAAATAACTCCACTGTCCCGGGAAATGAAAAAGTACGGGAAAACAAAAACCCTAATTATAACGTGATGATAGGTTAACATTTAGCAAGAAGAAGTTATAACCCTAATGTACATATATTGTATATAGCATGAAGGAACAAAGCTAATTTTTCTTCTCAAGAATTTTTTTTTACTTAAAACCCTTGTATATTATTTTAAAAATTTATATTTCTCTGAAATTTTCAGATTTAAAAATGTTCGAAAACGCCGAATTATTTGAGACGAAACCATCGGTTTCCCGCCTTTTTAAGAACTGGAAAAATAGAAAAAACGGATAATTCGTAAAAACAGGAAACATAAAAAAACGAATAATTCGTAAAACTGATTTTACCACTCTAATTATTGTTTTTAATATGTATTGCTTATAATTCATAATTATGAAAGAAGACAAGAATATAAATCGATTGCTTTTTGCATCAGAGCAATCCGATAATAACTTTCGAAAGTAGAGCTCTTCAAATATACATACTTTTGGGATTTTTTGAAAACTAAAACCGTGAAAAACCCGTTGGTTTTTGAAAATTTTGAAAACTGAATATGGGCTCCGTTGAGTATGTGGGCACAAAAAATTAACCAAATTTGAAGACCTACGGACAAATTTCATGTGACGTATTAAGGAACATATTAATGGCATGTCATAGCTCCGCTGAACATTTTTTCAACCAAACTTTCCAGATATATACAACTATACTTCATTAAGAAATTGTTGTATTTTTTTTTTCTTAAAGCGCCCTGTAGTGCGCATATTGGCCACCAAAGTTGAACATTTTACCACATATAAATCTTAGACGGTTAAAGATATTTCATAAATTAAAATTATAATTTTGTGAAAAAATCTTTATTCCAAAATATATGAAAAATTATTTTTAAAGTTAAGTTATTTTTAAAATTGTTTTTAAAATGATCATAGTTTTTGATCATTTCTTAAAACTGCCATATGGCAACCCCGACAATATAATTTTTATAAGTTTAGTAGTGTTTTCTTAAAAACCATCAATTACACGGTGCTACAGTGAAAAAAAAACTTGAAAAAACGACCTAGCGTGGGTTATAGGTCTTGCTGAGTACATTACGAATTCAGAAGTTATTCTAAAAAAACCGTTTTCAGTGATGTTCGTCAACTTATCGACCTGTAACTCAGTCAGTTTTTGTCCGATTTAAATTTTTTTAACGGGTTTGGAAATAAAACTGATTACGCTTTAAAATGACGTGCATTTTCGGATACATTTGTGAGTTATAAGTATTGTTTTTGTTAAGAATATATACAAAAAAAAAAAACAAAAATTATAAACTTTTTTGATTTTAGTAGCTTTTCATTGCTTATTTTAATATGAAATCTTTTAAAAATGTATACCAAGGTTTAAAGCAAATTTAGTGCTTAACAAAACATGGTTTTTATTTTTCAAATCGGAGGAAAATTGTAAAGAGTTATTCAACTTTTCATTAACACTGTTTTTAACTATACATGTTAACTTAGGTTAAGCTATTTGCACAGTTTTTAATTTACGTTTGTAAGACAAGTCGTTTACCAAGAGAAAAGTCTGCAATCCCAAAATTTTTACTTTAAAAAAAGTATAGTAGCTTTTTGCAAATATAAACCGATTTTAAAAAATTATATCTCGTTTTATTCTATATAAAATTGTCTTTAAAATGCAGTGCAATAAAAGGTAGGTTTTCATAGAAAAAAATGAAAATAACTCTTGTTGAATTTGAAAATTAGGAAAAAAAAATTAAAAAAAAAATTAGAAACTTTTGATTAACACTAACCTAATTTCTTGTAATATATATTTTATGAAGACATTTCATGAAAGGTTAAGTCTTCTTTCCAAAACTTTTTAAAATTTTTAAATCGGTCAAAAAATGTGTGAGTTAGAGGTACTAAAGTGCTACCACCTACCCTAAAACAGAGTTTTGAAAATAACTCAACATTTTGAAAACGGTTTTTGTATGTCCTCGCCTAGGCCTATAACCCCCACTAGGACGGTTTTCAAGTTCTGACAAAAAGTGTTTTTTGTAGCTGTGTGTTATTTATGTTTTAAGTGAAAACGGAATAAATTTTGCAATATTTTTGACTTTGTTTATTTGAAAATTTTATCGTTCGATGGGTCAGATTTTCAAAACTGATATGCAATCGTTAAAATAATCTCTAGCAGAGAAATTTATTTTTATATTTTTTCTTCAACATAACAATCAAAAATATAAAAGATTTAGCTGCTTTATATTTTTAATAATTTTTGAAAAAAGTCAATCAAAACACGTAAGAAATTGTTTTTTTTTTCAAATAATTATTTGGCAACTCTGGATAACAATTTTTTACAATTTTTTTATTCACAATTGTAAACAAGATGTTTTAAACTTACTTAATCATCTATTTCCAGTAAAAAATATAGCTACATATTATTCAATATTTGTGTTTCTAAATTAACTTTGTAAATGTAAATAAAGAAAATTGCAAACATTAAAAAAAGTAGGCTATTCCAAAAAAAAAATTATACTATACCACAGAAACTGCCAGTTATAAAAAAATTAAGCTGTGATTTTTTTTGTTTCTGTAAACGCTTTTATAACACCAACTTTTTGGTATGTTTTCTTTTATATGTGTGTCTCGCTAGCTCAATGTGTAGACTTTTTATCTGCCAATCTGACCTTGGGTTCGAATCCCGGTACGACCAACAAATGATAAAGAAACTTTTTTAATTTTATTTTGGAATGTCTAATTTAACCACCTGTTAAAGCGCCTCGCCATCGGTGGCCCGTTTGTTGTTTTCAACTTGGTACCGGTAACAAGTGGAGTACCCAGGATTTTGTTTCCTAGAGGGCCCAATATATATATGTATTTTGTCTAAAAAAGCTAACTTGAACTTATTTTTTTATGTGTCAACTTTGGCGCAACTGAAAAAGTAGCTGTATAGTAATTCAGCTTTAGTACTAATAATAAAAAGTTAGTAAAAATGTTTGTAACAACTACTAAAAATTAGTTCAAAATAAAGTTGCAGGCAAAACTGCAGAAATTAGCAGATTTTTTTACTAAATATTGAATATTATTTTAGTTAGTCGAAAGTTACAAAATAATCTGCTAAAATCGGCAAAAAAATTTTAAATTTACTCTTAGACAAAAAACAAAACTTACAAAAAATGTAAAATTTTAAATTTTTTATTAACCCGGCGAAAGAAGTTCCGATATAATCATATATGATTATATATAGTATCACATATAACTAAACCTCACATCTCATCTGCTCCGAAAAATAGAATACAGAAGCTGATCTCATGGTAACTTATTTGTTCTAATCTCAAACAGTTTAATCCAAAAAATAAGTCTAAAAGTTAAATACAATTTAATTCAATTTTATCTAATAAGTTTTTTAGTTAAAACTTTTAAATGTTTTAGAGATCAGTACTTTTTATTTTAATCCAATTAATCAGGCGCGAGTTTTTTGAAAATTTTTCTATGCTTTTTAATTTTTTTGTATTGAAAATTTTTATTTTAGGGAAGGAAATTTCCCATTTTCCCTCCCGCTGAATCCGCGCCAGAATTAGGTACTACATGTAATTCATTTATAAAATAAATAAATATTATCCTACGTTTCCACTGAACATGTTTTGAAAGCGTTTTTTAAATAATACATGTTTTGAACATGTTTCCCTATATATTTTTTTCATCAAAACACATGGTTTGCTTTGAACACGTAAGTGGAAACATAGAATTAGTGTCCGACCGAACAGTTCGGAAAAAAAGTATAACTTTTCATATTATGAATATGTTTGTTGAGTCGATTTAATTCGGTTTTGTGTGCCGTCGAACTTTTAAATTTGACACTCAAAATTGCCGAATTTGTAAATCATGCTTTAAAATACCGAATGCCGATCAAATGCATTTTCTGGGCAAACTGTTTGGTCGCACACAAATAAATATTAATTTTAAAAAATAATGTTAAATCTATACGGTCGGTTGTGTGAATCAATATGATATTTTGTTTATGAAGGATAAATCTCCCTATTTAGTACTTCAGCAATTTTAAATTGTTCAAAACATTTAGTTTGTTAACCACAAAACAGGAAAATGGTAAAAAGTATATTGAATAAAGTGGACTAAGCAACTATTTCATTTTTAAAATTTAGAATCCATTGCGCTTTTTATAACCCTATGGGGAATGGGACCGGTCCTGCGTGTGCTACAGGATCGGTCCCTTCGTGACAGAGACCGGTCTTCTGCTAAACCCTACCCTATGTAAACAACTGGCAACTTTAACATGCCACAGGACTAAAAAAAGATGGGCATACCACAAGACTGTCGCAAAAGGGCAATGTCGGAGGACTAAACAAAACGGATTAACCACAAGATTATCCTGAAAGGTACATGTCGTACAATTTAATAATTTTTAATGTAAAAAATGGTAGAAAATGAAATAATAAATTTCTAACTCATTCGCTTTTTCTAGTCAATATGTATACCAGTTAGGTGATATGTCCTACTTGTACCAGTCACGAAACTAGTCTTTTTACATCAATTTACACTACATAACTCACATCAATTGTAAATAATACTAGTCCTGTGATAAATCCTTTTCCAGCAGTCCAGGTTCTTTTAGGTCAATTTTCGCATACCGATATTTTTTTAATAAGCCCAAAAAAAAACATAAATATCGACAAAAAAAAAACAAAATTAATATTTTTAAATGATTTACTTTTAAATTACAAAAAATTAAAACCAAAAGTTTATTTTTTAGTTTCAAAAATTAACGAAAACTAAACAGCTTCCAATGGGTAAAATTCTGGCCAACTGGCTCCCTTTACCAGTCACAGGATTGGTAATTTTAGGACAATTGACACTGATTAACCCACTTCAGTATTAAATTATACCAGTCCTGTGATAAGTCAATCTTTAACCAGTCACTATTAGGTCAATTGACTCCTGATTCCCCATGGGGAAGGGTTGGGTGTTCGGTGTTCTCTTCTAAAAAACCTGAACTGGCTTTAATAGAGTTTCGAAAAAACATGTGTTAACAGTGGTACTTTTAATTAATTAATTTTCATGCTTTTAAGCAATTTTAGTTAAATTTTAAAGTTAATTTATGTTGTTGTATATATTCTCGACACAAGTTATAAAGGCAGACATTTAAATCACTTCTCATTTAAACAACAACCCTTAAACTAAAAACAAAAAATTGCAAATAAATATTTGCAGAACAAATTGTTGGCAAATTTTTGAATTCTTTAACATTTTGTGGGCTAATGATGTTCTACTTAACATTGTTATTGTACTTAAAGATTTTTCGATGTATGAGAAACTCAACCTTTTTTTTAAAAAAGTTATCAAGGCATAACCACCAACAATTTTTAGCTTTTCTTTTATATTTTATTTGGTAATTTTGTAGTTTTTTTTTTTTTATTTTCCTGTGTTTTGTAGTCTATTTAACAAAATTGAAGAACTTAGTGTAAAAACCTGATAAGCAACATTTTATTTATAGTTTGTTTTTGCCTTTTATAGGTTAAAACGTTGCAGAGGTATGACTTTGACTGGGTGAATATATTCTGAGTACTTGCAATAAGTGTTTAAGCAAGACTTCTATTAAATATTAATCAATGGATGTTTAGAGAACAACAAACGTACATAAAACAAAAAATGTGGCTTATCACGTTTTTACAATAAGCCCTTCCATTTTTGGTTTTGTGTTTGGATGAAATTATTTTATATATTTTGTAATATCTTTAAGATGATTTAATTCAATAAAATATCAAAAAAAAAAAATTATCATAAATTTAATGAGAACATAAAGTATTTAAAGGGACATTGAAAATGGCGCTTTGCTGTGGAATTGTATTTAGTTCAAGCTAAATTATTATTGGCTTATTGCCAATTTAGTTTAATAAATGGGGTCTCTAAGGTTTTAAGGTATTCATAATCGTTCATCTTTAATGCGACTTTTCACGAAGAGTTTTTCCCTAAGTTTACGAGTTTTGTTTTATCGACGCAATATCCTTAAAGAAAAGTGTCGTCAAAAATATGTTTTTGCAACTCCTTCTATGAAAAAATCCATGTTACATAAATATATGACTGTGAGCGAAAACCAATTTTATTCACGTACGTGCATGTGAGTAGGAAAAAATTTTTCGTGAGTGAGTGAGTCAAATTTTTGCTTGAGTAGATTTTTCTGTTATCTATTCAATGTTTTAAATTATCGGCTTTTATTTCAAGAATTATTATATAATAATATTCAAATTTTAATACTGAGGCGGTGGTATTTAAATTCAAAATTGCGAATCAAAAACGCCAGAAATTGTTTTTAAAATGATCGAACTCTCTTGAAACTCTTACCCTATCGATCTTTTGCCGTCGTTAAATAATAATCTTACCTTTGTCTTCCAAAATTTTAAATAACGATAGTGTTAAATTCATAACACAAAAAACGCTGTTTAGGAGTCTTTTTCAATTTTAAAATCGAACTTTAAATTTTTATTCATCAACCCCAAAAAACTGGTAAGGTCGTGTTTAAACAATTTATTTCGCCATATTATATTCGCTTTCCTAATTTTGAAAAGCGTTAAAATCTTTAAACAAAATAGACTTCGAAAGGCCACCCGAACGTATAAGTAATATTACACGATAATTAATATTAAACATGCGCCCGGGTGTCCCAAAAACTGGGGTATACATATAAAAGTGCATTTAAATGGCTAAGGTAGTACTTCTAGATCACGTATTTTATCAGACAAACAAAATACATGCAATACAAAAACAAAGCACATTCATTCACTCGTTCGTCTCAAGACAAATGTCTTGTGAAAACTCTAAATATGACTATCGCGACCTTTATTTAATCTTTATTATATTTAATCTATATTTATAAAAGAATAACATTACTGACTGACTCAATATCGCCCATGCCTATACCGCTGAAGCTAGGAAACTTAAAATTTGGCATAGATGCCCATCCCCTGCGTAGGCGTCCACTGAGACGGGACTTTTGGAAATTCCTACGGGGAGGAGAAAAATGGGGAAATTTCTTCCCCTTGGAGGCCTTTCCAAGCCCCTTTAACTGGAAAGCTTAAATTTTACATATGTGTTAATTCGCATCTAACCAACATCCGAGGTATGGTACTTTTTGGCCAAACCACTGAAGCTAGGAATTTGAAATTTGGTATGTGGGCTACCAATCAGGAGTAGCATTAACAAGATTTTTATAAACTCCCACATGGAAAAAAATCACCATTTTGGCGGCCTGACCAAACCGTTGACCATAAACTTGAAATTTGGTGTGTGGGTTCCTAATCTGGAGTAAACATCTGTATTGAGCGAATTTTTTGGAAATCCTATGGGAAGGGATATACCCTTGACGGACTGGCCAAACCACTACAGCGAGGAACTTAAAATATGGTAAGTGGGTATCTTATCATGAGTAGACAGACGTATGTAATGACGGAATTTTTGGAAATTACCACGGGGAGGGGAGCAAAGTGGAAAAATCTCCCTCTTGGCGGCCTGGCCAAACCGTTATAGCTAGAAACTTGAAATTTGGTATAAGATTTTTCAAACATACACTCAAAAAAAAAAGTTTGTAAAGTCAGCAAAAATTTTGCTGAGTCAGCAAAATTTTAGTCAGGAGGGTGCTAGCAAAAAAAATTGCTAATGTCAGCAAAATCTTTTGCTGAAAATCAGCGAGCTGATTTTTAGCAACAAAATTAGCGGATTCAGCAAAAGTTTTGCTAACTACTTAGTAGATTAGAAATAAAAAAGCCTTGGTAAAAATTAATAAATTTTTTGCTGAATTTTAGTAGACTGAAAAAAACGCAAAAAATTTGTAGAAAAGATTGTAATTTAGTTAATTTAGTTGCTGAAAATCATAAAACATATTTTTGTGATTCTTTTAAAAATAATTTACAATAATTACGAAATATAAGAATTTTCATTTTCCCACATTGACGACATGAATTAATTTAATATCTGAAAATATATAGAAATAAATATATATAACATAACAAAAATTTTCTTTCAACTACTTACATCAATGGTAGTCTAAATGATGCTTTCTTTTAAAGAACGCAACTGCCGAAGATAATTATAGAAACGAAACGAAAAAATAAACAAAAACAAACGAAACGAAAAAAACAACTCTTTTTTTTGCAATAAGAAAAAGGAACCATACAAATCTACCTAAGATGTGTGTCTTTGTCTTTCGCTTTTACTCTGTCTACATGTCTGTATATGTTTGTTTGCAATTTGACCACACTAGATTATTAATCTATTAACATTTATTATAGATATACATATTAAATTTAAATATTTTCTTTTGTCTTTTATTTTATTAATAGACAATTATTTTCACAAGCCGGTGACAACGCAAAATTGTTTTAATCCTCAATTTTGTTTTGTGTGTGAAAAACAGGTACAAAAGTCTTGCATGGTTGATTTTTTTATATGTCTTATTAGAGTTGTACTTTTTAGTATCATTTTCCTCTTCTCTACTACATCTTGACATGCCGCGACATCTGCTTCATTCTGCGTATATCTTTCAATCTGGTTGTCGTCCACACTATTAATGTGCTTATCAGCACATTTTTTTTAGCAAAATTAATTAGTAAAACATTAGTATATTAGTAAAGCATTAGTATAAAACAGTTAAGTGCTGAATAAGTATAACAAAAATTTTAGCTGAAAACACGATTTTAGCAAAAAAAATTGCAAAAAAAATAGTATACCTGATTTACCAGACCTTTTACTAACTTTTGTACTATGTAACTTATTTTTGTGAGTGTATACAGTGATGGAATTTTTGGAAAATCCTAGGGGGATTGGTACATGGGCTAGAAGCTTGAAGTTTGGTATGTGAATTCCTAATCGGGAGTCGACATCTGTATAGAGCGGACTTTTGGAAATTTCTACGGGGAGGAAAAAAGGGGAAATGTCAGCACCTTGACGGTCTTTGCAACACCACTAAAATAATGAGCTTTAAATTTAGTATGTGAGTGTGTAGACATCTGCATAGACTGGATTTTTGAATCAACATCGCACAGTGGGCTTAATGATAGCCAACTGGCGAAAATTGGAGAAATGTAATTTGTTTAACATGTTAGTTTTTGATTTCTTCTTAGTTGACAATTTTGGCTGTAACTTTAGAACGAAAAGCGATAAATTAATAAAAAAATTAAAGCGCACTTAATGTGTTATTAAAAAATTTCAAGAATAAATATATAATATTTATTTATATTCTCATAAATTTAACTAAAAATCCAATTTCTGTTTTTCGCTAACTCCTATCAATGTACAAATTTATCTCAAAAAAAGTCACAAAAAAAGCCATAAAAACATAACATTTCAGAAAAAAAATACAACATTTCAGAAACCAGGGAAAGTGCAAACAATATAAATATCTATATTCTCTGTAAAAATAACAAAAACAACGTTGTTTTTATAAGTAAAACAAAATATGACTGATTGATTAATGAATTTGGGATGTTTCAGAAGAAAAGAATGTTTAGTTAAATTTTACTAAAATGAATCTGAAATTGTGCATGCTTATAACAATGGGTCTTCAAAGGTGAAATGATTATTCTGATTACCTAAAGAAGAACGTGTCGTGAAAAATAGATATATTTTTAAAGCACCCTTATGATGTTAAAAAAAAACTGTTGTAAAATTCGCCTGTAGTTGTGTATAAAAAAAGAATAGTCTCTTTGCCTATATAATAATGAAAGTAATAAGGTTTATTAAAATATATTTTTGGATCGTTACACGAGATGCAATAAAATCATAATGCAAATTGTAATACAAACGCAAACAGTTTCAAATAATCACAATTTTAGATAAATTTAAGTGAACAAAAATACGCTTGCGGAGACACGCATAATGAAATAATTACTAAATACCCGATTACATTACAACACATGTGTTTATACTATACATCACATTAGTAAATCGGAAAGTGTGATAAAATTAAGTTTGTCAAAAAATTATAAAAGAAAATCTTTCAAGTGTTTAGATTATTTTTGTATGTATCAAATAAAAATTAGGGTTTTTAAGGAGAAACAAATGTGTGTGAATTCGGGGATTTTGTTCCTGGATATTTTTTTGACCGGATATCGATAAACGTGACTGGCAACTGTGGTTAATGCACTCAAATAAATAAAGAATTTTAATGCTGATTTGATGAACGCTGTAATAGGAAAGCTAAAGAATACCTTATAAATTAGCTTAAAAATTTTTCGAAGTCTTCTCACATTTGCACTCATAATTTTTGAACCCGTAAACCGATTTTGCTCTTTTTCACTACTCATAATATCAAAAACGATTTGACTGAAAACCAGCAACGCCGCTTCTATATTTGCGGAGTATTTGCCGTTTCAACAGACAGACGGAGTTTTTTGGAGAGATAACGAATCTTTTTTGATTTGTCTAAAATTTTTTTTTATATATTTAGTCGTTTTGTTAAAATCAAATTTTTTGTTTAAAAAGTTTTGAATCTATTTTATTATAGTTACAATGTTATTAAAAAACAAAATTTAACTTTAAAAATTACATTCAGTGTTGCTTGTTTTTACGATTTTTAGTGCCCAAAATAACTAAATTACGATTTTTGCTGACAAAATGACGATTTTTTGACAAAAGTTTGATATGTAAGCAAAACATATTTAGTTGTCATTCTTAAAAAATCACCGGGTCTATTTTTGAATTTTTATTATTTCGTTCAATATAAAAACTTAATTTTTTTTATCGAAATCTACCATTTATTTCCTAATATGATGTGAAATAAAGTTTTGGAAAAAAATTGTTTCATAAATTCACACAAAAAAAAAAATCATACTATTTATGAATATATTATGAAAAATTTGCCAATACACTAATTTATGAACTTTTTCATAACATTTATGAACAATTCATAAAAAATACTGGAAAAGTTTGTGTCTCGTAATTTATGACAAGGTTTTTAAAATATATGTAGAAACACTTAATTTTTATGAAAAAGTATTTAACAAATTTGCCAATGTACAAAATCCTAATATTTAAGAAAACTTGCATAAATTGCAATAATACTAGGAATTTTATGTACCTTTTCATAAATGCTAGGGAAGCTAGGAACACTTCATAAATAGTAAGTAAATTTTATAAATATTATGAACCTTTATAAATAAGAACTTATTAGTAAAAAAGCCAATTGTGACAATATTTTGTTGTTGTTTTTGTTTTTTCTTTGATATTTTAAATTTTGAATCTCGCTCCTAGACGAGGACAAGAAATTCTCATTGAGTTTGTGATTTAACATAACAAATATCTCTAGAAATTCTAATAACAAAGTCCCCTGAAGATTTCCTTGGGCAAGAATGAAATCCGGATAGGGACACGCCTACATCAGATTGCTTTTCACAATTTGTTAAATAAGTTTTGGGACTTTAGCACATTTAATTACTGTAAATGCATGAATTTAATTTTTCTGTGTGTATATACTCATAATAATCCATGCTAAAAAATGCAAAAAAAAAATGTCAAAATAACGAAATCTTTTGTAAAATGAACAAATTTTGGTTTATTTTGCAAAGTTTCTGGTTATTTTGACATTTTTTGTATTTTTACGCATGTATTATTATCAGTGTTGGCATTAAAGCTAAGCTAGTGCAACAAACAACTTTTTTGGGACACCCTACTATATATATATATATATATTTTTTTTTTTTAAAGAGAGGCAACACTCAGGAAATACTTCCTATGTTTAGTGTGTTGCTTTCTTTGGAAAGGGATAGTATAGAGATGAAAGATGAAGGGCTTCAGACATGGCAACACTGTAATTGCGCGAGATGATAAGTCTTAGAACAGTTGTTGCTCGCCACCTGATGGAGAGTTGGCGAACTTATTGAAGCTTTTTGGTTCATAGCCCTGATTAATTATTTCACTTCGGTGGGGTTAATTGCTATAGGAACACCGAAGGTGGACATTGCGATACGTATGAGGGATAGAAAAATCTCATACATATTATTTTGATGTTGCCGGCACCGGGGATCGAACCCGGGACCTTCTGTGTAAAAGTCCAACGCGCTAACCACTACACCACAACGCCCAACAAAGGAGGATATCGAGTTAAAAGTTGATTATATTCAGAAATAATGAAAGTTTTTCTCAAATTTTGTGTGTTTTTGTTGTTAGGTCGACTATTTTGGCACCTCCCTCATATTATAGGCTCCATAGAGAATATATGCTTTTAATATAAAGAAAATTGGATGACATGAGGTCACAAAATGGCCATTTTTTTCATTATCTATATGAATGAAAGATATGTGAAATCCTTCTAAATTTACTGGTTTCCCCCTTTTAACAATAATATATTTACTTTACAGAACATTTACGACTATTATATGTGGAAATTTACATAATAAACAACTAAACAAACAAAAAAAAAAATAAAGTGAACATAAATTTTAAAATTCCTGTATATAATTTACTGACACTTGAAAGAAAATAAACTTATCTTAAGCGTTAAAATACTAGTACAAGTATTTGTTGGAAAAACAAAAGAATTTCTTTCCACACACATGGTAATGATAATAAAACATTTTCCATGGATTGTCGAGGGAAAATATGTGATGAAAATGTTTTATATGAGTTAAATAACTAGCAAATATTTTTGGAGGTTAGCCACATAAATTTTACACGGGGAGACGGTTTTGTCATCGGTTTTTTCTTTGCATAGAAAGGTATGATAATATATGGTTAAATTGTGGTTAAAAACAGCTAAATATGTTAACCCTTTAGCTACCCTTGTACACTACAGTGTACAAAAATATATAAAAATCAATAAGAAAATTAACTTTATATTTCTGTTCAAACATGTTCATTAGTAGATTATTGAAAAAAAAAAAATCATTATGTGCATAAACTCAGGGCAATATAGACTAAATATTTGTTAACAAAGTCCGATATTTTTAATGAACCTTTATCTCCAAAAAAAGGGGCTTTTGATGTATTTCTTAAACTAGCAAAGCTAGAACCTCGAAATTTGGCATGTAGCTTTATCTATGACTAGAATAAAACTAAACAAAAACTAAGCAGTTTTCGTTATTCGAATATTTTAGTTGTAAAAATGTTCTGAGAGGTTTCTACAATTCGATTTTCGTCAGAATCTAAATTAAAATCAAAAATGGCGCTACGAAATAACCCCCAATGAAATAACACCCAAACGACAAAATGAAATAACCCCCAATGAAATAAATCCCAAAAAAATGAAATAAGTCCCAACAAAAAAAAATGAAATAATACCCAAAAGAAATGAAATATTCCCCAAAGGTGAAAATGAAATAACACCCAAAATTTGGGGGTTGTTTCGTAATGAAATAACTCCCAAAGGAAGAAATGAAATAATAATCTTTGCTTTATAAAGTTTTTGTGCGTGGCGGCCTACGGCCGCTCTTAGGGGTTTTCTCCTCCATGGGACGCGGCAGGTGGCTTCGCTGAATAAAGTTTCCCTGCGCGTGTCACACTAGGGAAGATAATGAGACGCGCGCATGGAAAACTGTATTCAGCGAAGCCACCTGCCGCGTCCTATGGAGGAGAAAACCCCTAAGATCGGCCGCAGGCCTCCACGCAGAAAAACTGAACAGTGTAACAAAAGAATCAAAAAATACAAAATAAAGGCTTTATTGCACCATTGGCTAAATTTCAATAAAGGCCTTATGTCACTTTCAAAGTGCAATAAAGCCCTTTTCGCAATAAAGGCCTTATTTCTCAAGTGGAAGTGAAATAAAGCCTTAAAGGCCTTATTTCGTAAGGCGTTATTGCACCCCACCAAAATAATTGCATATGAAATAATCTCCAAAGAATTTAAATTTTGGGCTTTATTTCATTGGGGGTTGCTTCAGAATGAAATAATCACCAAACCGTAAGATGAAATAATCCCCAAAAAAAAAGAAAAACCCCCAAACAATTTTACACAATGTTTTTTGGGGGTTATTTCATTTTTGGCCGTTGGGGGTTATTTCATTGGGGGTTATTTCGTAGCGCCCTCAAAAATACATCAACAATCAAAAACTCAGGTTAAAGATAAATTAACTTCGAGCTCGTATATTAGTTCTGGCTCTATGAAATAAGGCCCCAATGAAATAAGTCCCCAACCCAAAAATGAAATAAAGCCCCAAAAATTTCTAATAAAAAAATTGGGGTCTTATTTAATTTTGTGGGGCCTTATTTAATTTTGTTTGGACCTTATTTAATAATGAAATAAGGCCCCAATTTGAGAAATGAAATAAGTCCCCAAATAATATTTTTGGGGTGTTATTTCATTTTCTTAAAAATCAAAATTTTTATGGAATGTAAGCAAGCTAGCATTCAAAGCACGCAGAAAAAACTTTATTTCGCGTAGCCGCCTGCCGCGTTCTACGGAGGAAAAAACCCCTAAGAGCCACCCAGAAGAACTTGTTTTTCAAATCAGATGTCGAATCCGCTTAAATCTTATATTTTTGAGATATCAAGTAACATTTATTTGACCTGTCATAACTTTTTATGTCTAAAAATACCAACCAAGATTTATTGTTTTTTAATGATTATTTTTTTAAAAGTCTATTTTATTGAAAATTTTACGTACATATAAGTGTCTAAACGTTAAATAAACAGAAGATAAAAAACAATCAATCAACAATCAATTAGCTGTTTAAATGACAAAGCTATGACTGGTCAAATTATCCCAGTAAAAAATTTTCGTGTTTTTAGAAGCAGGATAAAAGAAATGCGCTGATGTAAGTGCTTACTATTACATAATAATGAAAACCAGCAAATGAAACGAATAATTTTCGTATAAAAATAAACAAAAACATTTTTTGAGCTTCCTTATTTTCCCTTACAAGAATGCAGGTTGTAAGCAGCTTACCTTAATCCCTTACAAGGATGCAGGTTGTAATGTAGAAAGTTTCATATCGTGGATTATAAACGATCTATTCCTGTTTTACCGAGTGATTTCCGATTGTGTTTGGTATTTTTGAGTATGTTGTACAAAATAAATAGTCATTTAATTGTTTCTGAAGAGCTAGCACGTGGTGCGGCAAAATGAAATTATTTTATTAATATGTCTAAATTTTTAACAACAAAAAATTAATAATAATATTATATAATATTCATATTATTACTTTAAATCGTAATAATGTAGACATGAAATATGATTTTACTGAACGCCATGAAATCACAGCTTTTTGTAAGTGCTAAAATCCCCGCTTATTTTGCCAAAAAGTAATGCTTCCAAGTGGGAATTCGCCATATAAAAATCATGGCATGTGTAAGCAGGTTTGTAAGGGATACTTTTTGGCTTACTCCCTTACAAACCTGCTTACCTGCAAGCAGCGTTTTTTACTGGGTATATTACTTATTCTCTTAAAAATAAGATTTCAACAGATTCGACATTGGATTTGTTAAAACGAGTTTTTCTGTGTGGGGATTTTTTCTTAGGGATTTTTTCCTCCGTAGAACGCGGCAGGCGGCTACGCGAAATAAAGTTTTTTCTGCTCGCGATACAAAAAACAAACTATCAATTCGTTTGCCATATTTTTTTTAGGTACAAGAATAATCTTCCAGTGAATATTGTTTAAAATTGTTTTTTAGTGAAATATTTTTAATGTTTATATTTACAGGTTTCATTTACTAATTTGTCTTATGTTCTTGCCGTCAAACAGCTGAGGACTCTTTGCACGTGTATACACAAAAACTATGTATTAATTAGTAATAAAAAAATATTTTAATGTAACATATAATTTAGTTTTTTTTAATTGCGGCCTTATTTCATTTTCGAAATGAGGCTTTACTTCATTATGAAATAAAGCCCCAAAAATTGCGGCGTTATTTCATTTTATTTTGGGGTTTTGTTCCATTTTGTTGGGGCTTTTTTTCATTTTTTTTGGGGCATTGTTTCATAATGAAATAAAGCCCCAAAAAATGGGGAGTTATTTAATTTTTGGTTTGGGTACTTATTTCATTGGGGCCTTATTTCATAGAGCCATTAGTTCTCATTTAGTGAGAAAACTAGGTTATATGAATGTTTTATGTTTTGCATGGGATTGTCACTTCTTTCAAAACGTGTTCTGATGATGTGAACCAAGAAAATTCCCGAAATAGAACTATCAACACATTTCTGAAAGTGGTCAATTAAAAATGTTAAAACAAAAACTCTATAGATTATTTGTTAGGACAATATCATAATAAAGATATATAGAGTATGGCCTCGAACTTGAATAATTTTCATTTGCATTGCACAATTAAAGGTCGAAAAAACATAATTTTTTATTTTTAATTAAAATTATATTAATCTGATAAATTTTATATTTTTTTTAAATATTAATCACATATTTAATTTGAAAATTTTTAGTTTAATATTGTCCAAATTTTTGTTTCACGTTCTATTAATTTTAAGATTAAAATATAGAATAGAATACTTAATGTGTATTCCATTTGGTATATGAAAAACTCAATTACTTTTCTATAATTATAACCGCTATCAGTGCTTTAAATATAATTACAGCAATTTAACACATTATTTAGTAATGTTTTGCTCTAGTGATACTTAAAATAAATACTTTTAATACTTTGACCAATAACAAATAGTGTTATAATTCAGGCACAATTTTATTTGTTATAACCTGCACTTATTTTTAAAGCTTAATTATTAATATTAAGAATATTTGTTGTTCAGCTTTAAAAATGATGACATCTCCCTTCCCAGAAAAAAAAAAATACAAAATAACCACGACTTGGTAAGCAGCAACTACATTTGTTTGCTTTTACCTTGCATACATTAAAGCGAAGGCATTTTGTTGTGCTTTACTAAAAGCCGTCTTTGAAGCAGTGAATAATGCATTCAATGAAGCAGTAAAGAATGCATACAATGAAGCAATAATGTTGTCAATACATAAAAAAAACGTTTTTCATTGCCTACGAAGGCTTGAATTTATTGCTTCTTAGAGCACGTGAAAGAAGCGCTTTCACCTGCTTAAAACAAACATACAAAGTGGGATATCGCGAATATAAATCAAGTCTTCTATATATGTTTTAGAAGCAGTCAGTAATAAAAGAATGCCTTCCAAAACTGCGATGATATCATAAACAATAGATTAAAGGTCATAAATGTACATCCCCGGTTAGAAATTAGTATATATGTATCCAGGTCTCTTAATTTTTGATTTTCTATAAACATTAACGGACTCTCCTTGCTACATAGTTTTAATTTCCTTGTAAAATAACTACCTTTACTTTACACTTAGAATACTATCTAGGTAAAGACCACTACAAATGTAGTTAAAATCAAATGAAATTTCACTTAAAGAACAGACGACTTACATTTCAGTAAATTCAACTAACATTGTCATTTATTTCTACTGACTGTTCAAAAAATTTCTAGCAGTTGTAGTAAAAATTAACGAAATATGTTAGTCAAAAATAAACAAACATTTGCTTTTTTTTTTTTTTAAATAACAAAAAACATTTGTAAAAAATTAATATAAAATCATAAAACAGTTTTTTTTTTTTTAAATGAACTACAATGTTAGTAAAAAATTTAATTTGTTCTACAAATGACTGACAATTACATGTAAAGTAAAGAAACTGTACTACAACCCAAGCAACTACATATTTTAAAAGCAGAAATTCCCTGAGTATATGATTTATATCTCTGGATCCAAGAATACCTCCACTTTGAAATGTGTCACAACTGTAGAGAATTAAACCATTTTCAACATATATTGTTTTTAATAGGCAATTTTTAAAGATATAACCTCCTGACATATAGGTTAGGAAGAGTGACCTTTGACCTTCCCAAATAAAAAATAATGCGGTATATCAAAAATTCAAGAAAATGTGAATTAAGTAAGTACAACTTTGTACATTTTTATAGTTTTTTCCGATATTCAAGACCTCATACTTCCGGAACCAGATGTGTTAGTGCTCCAAAACATTACTTTTGTCTTAGTTCTTTGATATACTGTATTCCGACGAAAACTCATACAATTCGGAAAAGGTACACACAGAGAATAAATTTGTTTGAGTACTATCATGACCCACAAGATTCTTCTCACTCAACTCAATTTTATTTTCCAGCATATGATTATTATGATTACTACCAATTTTTTGCTTTATTGACATAAATTTAATTATTACAACTAATTAAATTTCAATTTAAAAATTAAAGAGGTAATACCAACCAAATTGATCAAAAAAGAATCATATTAAAATTGCAATGATCATATTAAAAGCAATAAAATGAATATTTTAACCGACTTATTGGCTATGAAAATTAAAATCTAATAGTTCCAATCAAACTTGAATTTTAAATCAGTCATATTATTTTACTAAGAATTTACTACCAACTGTTGGTCAAATAGTATTAAAATTTTCAATCGGAACAAAACAATTTTAATTAATTAAATTTTTAAACCATTTCGACACTCTCAACTATAAGTAGTTTGTTTCTAATTATAAATGGACAAAGTAGCATTGCAATTGTCAAAAATAAATATAAAAATTTAAACTTAGAAAAAATACGAAAATATTACAAAAAAAATATATCGCACTTGACCAACAAGAGGGTATTAACTCAAAATTTTAAAATTTTCAGTAGAGTCAAAAAACTGTTTATGGCCACATTTTAACAGAATTTAAAAATTCAAACATATCATAATAAGCTAATTCCATTTGAAAATATATATACATTGTTTTTGTTTTAAATTTTACCACTCATTGCAAAAAAAATCCATTTTTTGAGTTAATACCATTTTTTTGAAATTTTATCGATTTAAATTTATAGAATAAAACAAATTTTATCAACAAAACAGTATCAACTCAAAATACAACCAAATATAAATAAAACAGTTTGATTATTTTTAGCATAAAAAAAGGCTCACATTAAAATAATACCTTTTTTATGAAAATATACGATTCATTTCCATTTGAACTTTTGTATTAACTCGAAATAATACCTTTTTGCTGAAATAAAGGTCATCACTACATTATCATGAAAATGGTCTCAAAAGTGGTTTTCGAGATGAAAGAGTAATCGGAATACGTTGAAATTTTTACAACAGATAGATATTGATGTTGTTAGTTGATTTCTTGAAAAAAGTGATATTTTAAAAATTTTGAGTTAATACCCTCTTGTTGTTCAAGTGCGATATGTACATACAAAATTAATAAAAGAAAAGTATAAAAAAGATAAATAATTAAACTCTAAATATCAAAAATATTGTCGACATTTCAAGAAAACGAAGCAAATGTGATTATGAATGCGATAATCAAAACGAATTTTGGCTGGACTTCCGGCAAAATAGATTGGCCAATTCCATTTGGCCACAGAACTTTCACAAAAGATAGTCTGTATAAAAAAAATACTATTCGAAGATGTATTAACCATTCTGAAACTTGTATACAGATAATATAGCGCATTGGCATGAATCCATTTAAGAGTCGAAACACTACAGGTCAAGATATGTTCATGCATTCCATTATTTTATAAACTGAAAAACAATGAGATCTTATTATTTATTTAAGAGGCAAACACATTTTTATCTGCTGTAGTTTTTGTGGCACCCACCTACCACAACATAAATGACCAAGGATGGTTACCGTTTCAGTATATGATCAACCCGTTATAAATTTCTGTTTTGGTATCTGAAAGGTGTATGGAATATGTATTGGGTTTGAACTGCACAAATAGAAAACCTAATACGTTAAAATATGGGGACAAATACACCTTATCATTGTTTTAAAATGTTGGTTTCAGATTTCAGCATGAGAAACCAATACCGTTATTCTAAACCTTAAATGGTAGTCAACCTTGTAAAGAACAGAACAATTCCTAGTTAGAAATCCATCAGATTAAAATAATGATTTTATAAAATAACACGCACGCAGAGAAAAAATATGGTTGCAATATGATTGCGGCCACAAAACTATGTTTTCTGCAGCAATAAATGGTTGTTTCAATTAAACTATTATTGTATCAATCATATTTTCCCAATAATATGGTTGCTTTTATCATGTTCTAGTAAAAATTTCGCTCTTTTTTCAGTTATCATATTATTGTGTTGTCTACAATCATACTAAAGTATGCATTATCATATTCCTATATCGAACTGCAGCCATATTAGAGTTGCACCAACTATAAGATGATGAATTGGTTTTTTTATGAGCGTTTTCGCTCTTTTAGTTTCATTCTTGTTTGAGATTTTGAGAAAAGAAGTTGTGAGAAACAGTCAGCTCCAACAAATTAAATAATATTAAACAAAAAGACATTAACAATGGACAAACAACGTAGTGGTGTTAATTTTAATGGTGATCTGTTTTGTGGAAGAAGGAATAAGTTTGCAGTCTCAACCCGGTATACCGTGGTAGTCTAGGCAAAAGTTTAATTGTTGCGTACAAAGGACGTAGTGCTGGTAATTGTAATGGTGATTTGTTTGTGGAAGAAGGAATAAATTGTATGCTCAATTCGGTCTGCCCTGGAAGTCTAGTCAAAAGTTTAATTATCGCTCAACCGTTAAATAAAGTTATTGTTTATTATAAAAAAGTGATAAAAAAGTGCTTTATTATTTAATTGTTTATAATTACTCAAATATTGTTAAAGAAAAAAAATGTGAAAAAAAATTTGAACAAAATGCACGTGCTTTTAAGTATATAGTACGAAATAATCATAATAGGTTTGCAATAATCATAACATGGTAATAAATGATGACGAAATTCTTGTCCATGATCATACTATGATAACTGGGACTATACTATGGTAATAATGCAATTGTTATGATTGCTGCAAACATGTTTTGATCATTATTAATGCATTGTGAAATTGTATTCTTACCAATATTTTTATGCGTGCTTTATGCTGTAATCACATGTATAGCTTGTATAGCTGACACACTATTTCACAAAGCTTATTCTTCTGCGCAAAGACAATTGGATTACTTAAATTATTTTAAACCTAAGTTTATTTAAATATGTGAATTATTAAATAAATATACTATTAAAAAACATGCATATCTTTTTAATTCAGCTTCAATAGAATGCTGGGAGAATACTTTAGGGCTCATATTATGATAATTCATACAAATTTCCAGAACCATAATATGATAATAGTGGGATATATTTGGAACCATAATATGGTAATCTTATTGTCATATTATGATACAAAATCAGTTAAGAGTATGGTTGTCACAACCATAGTAACATGGTTGTCGCAATCATAAATCCAAAAATGTATGATGCTCTTCGAATACGGTTCCCTCAACCATGTTTTTTCTTTTGCGTGCGTTTTTTATGTTCAAAATGCATTTAAATTTAACGATTTTACAGGAAAATTGCTTAAAGTTTTGAAGCAATTTTAATGACAAATGTCACGGAATTTCATTCATATCCCAAAAACAAGTCTGAAGAATTTTCTGTAAAAACAGAACACTTATTCAGAATCAAATTCTGCAGAGTTTTTCCTTATAAAAAAGTGGTTTTGAAGAAAATACTGCGAATTTGATGTATTTTTCCTCAATTTAAAATTGCTAAAATTCTAAATCGGGTTTCGTTTAAAAACCTCTATTTTATAGGGTTAATACATCAAAATCTCGGACTCTTTATACGAAAAATTTAAGTTTTGAAAAATTTTCAAGCAAAACGCATTATAATATGATGGGTTTCTATAACAAAATGCTCTTATTTTTATTAGAAAAATGATTTTTCTAATTTTGTAAATTAATCTATACCATTTATTTAAATAACAAAAATATGTATCATTCTTAACACCAAAGAAATTAAAAATATTTTCAAAAATTGTTTGGAAACGGTGTATTATTTAAAACAATTCGATAAGCCTCACCAAACAAATTCAATTGAATCAACAAAACCATTTTTAAATTCGATTTGGACAATAAAATTATTCGATTGTTCAAAATGAAATTGCAATCGAATTGCAAATCAAATTTGGAGATAGTTCATGTAACTACAAAAAATCGGTTGGCAAAAAATTCAGTTGGAGCTACGAAACTATTTTCTGTGTGTAGCGTTCACCCTTTGGTTGATTTGACATGAAATTACTCCCATTGATCTATCATCTTTAATGTAATACAATTAATAAAAACGCAATTAATGTCATATTCAACACTTACCAAACAATTTCTCCCTTATTGTAACTAATCTTCAATACATTTTGCAGCTGATACACTTTCTTTGTTTGACTTTTACCAAAAAAAAAAAAAAAATATGGCGCTATGACATTAGCAAAATACAGAAACAATATTGAAATCAATTAAATTGTCATCAACCGCAAAAACAAAAATATTTTGCTAAAAATTTTAACTGATGATGAAATGTCATTTTAATTATAAGTTTTAAGAAGATTAAACTCCCCACACACTTAAATTCATTCAAAACTTAAACAACACACGCAAAATGGGCGTAACTCTTTTGCACAAAAAAAAAAAAAAAAACAAAAAAAACACAAAAATTTTACAAATGACTTTAATATTATGCAATAAGTAATGCAGATGTTGCCAAAGCATAAACAGTAACAAAAATGTATTTAAGTCTCCCGGAAAAAAAATAACTGAAGATCCTTGTTAAAGCTTGAACTGACTTAAAAAAACTTACACATAATTTTATTTAGTTACTTTTCTTAATTTGGTATAGTTATTGCTTCACCCTACGCAACGCATTAAAAGTTTAGTATGACTATGGTAGCTCTAAATTAAATATTTCTCGCATCCCTCTTAAGCTTTTTGTTTTATCGTGGCACGAAACATTTCATCCAAAAGAACTATATAAAATAAGATATATTGTGCGCCCCGGTAGGCTAGTTGGTAGCTTGCTGGCTTATCAGTGCGGGGGTCGTGGGTTCGATTCCTACCAGATTCACTGGTCTGTTTTCGCTATAACGCGCAGAAGGCCATAGTACCTAGTGCTCGGCTAGGGTAATAGTATATTATTTGTAATTATATGATTATTATTAATAATAAAATTAAAAAAAAAAAAAATAAATAAGATATTGATGGATAGGGGTATTTAAGGGCCATTCACTGGTGCCTACGATATTCTTCGATAACCTTGGCAACTCTGTCTGAAACCATTGTCATTGTGAAAGATTAAAATCAAAAATTTTAAATTTACGCAAGGTATTTTAACAATTTGAAAGGCATTAGTGAATGGCCCTTAAACGTCTATTTTCATCAATACCAAATTTTATAATTACTTTGGAAAAGTCAACAAAATGATAAAAGAATCGTATTTCGTGCCATTAAAAACTTTGCTTAGTTATAATAATGAACAAATTTAACCAAATTACAAAAAAAAACCAGGGACCGTAACGGTTATAAGTGATATCAAAAAAGTTCCTTTATAACAGTTATTTTGTGGATTAAAAAGAAAAAAAAAACATAAAAAAAGTTATTTTTCGACGTAAAAATAAAAGATCGGATGAAACTCTTAAGAAGAGAGTTTTATTTCGCTTTCATTAAATAAAACTCTTTTGAAGAGTTTTATTTTTTCCGTATAACATAAAACTCATTTGAGGAGTTTTATTTTAAAACTCATTTGAGGAGTTTTATTTTTGCCGTCAGAGAATAAAACTCATTTTATGTAAATTAACACTCAAAGCTTGCCGTTTGCCAGATCATTACAATTTGCAAGGCAGTGTAATCTAATCACTTGCATTGCAATTGAAAAAATTGTCATTAATATGAAAACATGTGGGTTTTTAATTTGTTATTGTTTGATTCCTATTATTAAATGGTTGTTGTTTTATTTCTTATATATGTAGATATTGAACAATAAAGCGAAGGAAGTGATAATGAGGATGAAAAAAAGCTTTCTATGAAATAGACAATTTTTCTCCAAGGCCTTTATCGATTGATAAACCTGTTTTTGATTTTTGGGAGGCTAAAGGAATACACTATCCGTACTTGAATACATTGGCAAAAACTATAGTGTGTACCTGCAACTCAGGTAAGCGTGGCAAGAGCATTCTCTGCTCTTAAATTGATATTGAGCGACCTGGGTTCAAACCTTTCCGCAGAAAAAGTTATGTTCGCTAAATTAAATAAATAAATTACTAAACACATTATATCAAATAAAGTCAATAAAAAAAAGAAAATAAACAACATGAGTTTTATTTTAGACGGAAAAATAAAACTCAATAAATGAGTTTCAAAATAAAACTCCTCAAATGCGCTTTATTTTCTGACGTGAAAAACAAAACTCCTCAAAGAGTTTTATTTCAGACGGAAAAAATAAAACTCCACAAAAGAGTTTTATTTAATGAAGGCGAAATAAAACTTTCTTCTTAAGAGTTTCATCCGATCTTTTATTTTTTCGTTGAAAAATAGTTCTTAACCGTGGAGTTTAGATCGTTTCCTTAAGATCACAATAGATTCTGAAAGAGCACTTCAATACAAATCATTTGGTATATAATAGTATATGTCTCCGTTGACTCTAACATAGAGAGTTTTTGAGTTAATGTTTTCGGGATAACTGTTAGTTTCGGTCTCTGAAAAAAACACAATTTTTATTTTTTCATTTGGCACTCATAAGCGGTACATATGTACTAATTCGCAACTACCGAATTTTCTCATGTCAATTCTGAGGCGAATGAATATATGTTTATGCGTGGATAATTTGTTGGAGTATAGACATATTTAACGTAAAGGAGAGAAACATTAAAGGTACCTTTAAGCAAAGTGTGATAGCGTTTTGAAATTTTCAAGGGTGAGAATTCGCAGCTGTGTAGCGTTTTACTGGTGAAGAATTTACTTTATGATAGTAGTATTTCAATCTGGCTAAAGATCTCATCAGAACCCGAAATTTTAAAAAGCTAGAGCCAGAATAGACAGAGCTTTAACAAAAAACGTATTAATCATCAATTTTGCTCCATATTTATTTTTTTTTTGTTTATTGTCTTTGGTTGCACAATTCATCAAGAAAAATACTAAATTACCAATATGTCAATAAGTGGTCTGTTTTAAAAGTTGTCGCCCTCCAAAGTAGGGCATACGCAAAAAAGGAGTGTTGTTGGTATGCAGCTTTCCGGGACTCACGGTTATCTGAAAGCAAAACGGAAAACGGGGAAAGGGTTAGTATGAACGCCTCTATCGTCCCTTACTCAATCATAAAACAAAAAAAATATTTCTCAGAATGGTGGCCGTTGTTAAATATACAATTTTTTTTGTAATCAAGTGTAAAAACCACGTTAATTCTAAGTAGATTAAGTCATAAATCGGTGCAGTAGAGCTCAAGAAATCTTGCGTTTTCCAAAGAAGACGCGAAGTCTTTGATTTTATATACGTTTTTGCGGAATTGATACAGCGCTTTAGTTGTCACACAGTGTCAAAAAAAACTGCAGCTGTACTAGAAAGGAATACAAAAATATGACTCAGTCCGTCTTGCGAATTCACTCTGGATACATGGTCTTAAATCAACTTTTTTTATTAAAAAACTAGGGAAAAAATAATTAGATTTCCCAAAATTTTAAAAGGTTTATAAAAATTATTGCGTTTTAAAACTTTAAAATCTCTTTTTGACTCCGAGGTGCTGTTTACTAAGAAACTCAGTACGCAATACGCTAAACAATTTCAAATATTATAAATGTCAGACGCAAAAAACATATATTTTAAAAAAATGTACGCTAATTCCTAATAATTTTGCGATGTTCCTAGCCCGTTTTGCGTGTGAGATCAACTTGGCATTCGTCAAACTGTATAAAATAAAACTATTTTTCAAAATACTGTTTTCAAACCCCAGTTCCATTAAACGGCGCAAAAAATCTAAGGAAAAACGTACGAAGTTTTAAGAATTGGAAAATTTTGATTTCCTTGTAAACCACCATACAGCTGTTCACCAAACAGAGATATGAAATTACTTGTTTATTGAATGTATCTCTCAATTCTAGATACTCCATATTTTTATTGAATGTATCTCTCAATTCTAGATACTCCATTTTGTATGAAAGTTTAAAAGAGTGAACAAAAAAAATTAATGGAAAAAACTCTAGTTATTTTCAAGTCACTTTTGGTTAACTTTTCGACTTTTAAATGACCATCAATTCTTTTAACAAGAAACTTTTTAAGTATAGTCTACCTAACCCTGTCCATCTTTTTTCTCAGTCCAAAAAACCTTAAGAAATAAGAGGCATCTAAAGTTCAGCAAGTGTCGAAAATTTTTGAAATACCTCATATATAAATGATATTAAGCTCTATTTTGAAAAAAAATCGATGTTGCAGAATGGAAATTGGATTCAAAGAACTACAGATTGATAACACAGCACAACAAAATAATTTTTTTCTTCTGTTCCATGAAATATCTTAACGGTTGTTTCCTAATTGGATTTCGCTGATTTCGAATCTTCCCTTGGTTTTTTCTATCAACTCAAGTTTTGGAGATACAGCTGCTACACTCATGGAAAAAAAGTTTCATCATAGTGATGAAATTGTTTCATAAATCGTTCATAAATTATTCATAATATTTATGGAATTTTTCATAATATCTATTAAGAACTTCATAAAAAGTTATGAAACTTTATCATCATATTTATGAAACATTTCATAAATATGAAGAAGTCTGTCATCAATTTGTTATTTTATGACACAACTTCATCATATTTATTTTTCTTCATGTTTATGAACTTTTCCATATATATGATGAAGCTTTTTTCCTGAGTGCACGTGCATATTGACATTAACTTCTACCTATTGCGGTAGAGTTTTTGATAAATATTTGTAATATCTATCATGTCTTCATCAATAAAGTTTTGCATTAACGATCCAAATATTTTTCGTAATAACCGTATTGAATATATTTTTTAAAAATTTCGTTTGAGTGTCTCAGATTTCGTATAATAATTACGAATATGTTGAGGAATAACCTTTATGGGCCACTAAGAAGAAAACTTCTTTTACATTCAGGATTCAATTATCTGGCTGGAACATTTTTACGTTATCTGTTTTTCTATGTTTTAAATATTTTACGAAACACCAAGATTAACCACTCTAAATGGATTTACCGTACATCAACATCAACTGTTGGACCTGTAAGGAGTTCGAATGATGATGATTGTATCTTTTTTAAATTTAAAAAATATAAATTAAAACTTTGGGACTTTATAACTCAAAAACTATTTGAAATATAAACATCATAAGTGCACCAAAATTTAGACCAGACTTCTCTTAGTCGATTATGATTATAACGGTTCTGATAGCTTTATCTGTAAAAAGGTTGTACTTTAAAAACATATTTGGCTGAAACAAATTGGCGGTTGTCCTTTCTAATCCGCTGTTATGCAGGGTGTTCACACTGTTTGATATGCCGAATTTGTTATTTGAACTTTTACTTTTCACAAGCCAATAACTTTTTACCACAAATACGAAATGTACTAGTCCACTTCGCTAATTTGCAAAATTTTATGTTGTATCCAACCCTTGTATGTTTTTTTTTTTTTTTTTTTTGTTAATACATATTTGTATCTGTGGCAACAGGAGTTGTCTTGTAGCGCTAACTGACTTGTAAACCTAAAATAAAGACGCCGATGCCGGTCATGTTAAACTGGATGATGGTATTATTGGTGTTGATGAGGAATAATTTAAGTTGTCGGGTAAGCCGTATTTGTTTTGTACGTATGCCCTTAAGAATATTTTTTTTTTTAAATAAAGATGTAAAAACAGCATTTCCTCGTAAAACGATTGTGCAAAAGCGCTGCTTACATGGAAGTTGGTAAGCGCATCAAGAAAACAGTCTCAGTTGTGACCACCGAATTTGTTTTCAATCGAATTCTGGTGGTTATGGCAACTATAGTAATGTTAAATTATATTTTTAGTCGTGAAAGCTAATATACAGTTAGATTATTCAACATTATATTCCACTTAATTATTATTACACTAAAAAAAATAAGTTTGTAGAAAAGTTAGTAAAACATCTTGTAAATAAGGTATACTATTTTTCAGCAAATTTTTTGCTTAAATTATGTTTTAAACTAAAATTTTAGTTATACTTATTCAACACTTAACTGTTTTGAACTAATGTTTTACTAATATTTTACTAATGTTTTACTAATTTATTTTGCTAAAAAAAATTGTGTTGATTAGCACATCAACCATATTGAAAAATATACGCAGAATGAATTAGATGTCGCGGCATGTCTCGCTGTAGTAGTAACGAGGAAAATCATACTAAAAAGTACAGCTCTAGTAAGACATAATATAAAAAAATTAACCGTGGAAAATTTTTATATCTGTGTTTCTTACATAAAACAAAATTGTGGATTAAAACAACTTAAATTTTGTGTTGTCACCGGGTTGTAAAAATAATTTTCTATTAATTAAATAAGAGACAAAATAAAATATTTAAATTTAATATAGATTAAATGTGCATTTGTAAACTAAATGTTTATATATATTAATAATCTTGTGTGTTCAAATTGCAAACAAATATGCAATAGATAGACAGACTAAAGCGAAAGACAAAGACATACATCTTAGGTAGATTTTTCTGTTTACTTTTTCTTATTGCAAATTGATGTAAGTAGTTCAAAGATAATTTCGTTTATGTTATATATAATTATTTATATTGTTTTTAGATATGACATTAATTCATGTCATCAATTTGTGAGTATGGACATTTTTATATTTCGTAACGTATTGTAAATTATTTTAAACAGAATCACAAAAATATGTTTTATGATTTTCAGCAAATAAATTAACTAAAGTACCCAGCAAAACTTTGGTAATGGGTAGGACTTATTTCAGACCTTCCAAAGTAATGACTATCCATTTTTTTGTTATTTTAAAGGTCCGAAATAATACCTTACTAATATGAATATATGTAACTGCTTATTTGTAAGATAAAAAACAACGCCTTACTAATATTGTGTTAAATATATGCTTATTTGGAATAGCAAAAATAATAAGTTACTTATTATCACTTATTTCAGACCTTTCGTAGTAATGACTATCCATTACATTTGTTGTTATTTTGAAGGTCTGAAATAATACCTTACTGATATGAACATACATAACTACTTATTTTGGAAGCTAAACAATTATGTCTTACTAATATTGTGTTATATACCTGCTTATTAAGAAGGGCCAAAGAAATAAGGTACTTGTAAGGTAATAAGTAACTACTTTTTTGTAAGGTATATTTATAAAGATTCATAATATATCATAATTAATAATTTAAACGCAATTTATTTAAGTAAACAAATATATAGTTATTAGAGTTATTCAAAAATAATTTTTTTACTTCTGATCTTTGGATATTATCACTTTTTTAAAGGTTTTTGCATCAATAACAATTATGGCGTACTTTTTTTTTCTAAATTCCATCTCCTTACCCGGCCTCTAGGCGACTGAAAACGCGGATTTTGAGTGACGTTTTTAAAATAACCAAAACTGTTTAAAATTTATAAAATTGCACTTGACTATTCGATTCTACAGGAAAAATCAAGAAGATAGGATTTTTCTTTACGCTTTTCTAATGTACCATGCAGCTATTAGGGTGGTCCAAAAAGTCATTTTTTTTTTAAAAAATATTTTTTAGATTTTTTTTTTAAACGCTCAATGAATATTTGGCTACCTCTGAGGAAGATGGTACAAAAATTTTTTTTTATCACAACCCGTTAAAAAGTTATTAAGCCCCAAATCATTATTCTTAAATGAAGACACAATAATTTATAGTTTTGTAATTCTTATACAAATTTGATTATTTATTTAAAACAACAATAAATATTAATTCAAATAATTTTTTTCCACCGCAGATAAAACGAAACCATTTAAATTGTTTTTATTTTTCACTAAACACGAATCATTCAGCCTTGAAATTTTACCAACAAGTTGTTCCGTGTAAATACTTGTTGATTGTATATTTTCAGCTATTTTAATTGCATTCTTAAAACTTTTTTGGGCTGGCCATTTATCGGCCTTAAAAAGCATAAATGAAATATTAATTCCAAAATTAACAAGAGTTTTTAAACTCTGGAGAGTAATATAATGAAACGTTGATTTCCAAAAAACTGAATCAATATATGTTAACTTGTTAGTTGCATCTTCGATATTACTGACCACTTCTTCGCATTCTACGACATCAATAAAATCTTTCTCATATAGTATTTGATCAGTACCATTAATCAACTTTACAATATCTTCCGTGCTTTCTTCCACTGTAACCGTATTGAATATTTTGTTATTATATTCTTCTAAATCGTTTGAAAAAAGACTAACACTTGAATCAATTGTTGAAAGCTGTGTAAACTGATCTTGATTATTATTGCCTAACAGCTTTATACGCAAATTTTCTTTTTCTTCTACAGAAATTCTTTCATCAAAAATTGCAAATATAGAATTTTCTTCACTTACATAATCCATGTGTCTTAATTGAGTTGATTTTGCGCTATTGGCAATCAAGGAAAAATATTTTCCTTCAATTTTGGAGAACTCTTCGAGTTCCATCAAAAAATCCAAATCATTTTTTGGAGCATATATCGTTGACTCGCAAGTAAACCAATACTTTAAATATATTGTTATAAAATATAAAAGCATAGATTCAAATTGTTCCACTAAGGCTTTCGGTATATTGAAATGATCTTTAAAAAGCATAATTTTAAAAATATAAATAACTTTCGAGAGCCATCTGGCATGATGATCTGCTCCACATGATTTATTTTGTAGCCGGAGTTCGCAATTAAATGTACAAGGGCCAATTCCGCTACTTCTAAGTGATCTGCTCTTCGATGATTAATGTTGGTTTGTGTTACATAAAAATCTACTAAAGTTTGTAGATTTTTCTCAAGAATTGGCTTAGCTGTTTTCGAGTGGATCGCAGGTGTAATCTCCAAATCACGATTTTGGTTGAACCATTTTCGAAATTGACCAAATATAGGAATACCGGCACCAACACTTTTCATCACCACTTCTTTAAATGGATTAGCTACACATAGCTCCTTCTGGTGAAGTCGGCATGGTCGGCGATTTAATTGTTTCTTGATTGACTTTTCAAACAACACTGCTGCACCACCTTTAATACCAGAATTTGCTGCTGTAGTGTCATAAGATAGACCCACAATATTATTTGTAATATTTAAATTATCACATTGTGCCTTTAGTTCAAACGCAATAGATTTTGCTGAACCATCATCTATAAAATTGCACGAAATCAATTTTTGTAGCCCATTTGGGGCAGATACGCTTATCACCAATCTTTCCACCATATTTTTACTATTATCTTCCATTCGTTTACCATCCCAATGCAAAATTAAAAAGTCGGGAAATTGGAATTCTTGAAGTCTTTTTAGTGAATCCTGACGATTTTTATTTCGGTTTCTTAAAATAGTGGGAAATGATATCTTACCTTCTACGTGATTTAGATGTTTAAGCTCTAAGAAAAGGCGAGCCATAGAATTTGATGATATTCCCAGATTGTCCAACAGACCACAAATTTTTGGACTTATAAAGACAAACTTTGAAACTCTTGAATTTGCTTCATTAAGCAACCAATTTGGATCCATACATTCGTTATCAGAATCAACTTGCAGATCATCTTCTTCCATTTTCTTGTCAGCACATACTTTAATAATTGGATTTTTCACTGCTCGCTCAAATTTCTGGGTACAAGGAAAAAAATTAAGGAGCTGGTCACGGAATCTGATAACTTTTTGTTTTTGAACTAATCTTTTTGGTTGAAAATTTTTTTAGCACTGAGAAAGTCTTCATTAAGTTTTAATATTTTACTACGAAGGTAATACCGCTGTTTAGGAAAGATATTAAACTTTTCAACATCGGCCTCAATTTCAGCAACAACAGTTGAAGCTATTCCAAAGCAATCTTGACTGCGATTTAGATTACGGACAGTAAGAAACCGGCATAAAACATCTAAATTAGTACACGACCGCACGTCTAAGTATAAAATGGGTAACTATATCAATATGTAATACAATTATGTATATTAAATTTAGAATATAATAGAAATACCTGGAATTCTTCTGATTCGTTTTTCAGTTAATATTAGCAAATCACTCATTTTAGATAACAATTGGGAAATTAAAAATGTTTGTGATTAAAAATTATATACAATGAAAATTTATATAAAAGTAAAGGAAATGGCTACTATTGCACGAGTTTTTTTTAATTAAAAATAAAAACAATAAATAAAATTTAAAAATTGCAAAACTAAAAATTATGTTTATTCAGTTAAAAATAAAGATTTATGGTTGAATATCTTTTTAACGGATTGTGATAAAAAAAACTGTTTGCACCATCTTCCTCAGAGTGAGCCAAACGTTCATTGTGCGTTTAAAAAAAAAATTAAAAATATTTTTTAAAAAAAATTACTTTTTTGTACCACCCTAATAGCTGTATGGTACAATAGAAAAGCGTAAAGAAAAATCCTATCTACTTGATTTTTCCTGTAGAATCGAATAGTCAAGTGCAATTTTTTAAATTTTCAACAGTTTTGGTTATTTTAAAAACGTCACTCAAAATCCGCGTTTTCAGGCTCCTAGAGGCCGGGTAAGGAGATGGAATTTTCCAAAAATAAAAACGCCATTATTTTTATTGATGCAAAAACCTTTGAAAAAGTGATGATATCCCAAAATCAAATTTTTTTGAATAACTCTAATAGTTATACATAAACGACTCTCACAAAACAAAAGCTTATTTAGTAAATAACAAAATTAAGATAATTGATATTAAGTAGAAATTATTAAATTTTTGTTATTAATACATTAAGAGTTTTTGGTAATAATTTTCTTATTTTCGTAGAATAACCGAGTATTTTCCTTTGAAGATTTAAAAATTTGTTGTCTAAAATATGAAAAAAAACTTTTATTAAAAAAGAAATTGGCTTTTGAAAATATGTATTATATATTACGTACGTTTAATTTTTCAGGAATGGAATGAATTTTATTGCCTATTAATACCTTCTTATTTAGGTACATGTTAATACGTACTTATTTTTGCACCTATAAATAACTACTTATTAACATCCTTACAAGTAATACGTTATATAATGGCTTTAAGCATTACTTTTGATGCTACAAATAAGAAATGAAATAAGTACTTATGTGTAACAGGTGATTTCACTACATATTTTGTAACGTCTTATTTTTGTCCCTATACGTAAGCACAAGGCAAGGCCTTGCCTCCTATGACACCCCCATGTTAAAATCAGGTGTTCTTGGCCTCAACTATAAGTACTTCTGATTCTTGTTTTCTTCTTCCATTTCCCATTCTATGGTAATAGCAAGTTTTCCTGGGTATATTTTTTTTACAATTTTTTTGAGTTTTTTTCAGTATACTAATATTCAGCAAAAATTTTATAAAATTTTAGCAAGGGTTTTTTAATTTCTAATATACTAACTGTTAGCAAAACTTTTGCTGAATCTACCAATTTTGTTGACTAAAATTTTGCTGACTCAGCAAAATTTTTTGCTGACTTTACTAACTTTTTTATTTGAGTGTACGTTGCACAAAATTTTATTGAAATTAAAAAAAATATTGGTTTTTCAATTATCGAACCGTGACCTTAAGATTAATAGTCATATGTCCTACCTACAGAGAATAGATTCGTTATGCCAACCGAATTTGTTGTCAATTGAAATTAAGGAGTTAAATTATTCGTTTGCAGCTACTGAGAGTTTTATTTATACCTACTAAAGAGTGAGATCTTATAAATCCTAACACAGATTATCACTTATAACTTTATTTATGTTTAAAAGTGACTTTTTAAAAGATAACTTGATTCAAAAAAAGTTCACTTTTAAACATAAAAAAGTTAAAAGTGATAATCTGTGTTAGGAATTATTTGATCTCACTCCTTATAATATAATAATGTCAAATAGTGAATTAATTCGGTAAACCCGATCGAATTTAAAGTTTGGAACGCATGACCGAATTTTCTTATCAATTTAAGTAAAACACCCAAAGAAAAACTAAAAACGGGTTGCAATTAAAAAATTAAATTAATTAATATATTATTTGATTTTGCACGGTAATAATAATATTGATTAAAAATTTTATAGAAAATGAAAAAGAAAAAAGCTATGAATAACTATCTACAAAACAGACTATGATACTCAAAAAAAGTGTGTGAACGACAAGTTTGTATAAATGTATAAAGAACAATTAACTAACTAACTAAATGTATGTTTATGTTATGGTTTTGTTTGTAAACTACAGCTGCATTTCGTATTTAATACTGAAACTTTTCTAGTTAGCATACAGTATATGAAAAATTAATTTGAGAATTATGTCTAAAATAAAATATGAATTTATATATTTCAAAGTTAATTAATATATTAACAGATTCAATTAAATATTTGATTAGAAATAAATTTTATTTAAATCAAATATTTTATTATATATTTTATACTGATAGTTTTTTCTGTGCCGTTTCCATAATTTTTTTAATTGTTTTCCACAAAAAGTATTTTCCACAAAAAGCCTCTTATTCACGTGACCTTATTTTTACAAAATACCCTTATATATTAAGAGCATTTTTATAGAAAAGCCATTAGATTCTAAAAACTTTTCTTGAAGATAAATCACCAGATTCTATTGTCTTCTTTTCCTAAAAAAAATCTTGGCTTCTGAGAACTTCTTCAAAAAGAAAAACCTGATATTACAAGACTTTCTTTATAGTAAGCCTTTAGATACTTTGATACATTTGTTGCCTCAGCTACTATTAGCAATTTTCTACATAATAGTTTTCATTAAATGTTTTCTATAGAAAAAAAAACTTTGTTTAAACAAACTTTTGCCTGAAGAAAAGTCTCTTCGATTACAAAAAAAAGACTCCTCAGAAAAACAAAACGAAAAAAAACGAATGCATTTCATATCGCAAATATCCCCGCAGAATAAGAAGTTTTTTTTTTTATAGGAAAAGGGTTTGAAAAAAAACGAAAAACAAAAGGAAAAGGAAAACATTCTTGCAGTTTTATGGTTTGTGAATAGAAAAAGAGTTTTAAATTTGTTGCATTTTTCAAAACGCAAAAGTGCTTAGTATCTTGTATATGTTCTATAGAAAATAGTCATCAAGATCTTATAGGATTTCTATAGGAAGTCAGTATAAACTGAAGGATTTTCTGTAACACTACGTAGAATCTGAGAATTACTCTATCGGAAAAATTCCTCAGAACTAAAGTTTTTTTCTGAAGTTTTTTTCATATGAAAAAAGTCCACAATATCTGTGAAAAACTCTCAGCGTGTAAATTAATATGGGCATTTTTTAGATACTTTGAAAAGTATAGATGATCTAATAATCTAAGCGTTTTTTTTCCAGCAAAACTGTCTAAGACTATTACCTTTCACAGACGCAAAGGATTTATCATAGAACCCCTTGATTTGCAGGACTTCTCTTGCTAATAATAATTTAGTGTATATGGATTTTTATGGAAGCAACAAATTTAATTTTGTTGCCTCAGTTTTTCTACTGAAAGCATAACTGGATCTCAATTTTTTATATTTTTCTTGATTTACTGCCAAATCCAACTCTGCAATTCAAAATGGCGAATTCAATATGGCGGTCGTAAGTTTTTAAATTTAAATATGCGGAATTTTAATTAATTGCTTTTAAGGTATATGGGGTAAATGATTCTGAATATAAAATCAAAATTTTAAATTCGCAATAGCGAATCCAATCTGAAATTAAATTTTATAAATTAAATATGGTGGATCAAATATACCGAACGCAAGCTTTAAAGTATAAATATGTTTAATTTTACTAATAATATTAATTTTTCCTTAAGGATTTGGAGTGACTGATAATGAATATGAAGTGATGCTGTCTCACAGTGAAATATAGTAAGCAACCGTAAAACTGCATTATAAAAGGATTGCCAACCGTACCAAAAAAAAAGTAGTGGTAAACCACTGATATTTTTGTAAAAATTACCAAAGTACAACTAATATTGTACTAGGAAAACACTATTTTGTGTGTAAAGCAAGTGTTTTGACAGTACCCAAATTCTTTGCCAAACATGGCTTTTGTTAATATTACAACCAATTAGAAGCATTTTATTTAAATATTTTAATGTATTGCACACATTTAAATATGATGTATAAGACTTAGACTTTTTAATGCGTTTTATTATAAATATTTCAGAAATTAAATTTAAGCTATTTTAAAATCACCAAATTTTTAGAATTAGCAATATTATGCCAACGTTGGCAAGTTCGCTTAAACCTACGGTTGGCCACTGTTATCAATCGGGTAACCGGACAATACTGTCAAGATTGTTAATTGCACGTTATGCCAAAGCATAGCCGACTTTCGCCGATGCTTTGCCAACACTGTACCGATTGTTTTTTTCTGCATGGGTGCCTTACATACAACACAGTTGCTTTTTATCTTTGGCTACTGATTGATCATTTTGCAAATACTACAGCTTTTATTGGCGGTTGATTGGATGTGTGCAAGGCAAGTTAGTCGTTATAACATCTGTTGTTGTAGCAAGGCGTTCTAATTTAAATGATATTTCTGTTTATGTTTCTTTTGTGTTTTTTTTTTTTTTTAAGAATATAATTGTCATTTCAGAATGGCAGTGTATGCAAAATATGTTTTCATAAGTTATTAAAAACATGTCTACATTGCTAGATTTCGGGACAATTTGAAATGAATTGAGCGCAATATTAAATTTGTTTAATAACACAGCGTTACAAAATTGAGTAATAAATTCGAAAGCAAGAGTAACGACTATTGTTCATAAATATTTCTGCCACTGTGATTTTAATGGTTCCCAATTTTTTTTCCCAATGGCACAGATTTTTCATAAAATTGCATTAAAGTTTTGCATGTTTTAACGAAGTTTTTAATACAATAATTTTAAAAAGATGATATTTTCAAAGTTTGATTTAATTTTTATTAAAAATAAAAATTATGTTTCTTCGACCATTAATTGTGCAATGAAAATGAAAATTATTCAAGTTCGATGCCATACTCTATATTTCTTTATTAGGATATTGTCCTAACAAATAATCTATAGAGTTTTTGTTTTCAAATTTATTAATTGACCACTTTAAGGAATGTGTTGATAGATCTATTTCGGGAATTTTCTAGGTTCCCATCTTCGGAATACTTTTTGAAAGAAGTGAGAACCCCATGCAAACATCAAACATTCATATAACCTACACACAAAGAAAGATTTAGCTATTTGCCAACTGAAATTCGGTTACTACGACTCAAATTCGTTTACTTAAAATTTCAGTCGGTTGGCACAACTTAACAATAGTTTTAACAAAAAGATCGTTTAGTTCAACTGAATTTTAGTTGCAACACCCAAAATATTCAGAAATGTAATGTAAATATAGTTGCACTAACTGAATTTATTAGTTATTACCACTTTTAAATTCGGTTGACACTTTATTTCTCTGTGTGTAATTATCCCACTAAATGAGAACTAATATATAAAGTCGAAGTTAAAGATTACCACCATTTATCAAAAATAAAATGAAAACTTGTTTGTTATATGCAATTTCTACCTTTGGTAGATATTCAATACACGTTTTTTGTTTTTTTCTTTTTTATGGCACACTTGTTTTGTTTTGTGTTGATGTGATGTTTTGCATGTTTGATGTTCTGCATCTTTTAGTATAATATGTAAAGAACTTAAAAAATTACGTGTACCAAAATTAAGTCAAAAAATTAATATTTGCGAAAGTCAGTTTAACAAAAACTTTCACTACCGTGAATGTCTACTCCATTTAGAATACTATGTAAGTAAAGACCACTGCAAATGTAGTTAAAAACAAATTAAATTTCACTTAAGCAATTTTTATTGCTTTTTAACTAATTTGTAGTAGTTTTTACAAATAATGTTATTCTTTTTTTTCTATTAGCGTAGGTCATCCTTTTGCGCTATGCTGCCATACAAGTTTGAACTTGGCACATTTCGTGTTTTCCCATTAACCGCACTTTCTTTTTTTTCATCAGACACGCATTTTTATAGGTGCGCAATCTAAGTTTGGGGGGTTAAAAAATGGCTTAAAAAATTACCTAATTTGACGTTTTTTTCTATATTAAACTATTCTATATTAGACTATATTTTAACGCATCCACGGGCATATAAAACATGTCCGTCAATTTTTCTGGATACCACATTTGTACGAGAACGTGGTGTTAGTTTGAGTTCAAATTAACATATAATAATGCTTATTTAATTTTATCAAGTTCTGTGTGAACTTTTTCAATTTTGGATAAGGTTCGGCTTTAACACGAATTTTCTCGAAGAGCTTTTATAAACTATTTTTAAATATTGCTAATAAGTGGCAACCCTATGCCCACAGCATAGGTAATATGGGTATCAAAACTTTAGTTTTCTCGAGAACTTTAATACTACGTAAAAAAAAAAATATGAATATGAATTTCTTTAGTTTTAAACATGTTTTTAAGAAAATATTGTTATTTGTGAAACTTCTTTTAACGCCTAACCTTGCGATTGTGCACTAAAAAATATACCTACATATATAACATTTAAATGTAATCACCAACATATCCGACTTTCATTAAAATCTGCGGATTCACCAATGTGTAGTTTCCGTGTTAGATAAAAAATGAAAAACTTTAAAGCAATTTTGGAAAAAGTTTGTGCATAAGTGGAAAAAATGGGTACTCCATTAAAATCAGCCTGGCCTAAATACTTATGATAATTGGTTGATACTCTTGGTTTATTTTACGAGTCACGCAGTGTTATACATTATTTCGTAATGAAAACTATATCCTTTTCTCGAGTACATATTGAATTAAATTACCTAATACACAAAATCTCATATAATTTTATTAATAACGAGTCAAAAAAAAAAAAACCCCGACTATGTACTTACCCTCTAATAAAACGTGATCAAAATAAAACCTCAAATTTTATCAAACAGATGAGTAAGAATAAAAAAAAAATATTTTTCATCATTATTTCTACAGCATCTAAAAACTTTCTGTATATGAATATAATGAACGAAAAAAAAAATCTGTAACATCTGTGTTCACGAGATGTGATATGAAAAAAAAAGAAATATTGAAAATTTTCACACTAAAACCACAAATGGTTGTTGCACTGCACAGTGGGATGTGTCACAAATATTTTGGAAATAGTTCAGCCATTGCTTACTGGCTAATCGGATGGAACGTCATGTCATGTAACGTCACACAGCCATTATCAATGTAATTTCAAGCTTAAGTTTCAAAGAAGGGCCCATTAGATAAATCAGACGCTAAACAATTAAACTCAAAAGGAGGACACCTCGGGTATTCAATATTGTTTTTTTTTTTTTTTTTGGGCTTGTCAAATTTATATTTATCAACCGAGTTTAATAAATAAATAAATAAATGTTCTTACTCATGTAGATTATCTCTTAAAGTGCAAAAGTTATAAGCATTTGAAAATCAAAATTTTGCATTTCTAAAATAACTTTGTCCGGTTTTTTGGCAATGGAAAAGGCAAATGAAGTTGAATTGTTCTGAAAAGTGTTGGTGATATTAAAAACAAGTTATTCAATTAAACAAAAAAAAAACTTCAAGGCAATACCTTGTTCACGCTTAAAATAAAATGACTCTAAATTTGCAAAGTACAAAAAAATGTGTGTTTTTTTTTAATCAAAAAGGTAGCAAGACTCTTTTGCCTCCAGAATAAAAGTTTCTTTAGGAACTTCCATGAAAGACTACTAAATATAGTTGCGATTTATGGAAATAATATTAACCAGTTGCCTTTTGTTTACCCCCCACAGACCCCACCGAATACTCCAATTTAAATGTTTAAATACTCTGAGTGCACCACCGAAATTAGCAAATTTAAAACTGGGGAAAGTCGTAAAATTTAGTCCAAATATGATGGCGTTATCCTTTTTTTTTGACATCGCTTCAAATGTGGACAAGACAACAGTTAATGTAAAAAATCCAATTTTAGTAAATTTTTTTAATATTTTTGGGAATTGTGGGATTTTACCTACAAAGTTTATTTTGTTATAAATTACACCATATAAAATTTTCGTTTATATGAAGTTGTAGGTATACTATGTCTAACTGATAACAGCTTTGTTCCAAATGTGGCAGATCTTGATGAAATCAAATCCTAAATATTATGTGCCAAGTTTCAACAGAATCGGATACAATTTTCGGCTATCCGTTAAATTTTTTTATCCTTTTTGTGAAAAAGTTAAATTTTATTTACAATAAAATATTTCTAAACGAACGTATTGAAGTGAAATTTATTGCTAAGCTGTACCTACCTATTCTTTTTATTCAAGCAGAAATAAATTGATATATGACGAAATTAAATCCCACAATTTCTAAAACACTTTTAAAAATTTCTTAAAATGTGATTTTTTACATTTATTACTGTCTTGTCCACATTTGAAGCGATGTGAAAAAAGGATAATGCTCTCATATTTGGACTTAATTGGGCGACCATCCCCGTTTATCATTTTCCAATTTTGGAGGTACACTTAAAGAAAAAGTTGTTTAAATTTGAATGTGGCAGGGTCGGTATGCGGAGGGGTCTGGGGGGAGAACAATAACCAACTGGGGAATATAATTTTCATAAAACGCAACTATATTTAGCAGTCTTTCAGAGAAATATAACTACTATATGTGTTACTAAAGAAATTTTTAACTTTGAGGCAAAAGAGTCGTGCTTCCTTTTTCATAAAAAAATTACTAAAATCACATTTTTTTCTAATTAACAATTTTATTGGCATTTTATTTTAAGCGTAAAAAAGATACTGCATGGAAGTTTTGATAGTTTCCGTTAATAACTTTTAATAAATAACTTTTCCAAGCAATCGGACTTAATTTGCCTTTTCCATTGCTAAACACCTGGACCAGGTTATTGTAAAAATGTGAAATTTTGATTTTAAAATGCTTATAGCGTGCACTTTAAAAGATAACACAGCGTATTTATTGAACGTATTTATTGTTGGAAATTACAAGCAAAATATAAATATGTTTCATTTTTGAAAATCGGTTGATAAATGTAAATATGGCAAGCTATAAACATTTTTAAATACACGAGGTGTCCTAATTTGGAGTAGAACTAGTGGGACCTTCTTTGAAACTTAAGCTTGATTACAGCTGAGTGAAGTTTCATGTCAATCCGATAAGCCAGTAAGAAGTCGCTACATAATTTCCAAAATACTTTTGATACACCCACCCCACTGTGCACTGTGAAAAAAAATATATATATATGAGGGAGCAAACAAAGAAAATCTGTAACAAAATCATGTGGTCAAGTTAAACAACTGTTACCGTAACGGACATAGTCTTGGCCATTTGGTTGAACTGACAATAAGAATATTAAAAAGATTTAATATGCACAAATTCATATGGGAAAACTTTTTACAGATATTTTTTTATTTTTTTTGAGAAAAACAGCATAAATAAGCCAATGTTGGTGGTGAATATATAAAAACCATAAATCACTATTAAAAAATAAGAATGTTTAATACTGTATTTGACAACAAAATCACATAAGAAACTGAGGTTGTTTAAAAAAGTTTGGGTTAAAAGGACCGTTGATAGTATAGTTAGCTTAACTCATTAATGGCACATCATAAATCCGCTTGATATTTTTCAACCACACTTTTCGGATACATGCAATAATGCTTCAATGGGACATTTTTGTAATTTTGTTTTGTCTTAGAGCGCCCTCTAGTGGAAATATTGCCAACCAAAGTTGAAAGTTTGGTCTAAAAATATATCGCAGATTGGCGACAAATCAGGAAACAAGGATATCAAACTGAACCATGGGGAGTGTTCTAAAAGAGAAAAATTTCAATATATACAATAAAATATAAGGTGGCGCAAAAATAACCTTCCGATGTTTTTTTTTTTATTATGTATTTATTATGTATAGCATTTTCTGATAGGAGGATTACTTTTGCGCCACCTTATATATGTTATTAAAAAATATATCGCAGATTTGTGAAAAATTGTTTTTATATTCTGGATATTTCTATTGAAAAGTCAATTAAATTAAATTTAATGGGCATTATGATAAAAGTAATATAGTCTAAGCGTTTTCTTGTTAACGTTATAAAAGTCCGAAAATTAGAAAAAAAATTCAGAATTCTACACTTTTTCAAAACTAGTTTGCAGTTATTTTTTTAATTAAATGCCAATTTTAAAGTAAATTGGACTTATTTAACAAAGAACTTGTATTCTGGCTTAACTAAAAACGCACTTTGTTTAATTTGGGGATTTTTCAGGATATTTTTTGATTTGTTTTGGGCAATATCGATAAATAAAATCTGGTAAGCCTGGTTAATTTTGATTTCAGATTTCTTTTTTAATAACATATATAAAAACTGGAATGAGGAAACTTTAATACGATATAAAATTAGCTTTTAAATTTACCTCTTTTGAAGGAAACGTTTGATTTCCTTGTATCCTGATTTCGTCCTTAATTTTTTTTTTTTAAATCTGCGATATTTTTTTTGATAACATATATAAAACTGGAGTGAGGAAGTTAACATAAGATTTTAAATTTTTTTGGAAATGCCCTTCTTTTAAAGGATACATTTATGGTTCAGTTTGATGTCCGTGTATCCTGATTTCGTCCTTGAATTTTTTTTCACAAATCTGCAATATATTTTTTGATAACATATATAAAAACTAAAGTGAGCAAGCTTTAATAAGATTTTTAATTTCCCTCTTAATAGGGATACTCCCATGGTTTTGTATGATAGCCTAGTATCCTGATTTCGTCATTGAAATTTTTTTCAGAACTCTGCGATATATAAAAACTGGAGTAATGGAATTTTCCCACGAATTTTTAAATTTATTTGAAAATCCCCCCTTTTGAATGATACCTCCCTCCCCACAATGGTTAAGTTTGATGTTCTTGTAGTATCCTGATTTCGTTCTTGAAATTATTTTCGCATCTTTCTGATTTATTTTTAATAACATATGTAAAAACTGGATTAAAGTAGCTTTCCTAAGACTTTTATATTTTTTTTTTTTAACTTTCCTCTTTTGAAGGATGGGGGTATCCTTCAAAAGTGGTTCTGCTTGTTATAATTGTATCCTGATTTCGTCCTTGAAATTTTATTTTGCAAATATGTGATATTTTTTGAAAGCATATAAAAAAACTTGAGTTCTGAAATTTTCATAAGATTATTATTGTTTTTTTTTGGAAATTCCACTCTTTTAAAGGATAAATTCATGGTTCAGTTTGATGTCCTTGTATCCTGATTTCATCTTTGGAGAATTTTCACAAATCTGCGATATCTTTTTTTATAACATATATAAAAACTGGAGTGAGGAAATTTTCTTAAGAATTTTAACTTTTTTTTTTTTAATTCACTTCTTTTGAGTGATACCCCCATGGCTAATTTTGATGCCCTGTATCCTGATTTTGTCCTCGAAATTTTTTTCACAAATCTGCGTTATATTTTTTAATGGTATATATCAAAACTGGAGTGTGGAAATTTACATAAGATTTTAAAATTTTTTTTTCATGGAACAGTAAGATGTTCTTGTATATTGATTTCGTCCTTGAAATTTTGTTTAGCATCTTTCTGATGTAACATATATAAAAACTAGAGTGAATCATAGGATTTTAATTTTTTTTCAATATCCCACCTTTTGGCTTAAAAGGGCTCAACATGCCTCGCCCGTGCATATATAAATTTTTTTTAATTTTTTTTGTTATTTTTCAATTTCTTTATTATTTTTATGCATTTTTTTTGTTTTTAAACTTAAGTTTGGAATTTAAATAAAAAAGTGGGCCACCTTCACTCCACTGTGGAATGCAGTGAAGTTAGCCCACTTTTTTTTTTTGTTCTAAAAAAGAGGGATAATAAAATGGGCTAATTTCACTCTGGTGATTATAAGTTAATATCAACGCTTCAACATTTTAAGGGGTATTTTGTTGTAAGCCAAAAACTCAAATACATGTATATTCCCCACTACGTGTGAAGTACAAATGTAAAGTTTGGTGACATGAAACATGATCAATAACTGCACAAATTATGGAAAGGAACATTTAAATAACTGTTTTAAATAAAGCAAAAATCGGATGTGAACTATGTGCCAATTTCAAGGATTAGATAAATCATGGCAATACGTACTCAAAATACTTAAAATCGGCATACAATGATTAAAAACAACACCAATTTTGATATAGAAATAATTTTATAAAAAAATAAAATCAAAAGGATTCCCATATCCTACTTTGTTTTCAGAGTTTTAAAATGAAATTTTTTAACTAGGAAATCGATATAAGAAAAGTTGCAACTGTGATGTATAATAAAATTTAATATAGGCCAATAACTGATTCCTTTTATTTCGAATAAAATTTTCGTTTGGTATTAAAATTTCTAAAAAAAAACACATCAAAATATATTTTTTTTTTTAGTTTTGGACACATTTGTTATCGGTTTTTTTTTAGGAAAAACTGCTGAAAAACAGTTCTTGAGTGGCCTAAGGGTAGAGTCCCCAACTAGCATCATATATTTTCTCACACAGTTTGCTTTCCTTAAGCTCTCTTTAGTTTTTTTGCTTCAACTTATTTTACTTATAGAAACCTAAAAATCATGTACTTTTTGTTGGTTATAAAAAAAGTTACTTATAAAATTTTAAATCAAAGACAAAAGGATTATGGTCAATACGTTTTTATAAAATATCTGGTACTTATGAAAAGTTTCTTAAATATTTAATGAATTACTACAAAAGTACAAATTATAGACATAAAAAATTGTAAATTGCTGATTTCATAAGGGCAGAACTTATTCGCATTAAAAAGGACTAAAAAAAAACTTTAAAAATTTCACATTTTTTAATGATTTTTTTTTTTTTGTCGAATAACACTGTACAACAAAAACATCGGTAAATCAAAATTACTTGTATAAGGTGGCGCAAAAATAACCTTCCGATGTTTTTTTTTTATTATGTATTTATTATGTATAGCATTTTCTGATAGGAGGATTACTTTTGCGCCACCTTATATTTTAAAATAAAATACACCGTTGAACCGATTTCATTATTATTTTTTTTTCTTCTTAATTTTCTAAAGAATAATGTTTATTAAAATATAATTCTTTTAAAGATAAAAATTGTTTTTGTCATAAATGAAAATCGTTTTTTCCCATAAAAAACACAATTTTTTTCCATAAAAATACCATTTTTGTAATAGTAACGTACTGAAAATAATAAAATATACTTCGTAATATCATTAGATTAGATTAGATTATATGGCACTATGCACCGCGACCAACTTAGGTCTTTTGTGCTGCCTAAAGTTACCCTAAAGATTCAAGCTACCTATAAAGCCAATAATCCTATTAGGCAAAATCTTCATAATGACCGAAGGGGAGACAAAGCGATCGCCAAGAAACTTGCCACGCCTTTCACATAGCCTCGGACATTCGCAAAGAACATGCTCTGATGTCTCAGCTACCAGTTCGCAAAACCTACACTCATCCGTGTCCGAAAGACCCCTTTTGCGCAGGTGGTATCTGAGATTGCAGTGTCCAGTCAGGTAAGACACCAGGGTTCTCAAGTCACCCCTCCCGAGGGATAAGAGTCTCCTCGATCCTGCACCGGAAAAAGAAATTAATCTCTTAGCCTGTCGTTGGCCAAGAGAGTTTTCCCAATAGAGAGGGAATTCTGATTCCCTCCACGACCCAAGCTTCTCCCTAACATACCCCAAAGGTATACCACAGAATGGTTCAGGGCCAATAAAGGGCCTTCGGGCCCCGCAATGAGCAAGACAATCTGCCCTCTCGTTGCCCTCATCCCCCTCGTGACCAGGAACCCACCCTAAGGTAAGCGAGTTGCGCCTGCCAAGTCGGTTAAGAGCCAGAATGCATTCCATGACCAGACCAGATGACACCTCATAGGACATTAAAGCCCTTAATGCCGCCTGACTCTCAGAAAGAATGTAGATGCGAGATCTAATAGTGCCCCTTCGTAGACACTCCTCCGCGCAGACACAGATAGCAAAAAAAAATCGTAATATCATTAGAAATATGTTTTATAATGAAGCCAACATCAAAAATTGATTTTTTAGCCGCAAAAAAGTAAAAGAACCATTTTTTCTATGACAATCTATGACAAGAAATAGCAAAATTTGTACGACAGTGCCATCTAGCGAGAGTTGTAGGTAAAACTAAATATAAAAAATTGATTTCTCGACCCCAAAAAACAAAAAGATACCACAACTTTCCAGGATAATAACAATAAATAAGCATTGTTTTATCAAATTTTTGATGATGATAAAAAAGAAAATCTCGCACTAAACTAAAATAACCCTTGAGAGTTATGTTATGGAAAATGTCAATTTTCATTTGCTTTTGCTTTCACCCCCATTTCGATTCGGAAAGTTCGATTTTGTATCACTGTGTAATATTTAGTAAATGTTTTTGCTGATTTAAGCAGATTATTTTGTTACTTTGAATTAGCTAGAATTTAACTCAAATATAACTAATTTTTTTTTTTAATTCAATAGATTCGATTTTGATATTCTTATATTACTAATATTTATTAAAAAAAAAAAATCTGATAATTTTAGCTGTTTTTTTTTATCTAATTTGTAGTAGTTTTTTTTTTTGCTATTTTACAGGTTTATTTCTATGAGTGTACATTTACATTGAAACTTTTACAGTCTGGTAGTAAAACAATTGGCTTTTGTTATGCTGACTATCATTAGTTACAATTTTTTTTTATACTGCTCCTTTTCCAGGATACTTAACATAGAATGTGATGTTGAAGTTGTTGTTGTCGTTGTCGTTACTAATTATGTTATATTAGTGCTTTTATTCCCTGTTAAAGTTTGGTTGTATTTGGTATGTTGTGTGGCTTTAATTAACCTAAAACCTTAATTGTTTTATTTTTTCATTTAAGGTCATTTGTTTGCTTGGTTTCCTCTGAGAAAATTGAATTTTATCTAATACACTTGTAAGTTGGACCATCATTCGGTATCATTTGTCCTAAGATAAACGAATCGTTAATGATGCTTAAAGGTTTGTGTGCAAATTATATTTTTGGTTAATGGATATTTTTGTATATAGATGAATGTTTGTTTTCTTTTTTTGGCTAATGAAAATTAAAGTTAAACTGTAATTAATATTTTGGTTAAAGTTGAGTTATCTTTTCTTTAGACTTTAATATTGTTCGCAAAGTTTTACTAAGTTACTATCCGATTGTTCTTTTTACTGTTCTTGATCATTTTACAAGTGGAGTTGTGATTTAAGTTCATATTTTAAAAGATTTTTTGTATTACAGATAATGTGTTTGAATAACATTTGAGTATAGTAGTCCGGAGCTTATAATTTTAAAAGAAAATTTGCATATTATAAGCCAAACGCAATAATTGCACTGTAAGTAAAATTTCAATGTCAACTTAATTTTTGGTCGTAGAATCCTGTGGTATACTCAGTTTTAAAAGCTTAGCTTAGCTTAATATTTTTCAATACAAAAATGTTAAAAAAAGATTTAAAAATTAATTCAAAATACTCTAAGTTTCCTCCCCAAAAACTTTTCCTGGATCCGCGCCTGAAGTTATGCCATTAGCCTAGCAACCGGTTCTACTTTAAGAGTCCGATTAATCTTTGGTGGGCTAAGGTGGTGACTTATGAACTGGATTAAAGGCGCAAGAGAACGCTTTAATCACTTTACAGAATATAGATCTCAGATATGGTTTAGGTTATAACGAACCACTATTTCAATGGGAAGCACGCACATAGGTTGGGGTAGTGTCCGGTCGGCCTATAAGAGGTATTTGATTAAGTTATTTCCGATTATCACCAAAAAACAACCAAAACAGCTCAAAAAAGAAAATTTTAATTAAAATTTTCAGTACGGGAGCACTATTGGAACTGTTTTGTGTTACTAAAGGGTTTTCCAATAGGTACTTGACAACTTTGAATTTAATTTCTGAACGCACTATTTCACTGACCATCTAACTGTTACTTTCCTTTTTTTCAGTAAACACAACATTTATATCATGGTAAAGTACAAGAACGAACAACGTATACAAATTATAAAAATGTATTCGGAGTCGGTGACAGCAACTTTAAGAGCGTTAACTCCAATTTTCGGTCGGTATTCTCGCCCTAGTAGACAAGCAATAACAAGTTTAGTGCAAACATTTGAGTCTACATATTCATTGTTTGATGCTACCGTGCCAGTGAGACAACGGGTTGGTCGAAGTGCCGATAATATCGCTGCCGGTCAGGCGTCAGTAGCAAACGATCCTAATCAGTCGATTCCGCGGCGTTCTCAAGAACTGGGCATCGCCAAGACCACTTTATGGCGAATTTTGCGTGAGGATCTTGGTTTACACCCATACAAGTTCAAGCTGAGCCAAGAATTGAAACCGATGGCCGACGGAAATATCTTAAATGGTTTGCGTTTTATTTAAAAAAAAAAGTTGTCAAGTCCTAATTGAAAAACCCTTTACATTAAAATATTGCCGCAGTAACCCCAAACCGTTTCCGTTTTTAAAATTGAGTATTATTAATGTTGTGTGGAATGTTTTAAGTAAAATCATCTTAGGAGGGTTATTGTGAATTTGATCCGGTATCGGCTTCTGCCACTAGGTTGAAGGTCCTTTTACACTACTTTTGAGGGACTTTCTGATTTTTATTTTAATTAATTTTTTAATCTTTTTTACAATTTGTATTGAAAAATATCGTTTGGGGGAGGAAATTTACCATCCCCCCAATGAGACCACGCCTACCTATGTGTTTGCCGGGTTCGAATAAGTAATGGGTAATTGGGTAATACTGAGTAATTTAAAAAAAAAAAAATTATTAAAAACATTTTTTTAAATTGAAAATGAAAATTATTTAAGTTTGAGGCGATACTCTATATTTCTTTGTTAGGATATTATCCTAACAAATAATCTATAGATTTTTTTTGTTTTCAAATTTATTAATTGACCACTTTAAGGAATGTGTTGATAGATCTATTTCGGGAATTTTCTAGGTTCCCATATTCAGAACACTTGAAAGAAGTGACAACCCCATGCAAACATCAAACATTCATATAATCTAGTTATCCCACTAAATGAGAACTAATATATGAGCTCGAAGTTAAAGATAATCACCATTGATCAAAAATAAATTGAAAACTTGTTCGTTATGTGCAAGGTCTACCTTTGGTATTTTTAATAAAAAATATATGAAGCTTTGTTTAAATTAAATAAATAAGGTGGTCTCGCTGGGATTCGAACTTGGGGTCTTTTGGTTGTTAGGCCAGAACTCTACCCACTGAGCTATCATCACATATAATAATAAGTTGCTTAAAATGTAAATGCATAGTTTTGCTTCGAGTTTCCGTTTGTGATGTAAAAAAATATATACCTTACCTTCAAGCTGACAAAAAATCACAAAGTAATGTGTCTAAATATAGATTTTGAAAAAAATATTTTAAATTTTACTTTATGTTTATTTTTAATGCATTATGTAATTGATGATCGGTAAGTCATTATTTTATGTGTCGAAATAGTATAAAAGGTAATTATGTATCTTTACAAGGTAGTCCATGAGTCCACAATTATTAGTACCTCACTACTTTATGTATCGAAATAACGCTGAAGGTAAGGACTGTCCATTACAAAGTAATGTATTATGTAATCCAGTATCAGTAACTCATTACTTTTTGTTGGAAACTAATGATACAGGTAAGGAGTATACATTACAAAGTAATGCTTTACTTTATCGCACACATTACCAAAGTTCTGCTGGGTTTCTCCGCCGAAGCACGCTTTTGTGTGATCGGTGCATTATTATATCTCGAAACTATCGGATGCTAATATTTCGCACTTCTTCATGAGAAGCTCAAACTGGTTTAACGGTATCTGCCACATCAACTTAACCTATACGCTTTTTTCAATAGCGCTTTTGCAACTTGCTAGCTATTTATATATTGGATTTAGCATTTAAAAATGAACACTAACATTTTAACAAAAAAAAAATTAATAAAACTGTTTTAAAATCAACATCAGTGACACTTACAACAATAACATAAGCAATAATGAATGTAATACAGCTGATATAACTATGGAATGGTATGAATGGCATGCAACATGTCAAAACAAAAAATATTTTGCCATGTAATGAAATGCAGACAGATGGACAGACAGACATACAATTACGAAGAGAAAATATTGAAACAAACCATATGTATATGTTATAACATTTCAATTAAAACCGAGTTCAATTAAGCATTGAAGATGTAGTAAAACAACAACAGCAAAAAAAGGTGACATGGACAAAAAAAAAACACTACAGCAACAACAGTAAACTTAGGTGTATGCCAATAGATACAAGTAACAACAAAAAAAAAAAAAAACGTTTATGCATTTTTTTTTTTGTACAGCGAAACGTTTTATGAAAATATATTCATAAAAATTATAACTAATGAAATGAGCGTATGAGTGATTTTTATTACAGTAATAATAATAATGATTAAGTAAGAGTACAAGTTAAGAGTAAAATTTGATGGTGCTATTAAAGAAATCTCTTTTTTTACACAAATAAAAAAATGAGTTAAAATCGTTTTACCACTCTGGGTAAAAAAAGCACTTTTTTTTTATATAAAAAAAACTATTATATTTTTCTCTTCTTTTTTTCAGTTGTATGTGCTTTACTCTAAAGCACAGTAATATTTATAGCTATTACTCTTTTTTTTGTTGTTAATACCATGAAGCTTTATTTATACATATACTACGAGTGGAGTACCAGTTGCTTGTGAAGAAGTGTTTCCATCCATCCAACCAATAACAATAAAAAGTTGCCTGCAAAAGTAGGCGGAGTGCACTTGACGCGTTTTTATTAGTAGCAAAACATAGTGTAGTGGTTGGCAGTGCAAAAAAAAAACAGAATCATAAATTCCCTCTATGTTTCTAATTCTCAAAGTATTTTTTGTTCTTTTTCTAACCGCACAAACTAAAGGATTCCCTATTTGCTAGAACAAAAAGGGTGCCTTTTTTTTGTTGTTGCTGTTTGCAAAAGTTTTTTAGGTTGATGTTTTAAAGGCGTCTGCAAAATATTATTCGTGATTTTATTTTAAAAGTAGGACCAAATAAAAGCATTTTTTTTTTTTTTTATAAATGAATTTATGAAATAATTAAAAATTTAAGTAACTTATTTAAGCGAAAAGTTAATCCAATAACTCTAGAAAAACAAATCCAATATATTATACATTTCCATTTAACATTGCCATGCGAGTAATCCGCTTATCTCAAAATGTTGTGCATCACGGAAGGTCTTTTTTAAAAAATAACATAAAGTTCTGAAAAATGGCTCTTGAGAACTATATAAGATCACATAATATATGAACCTAATGAGCCATAAGTTTTAAATCAAAAAGGTAATATTTATTTGGTTGTAAAACAACGTCCGTCAACAAATTACTAAAATCGGATATCGGGAAGACGTGCATCGGCCCTAAAGTTTGAAATTTTCTCAAATATATTGATACTTTAAAATGAATTTGAATCAAAAAAACACTAAAGAATCGCGATTCGGAGTGAATTGTGTTCATAATTATGGCTCATATTTAATGCATCAAACTTTATATAAATGGAGATTTTTTTAGCAACTTTCTTTTTGGCAACACTTTTTTTGGCAGCTTAGCTGTTTTCGTGTAACATGTTCAGTTTGGTCTATAATTTAACCATGAATCGACTTACAAACGAACAACGCTTGCAGATTATTGAATTTTATTATCAGAATTCATTGCTCTGTTAAAAAGTTCAACGTGCACTTCTTAAAAATTTATTGTGTTCAGCGACGAAGCTCATTTCTGGCTGAATGGATATGTGAACAAGCTAAATTGCCGTATTTGGCGTGAAGAGCAGCCAGAAGCATTGAGAATGAACCCCGAAAAATGCACTGTTTGGTGTGGATTATCGGCCGGTGGCATCATTGGACCGTACTTATTCAAAGACGAGGAAGGCAGCAACGTTACTGTGAATGGGGAGCGCTACCGAGCGATGATTACAATTTTTTTTTGATTACAATTTTTTTGGCCAAAATGGAGTAGCTGGACTTGGGTGACATGCGGTTTCAACAAGACGGTGCCACATGCCAAACAGCACACGTAACAATGGCCCAATTAAAAGGCGATTTCGGTGAACAGTTTATTTTACGTGCGATTTAACGCCTTCAGACTATTTTTTGTGGGGCTATGTTAAGGCTAATGTCTATAGGGACAAGCCCGCAACGGATGAAGCACTGGAAGCCAATATTTAAGAATTTATTTGTGAGATACCGGCCGATATGTTGGAGAGAGTATGCCAAAATTGAACCCAGCGTAAGAACCATTTGAGGCGTAGCCGCGGTCAACATTTATATGAAATCATCTTTAAACACTGAATTATATAGATCGTTCTTTCGACTTAAATATAGATTTAATACATTTCTCTAAATTTTATGTGTTTTTTTTTTAAAAAATCAAACCCGAAAGCTCTTAAAAAATCACCCTTTATTAACCACAGCTTCATTTTTGATATATGTTTCTGCCTTTTTTATAGTTTTAGCGAATAGGAACGCTTAATGAACCAAAGCAATTAATCCACACAGAAAACAGTTTTGTAGTTGCAACCGAATTTTTTGCCAACCGAATTTTTGTGGTTCCACGTACTATCACTATTATTAAATTTTAATACTATTGTAACAACCGACATTTATTTACAAATTTCGAATTTTTATTGTAACAATTGAATGTTTTATGTTTATGGTCCATACTATTCTATAAATAGATTCACATGCGTTCAACAAAATTTATTTTTTTTAATAAAAAAATGTTATGCCTCGAACTGGGTTCGAACCTGCGATCTTGCGTTTGTCCGGCAAGTACTTTTCATCTAGCCTAAACCAAATTTAAATATGTTTTTTTTAAATTTCAATCTTAAATATTGTCAAGTTTAAAATGCAAATATTTGCCTAAATATAGATTCGTATGTACAACAGAAATTCGGTACTAACCAACTGAAATTCGTAATAATCGATTTTGAGTCCATGTAACCGAATATCAGTTGGCAAATAGCTAAATTTTTATCTGTGCGTGTTTCCCAAAATAATCGAGGTTTTCTTTTTCAGTCTAATATATAGCAACAAATTTTTTGAGTGTATTTTAAAATTTTTTGGTGGTGTGATATATATTTTAAAATGTGATAAATGCAAGTTTTAGATCTAAAAATTGAGGGTAGCTTCTATTTAATCTAAACAAAAATTATAATTTTAATATTTTGAATTTGCCTGAAACTTAAAACCGCCAGAATTTTTGAGATGTTAAAGGAAAATAATTAACGCGTACGGATTTAGCATGCTTGAACATCGGATAACACAAAAACGTTATTCTAGTCATACACTCAAAAAAAAAGTTTGTAAAGTTAGCAAAAAATTTTGCTGAGTCAGCAAATTTTTAGCCAAAAGGGTGCTTAAAAAAACCAAAAAAAAATTTTTGTTGAAAATTAGCGAGCTGATCTTTAGCAACAAAATTAGTAGATTCAGCAGTATACTTTGTTTATTTTTTTGCCGAATATCATAAAAGATATTTTTGTGATTCTTTTAAAAATAATTTACAATACTTTACAAAATATAAAAATGTTCATACTCCCAAATCGACAACATGAATTAATGTAATATCTAAAAAAAACGAAATAATTATATATAACATAAATGTCTAAATGATTCTATCTTTTAAAAGAACGCAAATGCCGCGAATATTTATACAAACGAAACGAAAAAATAACAAAATATGCAATAAGAAAAGGAAACATAAAAATCTACCTAAGATATGTGTTTTCCGTTTTAGTCTGCCTACCTGAATGTATATTTGCAATTTGACCACACTGGATTATTAATATCTATAAACATTTAGCTTACAAATACACATTTAATCTTTATTAAATTTAAATATTTTATTTTGTCTTTTATTTAATTAATAGGCAATTACTTTTACAAGCCGATGACCACAATTTTGTTTTATGTATGCAAAACAGATACAAACAACTTTCATGGTTATTTTTTTTTATGTCTTACTAGAGTTTTACTTTTTATTACCACTTAAGTATTTTTCAGCGACATCTAATTAATTCTGCGCATATCTTTCGACCTGATTGTCGTCCACACTATTAATGTGCTAATCAGCACACATTTTTTAGCAAAATAAATTAGTAAAACATTAGTAAAATATGTCAAAAGCATTAGTTCAAAACAGTTAAGTGCTGAATAAGCATAACTAAACTTATAGCTAAAACATAATTTTACTAAAAAATTTTGCTGAGAATAGTGTACCTGAGTTATATGTCGTTTTACTAAATTTGGTACTAACTTAAATTTTTGAGGGTTTGAAAATATTTTACGTCACAGTGTCCCAAATTTTTGAAGTTTCCCATATATACTTTTAAGTAATAACAATTAAAATTTGTCATTTTAAATTAAAAGTCACGATTTCTAAATTATATTGTCTTCTGCAATACACCAACAAAAATGCTCATATCATCACAAAATCAATTAAAACTTTAGCCCTCAACACGTGAAAAAGTTCATTAACAAAGTCTTTTTGTTCGTTATCTCTCGAACTCATATAATTTACCAATTTGCAATTAGTTACCATAGACGCCCAATATTGATGACAATCACAAAGAAAAAAATATAGAAAAAACTACATATTTGTAAACAGACAAACCAAATAAAGTAATTAAATTGTTATGTTGTATGTTTAGTATTGTTTAGATAGCAAAAAAAAAAAAAACTGGAAAAATAAATAAAGAAAATTGCATTTATATTGAATCGAATGGAACAAAAAGTGTAAAACAAATGGATTAATATATAAACAAAAACAAATAAAGAAAAATCCATATAATACCAGCACATACTTACATACACTTTAGTACGTACAATATGCAATCAACTCTATTCTATAAATGTATGTGTGCAATTCAAATACATGCATGCATATGAAAGAAAAAAAAAATACTCTGCAACATTTACAAAACATTTCGAATACTAGTTGTTGTATGTGATGGTATCTGTTGTTCATTAACTTTGAAAATAGAAAAACTTATAAATGAGAAAATTTACAAATAATCAAGATCGACTTTTTGGGGTGGTACACACATAAGAGAGGACTACATATAAACTTAATTGTCAGGATTGAAGACTCTGTTTCTTCTCTGCAGTCGTACAGTTCTTTAAACTATTTTAAAAACGTGGGTCAAATGTGCGGCACTCTCTCTCTCGTGTTGATCCTCACAATTTTCTGTCATCTTTCTCTAGCAATTATCGACAATTAGTGTTTTCTATTTTATAACATTTTAATTATGACCTCGGACCTGACAATTTGGGAATGGAAATGCTACTTTGGAGATCAGCGAGATATATACATACGAAATAAATATAGTTTAAGAACTACTCTTCAAGGATGAATAAACTGGGCACAAAATCGCTTAAATGTTAATTTTACATGCAGTTATCATAGATGGATGAAAATGTCTCGTTGTGATATATCACAGTAATTTCATGAACTGTCCTTGGATAATTTTGCATCATGTTTGTTTTTGGATTTCAACGAGATTTTTTAGTAGCCCTCACCCAGAAATCAGGTTTGGTTGGAGTTACCGAATTTCTGTCGAGGTAATCAAAATTATATTATAGCGGTAGAACTACTGTTGTTCAAAAAAAAAACAAACCATCCGATTGGCAAAAAATACGAAAGCCACGATCGAGTTTGATTTCTGGAATGTTTTTGATACAGTTTTGAACGACAAAACAAACCTTCGTTAAAACAGTGGCGGATCTAGTGCCGGAAGAGATATTCTAATTTCTTTTCTAGAAATCTATTAGGTCCGTCTTTATGATAATATCTCGAAATATCATTATTTCCAGATTGTACTGATGACTGTCAAAAGTTTGTCTAGTTGCTAAACTGCTACAATCCGACCCAAGGCACGGTAAAAGATCTACATGCCTCAACCTCCTAGGCACTAAGGGTACGATCAGGGAACTTCTGCTTCAAAAATATGTAGTTGTTTGAATTGTAATACAGTGTCTTTATTTTTAATGTAAATGTTAGTTATTTGTAGAACAAATTTAATTTTTTACTAACCTTTTAGTTCACTTAAAAAAAACAAACCACATCAAATGACTGTTGTATGATTTTTGACTCATTTTTTGCAGTTATTTTGTGTTTTTTAAAAAATAAAAAAAAAAATGTTTGTTTATTTTTTACTAACATACGCGGTTCATTTTTACTGCAATTCTTAATAATTTTTTGAACATTAAAAACAAATGACAAATTTTACTTGAATTTATTGAAATGTTCGTCGTTCTTTCTTCAAGTGCAATTTCATTTGTTTTTGACTACACTCAAAAAAATAAGTTAGTAGAAAAGTTAGTAAAACGTCTTGTAAATCAGGTATACTATTTTTTAGCAAATATTTTTGCTAAAATCGTGTTTTCAGCTAAAATTTTTGTTATACTTATTCAGCACTTAAGTGTTTTATACTAATGCTTTACTAATATACTAATGTTTTACTAATTAATTTTGCTAAAAAAATTGTGCTGATAAGTCGCGGCATGTCAAGATGTAGTAGAGAAGAGGAAGATGATACTAAAAGTACAATGTTAACAAGACAAGTAAAAAATCAACCATGAAAAAACATATACAGACATGTAGACAGAGTAAAGCGAAAGACAAAGACACACATCTTAGGTAGATTTGTATGGTTCCTTTTTCTTATTGCAAAAAAAAGGGTTGTTTTTTTTCGTTTCGTTTGTTTTTGCATAATGGAGGTTCTATGCCGTTAATGTGCCGAATTATCTCATCCTTTAGCTCTTGAATTGTTGCTGGCTTATCGACGTACACCTTTTCTTTCAAATAGCCCCAAAGAAAAAAGTCCAACGGTGTCAAATCACATGATCTTGGCGGCCAATTGACATCGCCATTACGTGAGATAACACGGCCATTGAATTTGTTGCGCAAAAGAGCCTTTGTTTCGTTAGCTGTGTGGCAAGTGGCATTGCTGAAACCACATATCGTCCACATCCATATCTTCCAATTCGGGCCATAAAAAGTTCGTTATCATCTCACGATAGCGAACACCATTCACAGTAACTGCCTGACCGACCTCATTTTGGAAAAAATACGGCCCGATCATGCCGCCAGCCCATAAACCGCACCAAACAGTCACTCTTTGTGGGTGCATTGGTTTTCCGACAATCAATCTTGGATTCTTATTAGCCCAAATGCGGCAATTCTGTTTATTGACGAATCCACTGAGGTGAAAATGTGACTCATCACTGAAGATGATTTTCTTCGAAAATTGATCATCCACTGTTGCCATTTCTTGCCACCATTCTGCCCATTCACGACGTTTGGAATGGTCAAGAGGCTTTAGTTCTTGAGCCAATTGCACCTTGTAAGCGTGTAAATGCAAGTCTTTATGCATAATGTTCATCAACGACGAGCGTGAGAGGTGCAATTGTTGGGCACGACGACGAGTTGAGGTGGACGGCTCTTCAGCCACACTATCGCGAACAGCAGCAATATTTTCTGCAGTACGAGCTGTACGAGCATGCACTGGTGTTCTCACATCGTCTACAGACCCGGTTTGCTCGAATTTTTCCACGATTTTTGCGATTGTACGCACATTTGGACGATCAAATTGACCAAAAAAATCACGAAGTGCACGATATGCATTTTGATTTGAACGCCCATTTTCATAATAAGTCTGGATAACTTTAACACGTTGTTGGATTGTGTATCTCTCCATGGCTCAAATTGAGTAAGTCTGAAATAGAGAAATGTCAAATAAAATTCGGAAAAAAACTTGGCGTTTAGGTGTGGTCCACATTCAACATCGGCCCTTACAATTTAACCACCCTTTATTTTCAGATATTAAATTAATTCATGTCGTCAATGTGGGAATATGAAAATTTTTATATTTCGTAATTATTGTAAATTATTTTTAAAAGAATCACAAAAATATGTTTTATGATTTTCAGCAAATATATTAACTAAATTACAATTTTTTTTACAATTTTTTTGCGTTTTTTTCAGTCTACTAAAATTCAGCAAAAATTTATTAATTTTTACCAACGCTTTTTTATTTGTAATCTACTAAGTGTTAGCAAAACTTTTGCTGAATCTACTTATTTTGTTGCTAAGAATCAGCTCGCTGATTTTCAGCAAAAGATTTTACTGACATTAGCAATTTTTTTGCTAGCATCCTCCTGACTAAAATTTTGCTGACTCAGCAAAATTTTTTGCTGACTTTACAAACTTTTTTTTTTGAGTGTACAATTGCTGTCGTACTTACCTAAATAATATACTAAGTGTACTCTCTATAGTACTGCAGCTTGTCACTAAATATTAAAGAGTAAGATTAATTTTTAACAAAATTGCCAATAACGCGTTTGAAGGGACTGCTCATGAAAGCGATGAAAAGCATCACGTTTAATATCAAGCTGAGGTCTATGACTGACTTAAGCGTAAGTAAGGAGACCGCACACATCTTGTCAGCAGCTCATACAAATAAATGGGCAAAGCAAAATCGCTAACAGTTTAAGACTCGATTACTGAATGTACCGTTAGCTACTAACTGGTACTTTAACTGTCGCATTTGTTGTTATTTCCCATAAATATTTTCAATTTAACTGTTTGTTAAATTTTAACTGGACATTCAGTAATCAGGCCTAAGAGTGACAAATTGTCGATGCAGGAAAAGGTACACTAACAGGGAGTTCAAATATAAGGAGCCGTAGAATTCATCAAACAAGTCATACTACAGGACATCAAACAAAAAATCGAGGTATCTTCGCTCGTAGCCAGGTTTTTACTGTGTAATGAAAACAAATTAAAGTTTTTAAAATTGGAAGTCTGTGAACTACGTGAATTTTGTAGGGAATGTAATGAAAATAATATAAAGTATGTAATGCAAATAATTAAACAATATAAATTATGTAATGTAAAAAGTGTAAACAATAATATAAACGGTGTATGATATAAAAACTGTATATCACTTTGTGAACTACGTCAATTATGTAAAAATGTTATGTTAATAATGTAAAGTATGTAAGGTAAATAATGTAAACAATGTATAGTATGTAATGTAAATAGTGTAAACAATGTAAACAATTAAAATATCGTAAATAATGTATGTAATAAAAATTTAATTTCACTTTTTTTTCGTTCGACTGCTTTCACCGAGGAAGTATTTCCTGTCTGACAAAATATTGTGTTTGATGTCCTTTAAGATGTCTTGTTTGATAAATGTGTGATTCCTTATACTTACTATCTACTTGATATCTACCTCTTGCAGACCCTTCAACGAAGTTGCTAAGTATTACTTGCTTGATTCTCTGGTAAACCAAGTTTTTGGTCCACGTGCTGTCCAACAGGGGTAGACCGGTGCCTCGTTTCGACTCCAGTGGGATTCGCCAATGATACAGGCTAATCAAGTGGAAAGACCTGTACTCATAGAAAATTCGCAGCAATGTATGCGACGCACACTGGTACATTTCAGATAAGGCGGCCAAAAATATATTTTTTTTTTTGAAACCAATTTAAAAATTAATTAGCTCATTCGAAAGAAAACATCTTAAGACCTATGGAGCCAAGGCAAAGTGTTTACTTTTTCGCTGTGAACGGGGTGATCCAAATTCCCTTTTTTCTGTGTTTTTGTAAAATTATAAGTTTTCCTGACTTATCCTGAGTTTAACGATTCATATTTTGTTTTCAGAGATATTACCTTCGGGTATTTTTTTTAAATTGTCCGTTAAATTCGCTCATAGCAGAAATAAATTTTTTTATTCATTCTTGGAGCAGTTAGGTCGGGGGGAGTGCCCGCCTTATTTAGTGCTGAGTTTTTTCTGAGATTTTGTGCCAGAATTTTGGCAATAAGGATGGTAATGAACATACTACTAAGTTACCTCAAAGCTCAAAATTCAGGAATTCCATTCGTTGTCCGTGCAAAGAAGCCTCATTAGCTCTCAATAACAGTGATGGTCATTTCGGAGCAGAATGTCTCCCTACTTGAAAAGGCTTGCAGAAAGAACTTCTTTGGTATCAGAAAAGCCAATGTGAAGGTTTTCCGTCCATCGGAGTCGGATGGTTGGTTGATAACGCCAACCATCTGCTAAACAAGTTGTAGCTCGAAGAATACCCCAATATAGCACACGAAGATTTTTTAGACATTCACTGTAATGAGAGTGTTTGTTAAAATAACTTTCGCAAATATAAACTTTCTTGGCTGAGTTTTGAAACGCGGATTTATTTGTTAATGCTGCATATTTATTAACCAAAATGTATACCCGAATGTTAATGATGGTCCTTTATTTATTTATCATATCAAACTGAGTGCGCCATTCAAATTAGAGTGTCCGAAATATTTAGGATCAATGGTCGGTACTCTTGTTTTATTTTTCGAGTTGCGCAGTGTAATTATATTGGTTGATTATCTTGTACGGATTGAAAAGTGGATAGTGTCCGTTAAGAGGTCCTTTTCGGATTATAATTGAAAACTTTACGAATTCGATTTAATTCGGGAGAAAATATGTTTCAGGGATCCAAGGAGACCATTTGGCCTGAGTTCAATAGGATTATTCAGGGAAAGCTCTGTAAGGGATTACGAGTCATTTTAACTATTAAGAGTCATTGGACGAAATCTCGGTAGGTGTCATGAAAATGGTTTTAGATGACGCGTTTAAAGATTGTTAACAGCTGACTAGGGCAGGGAAAATTTTCCTCCATGTTGGAGTTCTGAGCTTTCGAAACTTCTGTCAATAGAGAGTGGAAGCCGCCACCACCACGATAATCTGAAAGTATACATTAAAGCTTTAACGATGGCGAAGCGGAACTCATGGAAGAAAGCAATTGTGACTCTGCCATGCTTTGTCAGAATCGTCGGCTGAGTCATAGGAGATTCTACCTACTACTAATTTTTGATTTCCGAATTAAATCTGAATTACGGAAAAGACCTAAGAAGTTAATTTTGAAAAAATATAGATTAGACTAGAGTGGCACTATGCACCGCAACCATAAATATAGATACATTGAAGAATGTCAGTCGATCACCGTTTTGACTTTAGTTAGATAATAAAAAACCCATATATCCCTAGAATTCTACGAGCAAGTATTGATCCATGTATTGCATGATTCCACTCTGTAGGGTGTTACTAAAAAAATCAATCTAAAACTAAGAGCTGCAATAAGAAATTTATGTAATGTCACCATACAAAACAAACAGACGACGTCACATATTCCTTTGTATACTTTGGTAAATGATGATGATACAAATACATACTATTGTGTGTAACAACCCAGGTAGAAATTGCCAACCGTACCAAAAAAATAGTACTGGCAATCCGCTGATATGTTTGTAAAACCGACCATGTTAAAAATTACCAAAGTTGCAACTAATATTGTACTAGGATAATACATTTATGTTTGCAAGGCATGTGATTTGCCAGTACCACCGGCATAATTCTTTGACAAATATTGTTTTTACCAATATTACAACCAATAAGAAGCATTTTTTTATTTTTATTTTATTTCACACATTTAAATGTAATATATAAGACTAAGACCGAACTGTATTGCAGCTCTTTAAATGCGTTTCATTATAAAGGGTGTTTTTTATAGAGTTATATAACTTTGAAATTTAATAAAACAAAGATGATTTTTTTTAAATTGACATGAAATTTACTTCATTCGAAAGATAATCTTCTGGAATTTTATTTTAAATATAACTTCTGTCATATGGCCGCCATGGCTGGCACGGACGTAGTCTAATCTGGAGGTCCAATTTTCGATGATTTTTTCCAACATTTGTTTTCGTATATTGGCAATAACGTGGCGAATGTTGTCCTCCAAGTGGTCAATCCTTTCGGGCAGCATTAAATCGCACAATATTGGAGGCCAATTCACGGGTCCGAAACGTGAAACTATGTGGTTATCAAACGTTTCCTTCAATAACTCAATTGTGGCACGAGCTGTGTGACATGTTGTGCCGTCTTACTGAAACCACAGTTCCTGCACATCATTTGTACCATTGATGGACGAAAAAGTCAGTAATTATGGCTCTATAGCGGTCACCATTGACTGTAACGTTTTGACCAGCATCATTTTTCCCCCAGCCCATAAAGCACACAAAACAGTCAGTTTTTCTGGATGTCAAATTAGCAAAATTCGTGAGCGATTCGTATTTCGAACAGAGCCATGATTTTCATAATAAATTTTCACAATTTGGAAGCGTTGTTCAAGCGTCAGTCTAATCATGTTGAAATGCCAAACCAAACTAAACTTAAATCACTTGACAGCTGACAAACTGGCAGCCAGTTAAAAAAATGTTGCCAACTTAAAGTTCTATACCTGTATAAAATATATATATTTCTCAAAGTTAATTAAATTTAAGATATTTTTAAAGGACGAAATATTTTGGATTCCCAATGTTAAAACAACTGTGGCAAGTTCGCTCAAACCAACGCTTGGCCACTGTTATCAGTCGGGTAACCGGACAATAATGTCAATATTGGTAATCCCGCTTTGCCAACACAGTGGTGATTGTATTTTTCTGCCTGGGTATTGATTCTAGAAACTCCTATTGTACAAAATACCAGTACTACAAGTAGAATGAGGTTTCAAAAATAAGAAAATTAAAAAAAAAACTGCGAGGCGCCATTAAGGCGTTGGTATTTTATGAATGAATGTAGAGAAATAAGAAAAAAAAAACTAAGTTTTCATTAAGAAATTACTTAAGCTTTTTATTGTAATTAAAATTGTAATAATGCTAGAAATCCATATAAAAATTAAAATTACTTTATTAATCGTTGCACTTAAACTTGCTACCGGTGTTGCATATATTGGATAAAGTAATTTTTGGTATTGAAATAAAAAATATTGTTATAGTTAGTAGATTTATTTCGCTTAATTCTAAATAAATAAATTTTGAAAATATATGCACTTAGGAAATATATGTGACGATAACTCTAGAAAGGTAATAGTGAAGAGCTGAAAAAGGGTAAAAAAATGGAACTACAAATGTAGCAACACTGCTAGTGCTCCATATGTTAAAGTCTTGCACTTTTTAGAACCGGCGAATGTAACGATTTGGTAAGGGTGTGTATGCTGTATGTAATAGTTTTGGTTTTCTTTTAACTTAATTTTTATATTAATTTAAAGCTGCCAAAATTTTTCTTGTTCATAATTCGACGATCAATTTAACGACACACATCTACGCAAGCGCAACCATTGGATCCCAATGCGCACAAAAACGGATGCGGATCCGTTACGGACCCGTTGCGGATCCGTAATAGAGTTAAAAAACGGAATCAGTGTAATCGCGATTTGACAGTGTAATCGCTTATTGTTTTTACTTTACTATCAAATGACTGTGAATTTAATAATAATAATAAAAAAAAATTAAAACAAAAAATTCATCACAATATTAAATCTTTTTTATTAAAACCACGCAGTGGATTCCGTTTTATTAAAATACACGGGTCCGCAACGGATCCTAATATGATGTCCGTAACGAGTCCGTAAAACGGACATAAAATCCGTTTTTGGATCCGTTTTTTTTAAAGAATTTCTCCCGCTTGCGGATCCAAAACTGATCCGTAACGGATTCCGCTACGGATCCGTTTTATGAAAACAAACGGGTCCGTAACGGATCCTAATATGATGTCCGTAACGAGTCCGTAACGGATCCAAAAAACGGATATAAAATCCGTTTTTGAATCCGTTTTTTCGAGAGGAATTTCTCCCGCTTGCGGATCCGTAACGGATCAGTAACGGATTCCGCTACGGATTCGTTTTATGAAAACAAACGGGTCCGTAACGGATCCTAATATGATGTCCGTAACGAGTCCGTAACGGATCCAAAAACGGACATAAAATCCGTTTTTGAATCCGTTTTTTCGAGAGGAATTTCTCCCGCTTGCGGATCCGTAACGGATCAGTAACGGATCCGTTTGGCACACTGGGATATATCTATTTCACACATCCGTTTTTGAAAAATACATATACACAATTATTATTTTCCTCTATATAACTTTAAAATATATACTATACACATAGCTGCCAGATTTTGACGATTTTTTGTCAAAAATTTGCAAAATTACGATTTGACGATTTTTGGTCCCACAATTACAATTTTTTTTATAAAAAAAAAAAAAAAAAAATAAGAAAATCGCGTAATTTCATAAAACTTTTGAGGAATTTTCTGGTCAACTAAAAAAAATTGTTCGTGCAGAACTTTAAAGGTATTAATTACTCATAAATAGGATCCGAAGTTTTCGTTTAGTTTTTCCAACTCAAGTGACCTGTCCAAAAGAGCAGCTTTGAATAATTTTTTAGTCTTTTATAAGTCTAACAAACTATCACTTTGAGGCACCTTTGTAGACGGCTGACATAATTTTTTACAATGATTCTAAGTTTTCATATTGTTGAACAACAAGAATTCGTGTTTTCTAGAGTACACTGAGAGAATTATCTTCAGTAATGAATTTTTTTAATAGAAAAAAATTTAAAACTCGTCAATTGAAACTTTTCAAAGAATCTCTGAAACATTTTTCATTTAAGTCAATGTTTATGAAATGCTTGTAGAATTAATGAAAATCTTCATGAAACTATTGAATAATTCCAGCAATGAAGAGTTTTTAGAATTTATCATACATACATTAATTTAATATTGAGAAGTTTCCTTAAATTAATAAATCTTTTCATGGATATCTTGATAAATGCATTGGAAATATTTAAGACAATGATCCGCTTCATATGATTTCATAAACAATTTCATTGAAGTCCAACATTAATAAAAGCTACATTGAAATAATTTATATAAAATATGTTAAACACTTGGGAATTAAATATTTAAACTAAGAATCGTAATGTACACTCAGGGAACTTCAGGGAACAAATGACAATGTTAGTTGAATTTAATGAAATGTAAGTCGTCCTTTCTTAAAGTGAAATTTCGTTTGTTTTTAACTCCATTTGCAGTGGTCTTTACCTACATAGTATTCTAAGTGTATGAAAATTAATGAAATTTTATGAAAAAATAAAAAAATAAGTCTTTGCAATAATTTCATAGATCTAAAGAAAGTTTTTGAAGAGATAATTTATGAAATCGAATGAATATTTTTTATGAAATATTATAAAAAAGGGTTTTAAAAAATTTCTTAATATTAATAAAATTTCTTGAATATAATAAAATTCTTCATTGAATCTACGAAAAAAAAAACTTATATGGAATTGTTTCATTAATATCATGAAAGATAATTCTTTCAGTTTAGTTTAAAATATGTATTTATCAGCGCGCGCTTTCTTAGTTATGTAATTAGTATATTTTCTTTCATTTATTTATTTTTTAAACCATTTTTTTTTACCTTAACATAAATTATATAAATTTTAACAAAATATATTTTTTCAATACTCAGAGAGACGTTTCCTCAGACTAAAACAAAAACGCATTAAAATTGGTAAAACTTAACTCCCGATTTTTATATCGTAAATTTTACGATTTTTAAGTCAAAGTCATGTAGCAGCCCTGACTATATATATTTTCTTGGAGTACTTACATATTTTGTGAGAGTAATAACATCTCAAGAATAGATTGTATGCAGAAGAAGAAGGACAAAATAATGTTCGTTAGAAAATTTAAATTCAAATACCCATGTCATATACATTATCACATATGATGTGCCATATATGTTCGGATTCGAAAATTGATGGTATACGGCCACATATGGTTCATACATGACCATATATTTTAGTTTATATTTCGAATATTTTTCAAATATTTATTTGATTTTTGTTGTTTATCTCTAAGGTCCGATTAAATTAAAAACAATTAAAGAATTTTGTTCTACTGCTTATTTAATCGGACTTCAGAGCCAAATAACAGAAATCAGAAGCCATTGCTTACAAAAACCGATAACCGGAACGTTGCCTTGTTGGAACGTTCAATTATTTCCATATACTTCGGCAACAAAGTCTATTATATTGGTCTCCAACAAGTCAGAATTCATATCGAGTTTCATATCGTATTATTATTATCAGCTGATAATTTAATCTGTAGCTGAATAATTCATGCCATTTGTATTACTTATCGTTTTTAAGTCCGCCAAGGCTCGGGCTCTGGTGTGTACCCGGTGTCCACGTTCTGGGGACGAGCCCTGTCGGTCGGTAAGGGGGTAAGTGAGTGGTGGGGGGCTCGTTCGTATATCAAAAAAAAATTACCGAAAATTCAATATTGAAAAATGTTTAGCACCGAAATACCGATTTTTCAATACCGATTCGGTATTGCGGACCCTAGTGGAGATTTTGTTTTGGTAAATTAAAAAAATCAATTTTTGTAAATTAATCCAAGTAATATACATTTATGGTTCAAGATTATAAATATTGATTTCATGTTCCTATTCGTATGTTATGCCAATTATTAATATTTAGAATTAAATAAACCCGTACAATAATATGTATAGTTGATTTATGAAACGTTTTTATGAAGTGATCAAGATCTATAAAATTATGAAAAGTTCATAAATATGTTATTTATGAATCATTTTCGTCAATATGAAGGCACTTTTTTCCCTGAGTGTAGGCTTTATTTTTAATCTACTTACAGAGAAAAAATTATCAACGTAAAATATCTAACTAAAGATTTGATTTGAATTAAATTTGTTTCTAAACAAATATTTAATTGAACCAATTAATATTTTAATTGACTTTTAAATAAATAAATACATATTTTATTTTAGACCTAATTCTCAAATTATTTTTTCATACGCTGTAGCTTAAATAGAAAATGTTCGGAATAAAATACCAAATGCATTTGAAGTTTACAAACAATGTATCGCTGACACACTTTTTTTTGTATCATAGTTTTGTTTTGCAGAAGTTATTTATAACTTTTTTTTTCTTTTTAATTTAAAGTTTTCAAGTTTTAATTCATATTATCATTGCCGTATTAGGTACAAAATCAATTAAAATATTAATTGATATAATTAATTTTTTTATTGAAAACCGTTTTTAGATTTTTCTGTGTATAATATATATATATACATATGTTTTTTTTTTTTAAGAGAAGCAACACTCAGGAAATTCTTCCTATTTAATAAGATGGGCTTCAGACATGGCAACACTGTAATTGCATGAGATGATAAGTCTTAGAACAGTTGTTGCTCGCTACCAGAAGGAGAGTTGGCGAACTTATTGAAGCTTTTTGGTTCATAGCCCTGATTCATTACTTTACTTCGGTGGGGTTAAGTGCTATGGGAACAACGAATGTATGCATATATGTTGATTTATGCCGATCGGTTAAATCTTCTTAAAAAAAAACTTGATAAGGAAAAAACTTCAGTGTCGCATATAAAAGCACACAAAGAGAAAAATTTAGCTAATTGCCAACAGAAATTTGGTTACTACGAACCAAATTCGGTTATTACGAATTTCAGTCGGTTGCTACAATTGAACATTAATGTTCAAAACATAGTTCGGTTAATTCAAATGAATTTTAATTGCAACACCCAAAATATTCAGAAATCTAATGTAAATATTACTTTTAAAATATACTTTTCAATTCGATTGGTTTTCTCTGTGTGCAGTTGTTAGTGAAATTGTGTGTCGGGTTTTTTTTTCGATCTCACTCCTTTCACATTATTCTGTGATACAACTACGCCATCTAGGTGTCAAATAGTTTGACATTTGTTACCACATATTTTACTGATTGTTAAGATAAAAATTATATAAAACTATTTTTTTAATGTTTAAGTACTTTCAGATATAATTTGCTTACTAACAATCGTTAACATAATTTTAAATACTTAACATTTACAAGCCATCAAACTCCCACATGTATGCCATCCAAAACATACATGTACCGGTAGTTAAATCACCACTACTCTTACATTATTTTAAACATTATTTTGCAATTAACCTTTAACTGTAACATGTTAAACAAGATCTTTAACTTTTTTTAATGCAAGAAACGAAAAGAATCTTTTAGGATCTCCGCTTAGAAATTTCTTAACTATTGCAATTTACAATAACAAAATACGAAAAACAATAACATGATGTTAACATGGAATACCTTGAATGCAAACAAAATGCTGTAGTGATACTTTGTTGCACTATGTTCGAAAAGTATACGCATTCTTTAAAATTTATGTTAACAATGTGTGACCAATTTTTAGAAATTTTGTTTACCAAGTTCGGAGTTTTTTTTAAATAAAGTTTTTCTAAAGGAAAAAGTTCTTTGGTATTTCCTTGCCGATTAAAACATTTGAGGAATGTTCTTTTCAAAAAGTCCTCATAATTTGAAGTATTTCTGCATGAAAACGTTCTCAAAATTCGAGAGTTTTCTAAAGAAGAAAGTTGAAAATATTGCTACACTTAGAATATTATGTAGATAAAGACCAGTGCGAATGTATATATATATATATTATGTCCTGTGGTTCCTATTGGGAACAAAGGGCCGAATGTAGTTAAAAACAAATGAAATTTTAATTGGAAAAATGACGACATACATCTTAATAAATTCAAATAACTTTGTCATTTATTGTTTACGATTCAAAAAATGAACAAACAATGAAAAAATAAACAAACATTTATTTGATCTATTTAAAAAAAAACAAAAACTAAAGCCTAAATTAAAATTAAATTTCTTCTACAAATGACTGTGTAAAAATACTTGTGTGCCCAATACTTAGAAATTTTGTTTATCAAAATAAAAAAATTCTTCCTCAAGTTCTGAGGCCTTTATTCTATAAAAAAGGTTTTAAAACTTTTTTCTTTAGAACTTCTATAGAACAAAGTTTTAGGCTTAAAGGATTTTTCTGCGGGAAAAAGTTTAGAAAACTGAATTGATTTCTATTAATGCCTAGAATTCGAGTTTAATCCTATTTAAAACTGTTTACAGAATCTAAGTTTTTTTTTTTAAGTCCTCTATATCCGAAGTTTTTCTAAATGAGAAAGTTCTCTGGTATTTCCTTGTCGAAAAAATCCTGAAAATTTGATGAATGTTTTTTTTTTCGAAAAGTCTTCATAATTTGAAGTATTTCCGAATGAAAACTTTCTCAAAATCCGAAAGTTTTCCACAGAAAAAAAGTGCTTTGCATCCAAAAAATATTGCTACACCTAGAATATCATGTAGGTAAAGACCACTGCAAATGTAGTGAAAAACAACTTTAAAAAAGAGAAAGACTTACATTTCAGTAAATTCAAATAACTTTGTCTTTTGTTGTTTACTGTTCAAAAAATGAACCACAAATGTTGTAAAAATAACCGCAAATGAAGTCAAAAATAAACAAACATTTATTTGATCTATTTTAAAACACAAAAAAACTACTGCATAAAATGAAATGATTTTAAATGAACTACGAATGTAGTCAAAAATTAAATTTCTTTTACAAATGACTGTTTTTTCACTTAAAAATAAAGATACTGTGTTACAACTCAAACAAGCATCAGAAGTTCCCTGAGTGTACAGAAAAAAATTTGTAAAACCTCTTTCAGATTACGAAGACATTATCATGAAATTTACCACCTGCTTTTATAAAGCGAACGGAATAATTCCTCCTGAGGAATTTAGGTATTTTATTTTTGTTACAATAACAAAATACACGATTTCCTCAGGCCTAATTATTCCCTTCGCTTTATAAAAACAGGGTGTTAATCTGCAAACCTTCAACTGTTTATAGTTTTTAAAATTTTAATAAGTTAAGACATCATTGAAATTGCAAAGATGATAGATCTATCAACACATTCCTGAAAGGGTCAAATAATAAATTTGAAAACAAAAAACTCTATACATTATTTGTTAGGACAATATCCTAATAAAGAAATATAGATTATGGCCTCGAACTTGAATAATTTTCATTTTCATTGCAAAGTTTTTTTTAAAGATCTTTAAACTCAATTAAACAATGTAAGCACAAATAAATATATATTTTCAAAAAAAAACTCTTAAGTGTAGTTACTTTTTGAGCATAGTGTATATCGTAGTATGTAGTTAGTAACAACCATTTAATTTAAACATGCATCTTTCCTGCTTACAACAACATACAACAATCCTACAACTAAAGATCGTGTTAACTATGTTAAGATCTTGTGTTTTTGATAAAAATCTGTGTATTTTATTCATTTTATAAGCGCCAGTCTGTGATTTAGATTCTTATCATTTTATTGTGTAATCCAGTTTAGGTCAGTATCATTGATATTTGTCGTAGGTTTAAGTTTTGGTGGAATTTATAAGAACACAAAATGTGGATCAAATGTATTAAACATTAAGTTAAAGTTTATGCTAAAATAGTCAGAATCAATATTTAACAACTAATCCATGAAGTGAAAAATTAAAGTAATGGAAATTGTTTAAAACTGGAACGTAAGACGAATTGTGAAAAGTCATAGCTTTGTGGAAACATGGATTATTATATTTTTTTAATTTCTTCTTTGAACTGCTTTGAAATTCCTGTTACTTCTTTCTTTTGGAAAATATTTTAGTTGTGAAAAATGATTCTAATAGAAAAATATTAGATTCAAAAGACTTTCGTACACTTAAAAAAAAAGTCTACAAAGTGAGCAACATATTTGCTGGGAGGATCCGTGCAGAAAAATGGATAATAACAGCAAAGAAAATGAGTAAATTTTGCAAAATTTTTGATAAATTTAGCAAATATTTTGCTGATATTAGCTATTTTTCTGCAAGAATCCTCCTAACAAAAATGTTGCTAACTTACATACTTTTTTTCCCTTAAACTCCAAAAAATCATATCGATGAGCTACGCAAATATGCCTAAAGGAACAATTACTTATTGTTAGTTTTGTACTATTTTATAATACACTCGAAAAAAAGTTAGTAAAACCGCTTGTAATTTCAAGTATATTATTTTTCAGCTAAATTTTTTGCTAAAATTTTAGTTAAACTTATTCAGCACTTAACTGTTTTGAACTAATGTTTGACTAATATTTACTAATTTAGTTTGCTAAAAAAATTGTGCTGATAAACACAATAAAAGTAGGGAAGACAATCCAGATTAAAAGATATGCGCAGAATTAAGTAGATGTCGCGGCATGTCAAGATATAGTAGAGACGACGAAAATTGTACTAAAAAGTACAACTCTTGTAAGACATATAAAAAAAATCGATTCGGCGCCTTTCGCAACAATTGGGCCTCTATTACTCCACTACATGTAAAATTTTGCGGAAGGATTTGGGTGTAAAACCTTTCAAAATACTGCTGCTGCAAGAATTGAAGCTACTCGACCAACCACAATGGCTAACATTTGCTGAATGATCAATGGAAAAGTTCAGCGATGAAGCTCATTTTTGGTTGAATGGATACGTGAACAAACCAAATTACCGTATTTGGTGTGGAGAGCAGCCAGAAGCATTGCAAGAACTGCCAATGCATCCCAAAGAATGCACTGCTTGGTGTGGATAATGGTCCGGTGGCATCATTGGACCGTACTTTTCAAAGACGACGAAAGCAGGAACTGTGAATAGCTAACGCTATCGTGCGATGATTACAAATTTTTTTTTGCCCCAACATGGAAGAGCTGGACTTGGGCGACATGTAGTTTCAACAAGGACCATTATCTGTGGGACTATGTTAAGGCTCATGTCTATAGGGACAATCCCGCAACGGTTAACGCACTGAAAGCCAGTATTGAAGAACTTATTCGTGATATACCGGCCGATATGTTGGAGAAAGTATACCCAAATTGGACCCAGCGTATGAACCATTTGAGTCGTAGCCGCGGTTAACATTTACATGAAATCATCTTCAAACATTGATTTATATAGATCGTTATATCGACTCAAATAAGGATTTCATACATTTCTCTATATTGTATGTGTGTTTTTTTTTATTTGATCAAATCCGAAAGCTCTTCATACATAATAAATCAAAAGGATTCCAGCAATGTGTATCGTAAACATATAAATTGCGTATTAAAAAATAACTTAAATTTTGTGTTGTCTCCGGCTTGTCAAAGTAATTGCTTATTCATTAAATTAAAGACAAAATAAAATATTTAAATTTAATAAAAGATTAAATGTGTATTTGGAAATTAAATAACTATAGTGACTTTTAATGCAGTGTGGTTAAATTGCAAACAAATATACTATCAGGTAGATAGACTAAAGCGAAAGATATTTACGTAATTTTGCAGGTTTCCTTTTTCGAATTGCAAACAAATTACTTTATATTTCATATATTGTTATTTTTGTTTTGTTTCTAGAAAGATGACATCATTTAGACAAGTATTGATATAGGTAGTTGAAACATTATTCATTTAAGTTATATATAGTTATTTCTATAAATTTTCAAATATTAAATTAATTCGTGCCGTCAATGTGGGATTATGATTATTGTAAATTATTTTTAAAAGAATAACTAAAAAAGTTTAAGGGTTCTCAGCAAATAAATTAACTAAATTATAATTTTTCTTTAACTTTTTTCAGTTTTTTTCAGTCTGCTAATAATTTAATTTAATAATTTAGTATAACTAATTTAATAATTCTAATAATTTTATTAACAAGAATTTTTTAATTTTGAATCAACTAAGTGTTAGTAAACTGTTGCTGAATCTACTAATTCTGTTGCTTAAAATCAGCTCGCTAATTTTTAGCAAAAGGTTTTGCTGACATGAACATTTTTTTTAGCACCCTGCTGACAAAAATTTGACTTTATTAACCTTTTTTTTTTGTTGAGTGTAGTTAAGACATTTACCACCCAGTTATACTTTAATATTCTGTCTTACAAACTAACGAAATCGTAATGTTACAAATTTTATGAGACAGAAATACAATTAAGTTTTTCTGAACATTTTATGACCCCTTTGGAATCAGCTACTGTATGGTGCTAAATTTTCCCGTTAAAAAAATCAGTCAGTCAAACAAATTAAAACATAAAATTTATGAGAATACATATACTTTTCAATGCACTATGTACACCTTGCAGTCTTTAAACTGTTTTTCATTTTCAAATGATGTTTACAGTACCTGCCCTAAAGATGAAACTTAAAAGATTATTGAGTTACAAAATTTACCAAGATCCAATATCAAATCCGAAGCACCACGGCCAGTGTTCCGCAGTGTTATGCGTGCACCTGCAATGGGCTTGCAATTGGAAAATTTTTTTAAACAAAAAAAAAAAAAATTAAATTTAGTCTCTTTGCAGGATATTATAAAAAATATTTATGTTAGCATTGCTAGCGTCATACTAAAGCCCGATATGCTCGGAAATTCTGTTCATTTTTTTTTTTTTTTGACCTAAAGCTGCTTCAGACGAACCATGAGACGCATTCACAAGTTTATGAAGCATATGAACTTTCAGGCATTTCTGTATTAAAAAATTAAATGGCATTAAAATCGTCGTTTTTTAAATAGTAATAGGTTTGAGCTTAACATTATGTAAATTAACCATTTAATTTACGCGAAGATGTATCTCACATGATCTTTTCCGATATTCTTAATTGTTCGTCTTTTATGCCGCTTTCCCGAAAAACCTTTTTACCTGTATTTCAAAGAAATGTCAACCCTAAGTTTACTACATAGGCATGGGGGTATTAAATTTGCTGTCCCATATTCGTTTGTTCTCTACAACATTATCAGAATTCCAATAAGGCAGTAGAAAATGTATCTGGAGTCGCACCTTTTTTACTACATATATACTTAGGGGATGTCCCCACTAAATCAGTGTATTGTGTATATATCAGGAATATAGTTAATGGGGAGGAGGATATAGGGAGTAGTGTTTATGGTCTTTTAAAATACGGATCGTTCTACTAGAGTTATCAAAATCGGTTTCTGAATTATTCGATATACCGGGTTTTTTATATTTTCGGTTTTTTTAAAAAAGTTTTTTTTTGAAGGGCGGTTTTTGAGTTATTCGAGATATGGTTCCGAAGTTAGCAATTTCATCCTACTACACTCCGACCACCAATCCGAGAGTATTCAAATCGGTGCCATTTCGCACATTTGCATTTTCGGGGATGGTCGTAGTGGACATATTTTCATGAAATGAGCCAAGGAATACGCTGGAAAAATTCGACAGGTTGTGAGTGAATCACCCTGTATAAAAAAAATTTATAAAAAATAGTATAAATTTATAAAAAATATATAATAGGAATATAGTTTATGGGGAGGATGATATAGGGAGTAGTGTTTATGGTCTTTTAAAATACGGGTCGTTCTACTAGAGTTATCAAAATCGGTTTCTGAATTATTCGACATACCGGTTTTTTCTATATTTTCGTTTTTTTTAAAACCATTTTTTTTAAAGGGCGGTTTTCGAGATATGGTTCAGAAGTTAGCAATTTTATCCTACTACACTCCGATCACAAATCCGAAAATATTCAAACGGCTGCCATTTCGCACACTTGCATTTTCGGGGATGGTCGTAGTGGACATATTTTCATGAAATGAGCCAAGGAATACGCTGGTGAAATTCGGCAGGTTGTGAGTGAATCACCCTGTATAAAAAAAATTTATAAAAAATAGTATAAACCAATTTTCCATCGGACGGTTTGAAACCATGCTGTATATTCTTTATTTTATCTGAATAAGTTATTTCAGTAAGAATTATTTTTGTAAAAAGAAAAAACAAACAAAAGAATATCATCTTTATTTGAATTTTTAAAAAAATTCCTAAACTTTCCCAACTTTGAAGACAAAGTTAAAAAAAATGCTTTTTTTGCCATTTTTTTCAAATAGCAGTTTTTCTAAAACCACAAATGTCATTCCCCAAAATTTTAATGTCAGCCAACAAATAATGTTTGTAATCTCATCAAGCAGATTTAATCAAATTTAAAACTGCGAATGAATTTTTACACTTTACGTATTCTACTTTAGTGTACTGATGCTCACCGTGTAATGAACGATGCTCACCGTGCAATTAAATTTTAACAAGCCTTACTCCTCCTTTACAATTGGGCACATGAAATCCAAATCGGGTCTTTTTTGCAGGATTTTACCATATTTTGTGTTTTTTTTTTCGCTCACTTATTGGGTTTTATGTCATATTTAACGATTTTTCTTTATCAACAATTGCTTTATGTTTATTGTGTTATCGTCTTAATTTACTTTTAAGCCATAAATATATGACAAATAAAAAAGTCGAAAACAAAATCGACTTTCCGACCTTTTCATTAGATGAAAAGCGACTTTTTCATTAGAAGAAAGTCGACTTCCAAAAAGTCGAATAAGTCGAAAGTTGATTTATAGAACCCCAATACGTCGTGCTAAAGAGGGTTGCCAATGGTGGTTGATTTTTGCTCTGCAGAAATTAATTTTCAATCAAAAGGTTGACGTTATTAATGAAGTCAATAAATATTTGGCCATCCTTTGTATGAGTAGAAGTAGAGGAACTCATACTCTTGCAACGAATGAACAAAAGGTTTTACTACAAAGAGGAGCAGCAAGAACTTTAGCACGTAGACGCGTGTGAAATCTTTTCATGTTTTACAATTAGTACACACAGAGAATAAATTAGTTGGAATTCCATCATCATTATTCAATAAAATAAATTGTAAGTACTTGAAATTCTTCATCAGAATAACTAAACTATATTGTAGACAGGAAATATATAAAATTAACCAAAACACAGTCACATCATTCAAACTATTGATTTTCCTAATCAATATTGAAAAAATATTATCTTCTACATTACCTTAAATACCAAGAACCAATCAACTTTTCCGAGATTTTATCCCTTGAATAAAATATTTGCAGTTAATATCGAATATTGGTTTCGCCTGCCAATCACTCTATCTAAAATATAAGTTTTCGTAACCGATTTTAAAATAATATAAAGTTTTTTAATAGTTTTGGTAGCTCTAATAAAATATAAGGATTAACAATCCAATTTCTGTTGTACATTCAAATCTAGTTTTAGGCATTAATATTTCAACTTGAAAGAAAAAAAATATTCAAGGTAAATATATGAAAATACAAATTCAAATTGAGTTAAGCCTAGAGTTGAAGTAATTGCCTGACAAGCAGAAGGTTCTGTGTACATTGGCACATTCAGAATCAGTTATTGGCGTAATCCGATTGTTAGTTTGTTTAAAAATGGAGTTTGAAAAAAGTGTTGTTTAAAATAAGTAAAATTTTTACCAAAACTTCTTCAATTTCTCACAATAAAAATTTACTTAATTACCCAGAACTCGAAACAGTCAAATGATATTGAGATTCTTTTTTTTCATTATTGATGAAGTCTAGAAACCAAGTTTCCAATACTGTGACATTTTTTTTTTTAATGGTTTGCTCCTAGCAATTTGAATACTGAATATGCAAAAAAAAAATTTCGATGACTCACTTTTCGTTCAGATTTCAATTGTAAGCGAAATAATTAGCGAATCGCTTAAACATTTTACATTAGGGTGGTTTTTCGTTGTATGGGCGAAAAATAAAAACAAGATTTTGACTATACTCCCCCATCTTAATATATTTGTTTGGGTACAAAAATTCACAATGCAAAAAATTAGAGTTCTAGCATAACGGAAAGATGTCCCGCATCGCCCTTGAAAATCGGGCCCCTTGGGAAAATTGGCATAATTTAAAAAAAAACTACAAATTTTTTTTCTTCAAAATTTAAAAAATATAAAATAATTTTTGTGTTGGGCTTAATCATAACAACTCAGATAAAAATATTACATTCCCAGAAAATCCCTAACTTACCCTAACTTTGTGTCAAAAAAATTAATAAATATTTTGGGGGTACCTCAAAGTGACTTTTTGCATTTTTGAAAATTTTATTCAACAAAAATCAAAAACCTAGTGTTTGCTGTCAAGTATTTCATTAAGCACATTTCAAGTATTAAATAAGCCAGGTATTACGGATATCCGTTGTCAAATTTTTTTTTTAGGGAATTTTGATTCTCGGAGATTTCAAGGTTTTTTTTATTTTTATACATTTTTACTTTAAAACAAGGTTTTAATAATATTTCATCAATATTTTTGTATATGCCTTTTATATGATTGTAATAACTTTATTTTAAAATACTATATTTTCTGTTGATAGTTAACCCATGTTAACCTGGGGTCAAATATGACCCACGTAAGAAAAATGCAGCTTTGTGGCAAAATTTATAAATAAAATTTAGATTAGATTAGATTATATGGCACTATGCACCGCGACCAACTTAGGTCTTTTGTGCTGCCTAAAGTTACCCTAAAGATTCAAGCTACCTATAAAGCCAATAATCCTATTAGGCAAAATCTTCATAATGTCCGAAGGGGAGACAAAATAAAGAAAGGAATAATTAAATTTATATTTATTCTAAAAAACATTCGTTAACCGTTTCTAGTCTTCGAGTAGGTCAATTTAGTAAAAATTAGAACTTACAACTTTTCCATAATAATAATTTTGAGGGAAATAAATTTACACTATTAAATTAGAAATACGTTTTTAGAAAATACTCCTGAATATTTACAAAATAATCAATTTAATAGGAATACAAGTATCTGAATTTATACTTAATAATTAATTTTAATTAATTTTAAAATGTAAATAAATTACAATTAGAAACATAAACAATCATCTTTGTGATTTTTGACTCTTTAAAATACGAGGGTCAATTGTGACCCCATGAAAACACAGGGTAACTATGAACACGAAAAATTATACTTTATAATAAAGTTATTACAATTATATCAAATACAATACACAATAACATTGATGAAATATTACAAAAATCTTGTTAAAAAAAAGTCTATACAAATTAAAAAAAAACGTTGAAATCCGCCAGAATCAAAATGCTCTAACAAAAATTTTTGAAAACGGATATCCGTAATATTTGGCTTATTTAATACTTGAGATGTGTTTAATAAAATACTTGACAGCAAATACCAGGTTTTTGATTTTTGTTGAATAAAATTTTCAAAAATGCAAAAAAGTCACTTTGAAGTACCCCCAAAATATTTATTAATTTTTTTGACACAAAGTTAGGGTAAGTTAGCGATTTTCTGGGAAAGTAATATTTTTTATCTGAGTAGTTATGATTAAACCCAACACAAAAATTATTTTATATTTTTTAATTTTGAAGAAAAAAATTTGTAATTTTTTTTTAAATTATGCCCCTTTTTCCAAGGGGCCCGATTTTCAAGGGCGATGCGGGACATCTTCCCGTTATGCTAGAACTCTAATTTTTTGCATGGTGAATTTTTGTACCCAAACAAATATTTTAAGAGGGGGGGCAGCCCCAAAAATCGCAAGTTGAAAAATAAGGACCACCCCAATTTTACACACATAATCTGAAATAAAGGAAAAAGATCAGTGTCGGATACAAAAGTTGTTGTAAGTGAAAATGTGTATCAGGTTTTTTCAATCTCACTCCTTATATCGGAATTTCATCGAAATCTGCGTAACCACCTAACAGACTTGTTGGATGAAATATGCTTTGAAGTAATCAAATATTTCATTCAAAACCGAAATCATTCTAAAATTTTCCCAGCGGCTTCAACGTCGACGTCAAAGAAACATTTTTCAGCTGAATTGAAAGTAAAAATCGTTAAGTTGAACCCAACCATGTTAGCAAAGCTTGACGATATAAAATTTTCCAAACGAAAAAGTTTTGTCATATATTATAGGCTATCTACTGTATAACAAATTAAAGTATATATGTTGGAATATTTATATTTTTACAACTTAAACTTCATTAACTGACAACTGATTAATGAGTCAGAGAGATACAGATACTTCACTTACATGGAAAGAGAGAACACAAAAAAAGGTAGACAAGCCTAAACATCAAATGGTCAGTTCATCAAGTCAAGTTAAGGAATACATCATAAGTTTATATTTAGTAATAGGATGGTTCAAAACCTAAACGAAATGTTTAAACATATAATGTTGTAAAATAATTATGATTTGAGTAAATGTTTTGTAAAGAAATATATGTAAATTGTTTGTTTCTTTTTCCAAATGTTTGTTATCATTTTACTGACCATTTAAATTTCACTTTAATTAGACATTAATTTTCTAGCTATTTGAAAATTTTCCCCAAAAGAGTTTTAAATTATCACTCGTAATTTATAACAATTTAAAGAGACTCTTAGTGGGGGTATCTTTATTTCTCTTTTCAACCCCAATATGAACCATTTATGAATGCCCAAGTAGAAAAGTTTTAAAATAATTATATTCGACTATACTCAATCATTTATAATGATATATTGTAAAATATACATTTACATAAAATCATATAAAATTATATCTCAAATATATAAATATATTTTTAGTTATATGACACTTCATATAGACTGCAATGTGTAAAAATATCTAATTACAAATCGATGTATCTATATGACCACATGTCAGATGCAATTGCAAATAATTGTGTACAATTGTATCAAATTGGATATAATTGTATCACATTATATATAATTTGATACATTTGACTGAGGACGAAATTCTGCTGCGATTAAACTGAATCTAATTTAACCAAATTAGATCAGATTAGATCTAATATGATACAATTATATGTTCTAATTTTTCGGATATAATGCGAAAATTCACAAAATATTTTTTTTACTTGAGTATATGTATTTTTTTTTCTACTCTAAGATTTTTCCAAATGACCAATTACTTTTGTGTATGTTTATTTTTTGATATTTTTAACAAAGTATTCAACATTAGCTTTTAATGTCCTTAACGAATGTTTCGTGTAGTCGTCTGCGTGTTGTTTGTGTATCTTGTGTCTTGTCATTTTGACGTGATGACTGCCAGCGATTTATGCGTCATTTTGCTTAAACATCTAACAATAATTTTTCTAAAGAAAAATGATGTTTTTGCACTTACACCCATATTACATTTGAGATAAGCAGTTTTAGAAAATCCAAGCACAGTGGGAAAAACTACCAATCTGGCACACAAAAATTAACTGGCTAGATCTTAATCAATTTGTGGGAGGCTAAACAGAAAGATCACGGCTTCCACTAAAATTTTCCTTAAGGTCATGGTGGAGAAACAAAGGATGTCACACAAAGCGCCAAAATATCCCCGTTAAAAATTTTTTTTGAACTATTTATAATCTTGAATTATATATAAAAAAAAAAAACCTATCCACATGGGCCTATATCTTTTACCGTTGTAATCTTATTTAACCCAAAAATGTACACATGCAATGACAAGAACTTTTCCAGTAAAGTTCAACAGTTATTTAAAAGGTAATCGGTAAAGTTTAGGGAGATATACAGTTAAAGTACCAAAGAACAATTTTCAAGAAATCTGTCTGTTATTCAGTAAACAAATTAACAAAAAACGGGCTTTCGGTAATAGTTAAAATATTCAGTTAAAACTTTCTATTTAAAACAAAAACTTTTATTTTATATTGCGGAGTATTGAAATAAACTAAAAAAAAACCATTGTTTTTACCGATTTTTTTAATTAACTTTTTAAGCAGTTGAAAATAAACTAAAAAAATACAATTATTTTTAACGAAAAGTAAGCAGTCCTTTTTTTAACTGATTTTCAATATATTTAACTGATAACACACAGAGAATAAATTGGTTGGAGTTCCATTGTAACCAACAAAATTTAATTATTATTCAATCATTTTAATTGTACGTAAGAATTCCTTCATTAATCCAATGAATTTTTTCATAAAAAAGTCCCCAAAGAAACGTTTCATTGAGTCAATGAAAGGTGTTTCATTAAATCAATTTTAATGAATGGTTTCATTGACCCAATGGAAATTTCAAAAAGTATATGAAATTTTTTCATTAATCCTAGCCTAATCGTTATGTGTTTAATACATAAAATTCATAGTTTGTATGAAATATTATTATTTTAGCATAGCATTAATTTGGTGTTTATTGAGAAATTATTATTCGTTGATATTATTTATAAGGACTGGTCTTTATAGGATCTATGAGATAATTTTATAAAAAAAGTTCGAAAATAAACATCACAGGCTGTTCTGAAAAGCGATGGCAGATTTTTTATTAAACTCAGCCTGATTCAGCAAATTTTTGTTACTTTGAATATTATGATATGTAAGAAAGAAATCTAACAAGATAGATTTTCACAGGGCCACCCACCAATGTAGCACAGTGGGGAAAATTATATTGTTTCTCAACAAATTTGATAAAGCTCATAATTTTTGACGAATTCGAAAAAGATAAAATTTGAAAAGTAGCTGATTAGATTTCAGATCGAAAATTACAAATTTTGAAAATAAAATTTTTTTATCTATAACAAAGAAATATTTTAATTATTGTACTTTTCTTAAATTATGTATATTAAGAACTTTAATGATTGAAAAAATCGTTTAAATATAATTAACAGGCATTAAAATATTAAAAGCTGAACTAAAAAAACCAATTTTAATTTATTTCTGTTTTATTGTTTTATTTTTACAAAATTGTTCAATCTTTCGTTACATTTTTTATAATCTGTGTTAAAAGATGACATATTTTCTTATATGTCGGTATAAAATATGTAATTTTGTATCGGTCTGACTTGGAATTCTGTATAACGATCGACGATTATAGTCCACTTTTTATAGTTAAATTACTACCATATTAGATAAATATGTTAAATATTGTTAACAATGTTGTTAAAAAACAAAAATTTATTATCGTTTAGCATAACGTTTTTGTGTAACATCGTCAAAACGACAACAATTTAGGTATCGTTTTGAACAAAACTATCGTTTTTTTTTAGAGAATCTGTTCCCTTTAATTTAGTGACCAACTATTCGAATTCGTCAAAAATTGCTAGGAAACTTAATAAAAAAAAATATTATATCAAAGTTTGGTTAATTCTGTTTAAAAGAAATTTTTCAATTTTTTTATTTCAAAATGATAGTACAAAAAAAATTTTTTTTTTTCTTATTACAATTTTTATTGAAAAAAATTTGAAAATTTCTCATTGATTTAAAGAATTTTTTTTATGAAATTATGAAAAAACACAAAAAATGTTATTGAAAAAAATACTAATATTAATGAATTTTCATTCAGTTAATGAAGTTTTTCATTAAACCAATGAATCGATTTTAATGAAATCGTTTCATTAATACTATGAAGGAAAATTCTATCAGAGTACTTAAAATTCATCATCAGAATAATTAAACCATATTGTAAACAGAAAATATATAAAATTAACCAAAACACAGTCACATCATTCAACCTATTGGGTTCCCTTTCTACATTAGCTTTAACAACCAACCACTTTTCGGAGATTTTATCCCTTGAATAAAATATTTGCAGTTAAAATCGAATATTAGTTCACTCTAACTAAAATATAAGTTCTCGTTACCAATTTCTGTTGTACGTAAAAATCTATTTTAGACATTAATATGTATATAAATTTGAAAGAAAAAAATATTCAAGTTAGACATTTGAAAATACAAATTGAGATTAGGCTAGAGGTTAAGTAATTGCCTGAACTGGTTCGAGCCCAGTTCGCGGGTAAGAATTTTTTATTAATAAAATCAATATTATAGTAATAAAACAATATATTGTTTTTTTATAGTTTTTTTTGACTCTAATAAAATATTGAGATAAGCAACCGAATTTCTATTGCACATACAAATCTATTTTTATACAAGTATTTAAATTTTAAACTAGAAACTATTCAAGGTTCAAATTTAACAAAAACATATTTAAATTGGGTTAAGGCTAGAGGTAAAGTACTTTCCTGCACACGGAAGATCGCCGGTTCGAGCCCGGTATATAATTTTTTTTATTAATAAAATAAATTTTGTTGAATGCATGTGAATCTATTTATGGTATACTATAGTGCTTAAACATAAAATATTGAATTGTTACAATAAAAATTCCAAATTTGTAAATAAATGTCGGTTGTTACAATAGTATAAAAATTTAATAATAGTGATAGCACGTGGAACGACAAAAATTCAGTTGGGAAATAATTCGGTTGCAACTACAAAACTGTTTTCTGTGTGTATATTAAGTAGTCTTTACGGAAAAAAATATTTTGAGTGTGGTCATGTTTGAAGGAGTATTAAAAATTGGCCTATACCATTTACCGTACATAACCCCATCTTTTGAAATAGAACCTTTATTCGGAAGTCGTTGGCACACAGAAAGAAATTTGAGGAGAGTATTAATAAATTCCTTTATTAATACAATGTAAAAAAGTCCACAAAGAAATGTTTCATTGAATCAATGAAACGTGTTTCATTAAAACAATTTTAGCGAATGGTTTCATTGGCCCATTGAAAATTTTATAACTCTTACATACAAGTTTTAAAAGTTTCATGTGTTTAATGAATAAAAAATGCAAAGTTGTTATGAAATATTTTCATTAATTTATTACAAATATATTACAAAAATTTGTTTTCTCTATAACAGAATTTTTAACGAGGTTGATATATTAGCCAGAAACAATTTGTTCTTCAATTAAAAATAAAAATCTGTTGAGTTTTTTAAAAAGCGCTTAAAAAATGTTTTAAGAAATTTGTAGTCATTTCACAACAACGCCTTATCCGCTAAGTTTTATGAGATCGCCTGAAATCAATTTTTGTCAAAATTTAAGTTAATTCTGTTTAACAAACAATTTTATGTAATTTGTAATGTTAGCCGTTTAACTTTAGCGATTACTTTTTTTTTTTTTTAATCCAAATTGTTTTTTTTCCCATACATCGGGTGTTTTTTATAGAGTGACATAAATTTAAATCATAATAAAACATGGAAATATATTTTTAATATCAATGAAACGGGCTTTATTGGAAAGAAAATTTTATGAAATTTTTAATGGCGCAATCTGGAACACCAATTTTCAAAAACTTTTCGCAGCATTGGCGGCAGTATTTATCCGATAACTCTTCGAATGTTGATTTCCTGATGTTCAATTGTTTGAGGTTTATCGACGTAGACAAGTGACTTAACATAAACCCAAAAAAAATATTCCAATGGGGTGAAATCACACCATCTTGGTGGCAAATTAATTGAACCATTACGTTAAATAATTTTTCATCAAAAGTTTCTTTGAGTAAATCAATTGTAGCGCCCGCTGTGTGGCATGTGGCTCCGTCCTGTTGGAACCGCATATCAGCAAGATTAATGCCACGTATTTGAGGTGCGAAAAAATTTCGAATCATGTTCCTATACCGTTCATCATTGACAGTAACATTCTGACCATCATCGTTTTTGAAGATATATGGACCAGCCCATAAAGCGCACCAAACAGTAATTTTCTGTGGATGTAACGATGTTTCGACAAAAGCTTGTGGATTCTCTTCACTCCAAATGCAACATTCAACCAAAAATGGGCTTCATCGGAAATAAAATTTTGAATGGAAATTCAAAATCAAGTTTGACGAATAGAACAATTGTTTTGATTAAAAATTTCAACAATTTGCACGCGTTGCTGTGGTGTAAGTCGATTCATAATGAAATTTCAAAGCAAACTAAACAAAAAGCAACTATCAGCTGTTAAATTGGTGGTCAAATAAGGCAGTGATGCCAACTCAAAGTTGTGACACTCTTAAAAAAAAAAACATTCTTTACCAAGTTACCATTTTGATTGAAAAATATTTTAAAATTTTTCATTGATTTTATGATTTTTTTTTATGAAATTATAAAATAATCATAAACAATTTTAATTAAAAAACTAACAATATTAAGGAATTTTCATTCAGTTAATGAAATTATTCTTTAAATCAATGAATCCATTTTAATGAAATCGATTAATTTATACTGTGAAGGAAAATTGTACCAGTCCAACAAAAGTGTTTGGTTTTTTGACATATCTTCTATAAGAGGCCTTTAATGATTGCAAGTTCATTTTATAATTTCTCGGCGTACACATACATTTTGGCGAAATCCTGTGTGTTCTCCACCATGACCTTAAGGACATTTTTGTGTATTTTGTGATCCTTCTGAGTAATCTTCCGCACATTTATTTAAGATCGAACCAGGAGTTTAGACGTAATTAATTTTTGTGTACTAGATTCGTAGTTTTTCCCACTGTGCATATAGAGTAGAAATTCTTATTTGTTTTTAAATACGGGTTAAAGGAATTTCTGGATATTATATCCAGATGTAAATTTTATCTAATCAAATAAAAGCCTAATAAAACCAATGTAAATTTCTCATACATAGTCACACATTCTATGCTTAACAACGACAATTGTCAAAACTGACAGCTAAGTTAAATATAAAACATATTTAGTTTTTTCTCCCAAGTTTCGAAAAATATACTTACACAAACATAGAAAAAGAAATCATTTTGATTTAAAAAAAAAAAAACACTTCCACAAAATGCGTAAACTATACACACTAGTAGCCCCAAGTTACTATGATTGTTTAATGGTTAATAAATACACTCATAGAAATAAACTACTAAAAATTAGTTTTAAATGAAAACAGCAAAACTGAAACGTTTAACTTAAAAAGGTTTTGTTATATTAGAGTTGAATTTTAGGTAATTGAAAATACCCGATGAAAAAAGTTCAGATATAATCATATATGATTATATATAATATTACATAAAGGTGGTTAAATTTCAAGGGCCGATGTTGATTTTGAATAAAACACAAACTATTTAGGAAATTATTGTTATTTTATTTTATTATGATATATTGGTATTACTCAATTATGTATGGAACAAAATATCGGCCAAATGGGCGCCGCGACCACGGCGGCACACCTCCATCCGATGGTCCAAATTTTCGATGACGCTGAGGCATAATGGAGGTTCTATGCCGTTAATGTGCCGAATTATCTCATCCTTTAGCTCTTGAATTGTTGCTGGCTTATCGACGTACACCTTTTCTTTCATATAACCCTCAAAGAAAAAAGTCCAACGGTGTCAAATCACATGATCTTGGCGGTCAATTGACATCGCCATTACGTGAGATAACACGGCCATTGAATTTGTTGCGCAAAAGAGCCATTGTTTCGTTAGCTGTGTGGCAAGTGGCACCGTCCTGCTGAAACCACATATCGTCCACATCCATATCTTCCAATTCGGGCCATAAAAAGTTCGTTATCATCTCACGATAGCGAACACCATTCACAGTAACTGCCTGACCGGCCTCATTTTGGAAAAAATACGGCCCGATGATGCCGCCAGCCCATAAACCGCACCAAACAGTCACTCTTTGTGGGTGCATTGGTTTTTTCGACAATCACTCTTGGATTCTCATTCGCCCAAATGCGGCAATTCTGTTTATTGACGAATCCACTGAGGTGAAAATGTGCCTCATCACTGAAGATGATTTTCTTCGAAAATTGATCATCCACTGTTGCCATTTCTTGCCACCATTCTGCCCATTCACGACGTTTGGAATGGTTAAGAGGCTTTAGTTCTTGAGCCAATTGCACCTTGTAAGCGTGTAAATGCAAGTCTTTATGCATAATGTTCATCAACGACGAGCGTGAGAGGTGCAATTGTTGGGCACGACGACGAGTTGAGGTGGACGGCTCTTCAGCCACACTATCGCGAACAGCAGCAATATTTTCTGCAGTACGAGCTGTACGAGCATGCACTGGTGTTCTCACATCTTCTACAGACCCGGTTTGCTCGAATTTTTCCACGATTTTTGCGATTGTACCCACATTTGACCAAAAAAATCACGAAGTGCACGATATGCATTTTGATTTGAACGCCCATTTTCATAATAAGTCTGGATAACTTTAACACGTTGTTGGATTGTGTATCTCTCCATGGTTCAAATTGAGTAAGTCTGAAATAGAGAAATGTCAAATAAAATTCGGAAAAAACTTGGCGTTTAGGTGTGGTTCACATTCAACATCCGCCCTTACAATTTAACCACCCTTTATAACTAAATGTAACATCTCATCTTATCCTAAAAATTGCATATATAAGCTGATGTCATGCTATCTCATGCGATCTAATCTCATATAGTTTGATCCGAAAAATGGGTCTATCAAATACGATAATAAGTTGATAAAATTTTATCTAATACATTTTCTATTAAAAACATTTAAAAAAATGGAAAATGTTTTTGAGATCAGTACCTTTTATTTTAATCCAATTAAGAACTACTTGTAATTCATTTATACAACTTCTTAATATTAATTTTAAAAAATAATGTTAAATCTAAAAATATATGCTTTTTATGAACCTGAAGTTGGAATATATAATAAATTTAAAACAAACAAAAAACTACATTTTCCGAGGAAGAAAATCAAATTTTTTGTTCGCAAAATGTTCAAGTATAAGATCCACAGATTTTTTCAAGAGCAGAAATAAACAGCAAACTGTACACGTCCTTGTTATACAAAATAATTAAAAATAAAAAACATACAATCGGTATTATGTATGGATCAATAAGATATTTTTTTAATGCGGGATAAATCTCCCTTTATCGTACCTTAGCCATTTTAGATTGTTACACCCAACTATTTTGATAACCTCAAAACGGGATCAGTGCTTGAAAGTATATTGCCTATAGTGAAACTAAGCTACATTCAATTTTAAAAATTGAAAATTTAGAATCCATTACACATGTTATAAGGTTGGGTGTTTCATTTGTTTAAACAAAACGTTTCCAGCGCTCTCTTCAAGAAACCGTAAGTGTTTTTAAGAGAGTTTCGAAAAAAACATGTGTTAACAGTGGTACTTTTAATTTATTAATTTTCGTGCTTTTGAGCATTTTTTGTTAAATTTTAAATAATTTGTGTTGTTTAATGTATTCTTGGCATAAGTTTTGTAAAATGAACACAAAATTTTGTTTGTCTATACTAAAAAATATTCATTGAAAAACCTCTAAAAAATTGTTTCTCTTAAAACCAGTAACCAAATAAAATTGAACAGATTTTAAGTACCTTGGTTCTTCTTGACTTAAAATCGTGGTTGGCAAACACTACATTTACATTATAACGGTAGTTACCCTGCAGTCGACGTAGCTAACGAATCTTTAGCTATTTCCCTAACTACTAATAGTTACCATTAACTACCCGCCAGACTACCAGCAATGCTTTTCACTGACGAATTTAACATGGGGATGTCATTGACGGTAGTCAGTGACTACCCTCTGCACTACCATGTACCATGCAGATCGCTAGTTACAAAGCACTGACGAAATATTTAACAACATTGTACTTGACTTGTACAATCCGATTGACGAATTCGCCAGATCATAAATATTGCATTCAATAATTTAATTGAAGCATATATTTCATATTTCAATTATTCTATCTGAACAAAGAAAGGACAAGTTTAATGTTTTTTAATTTTGCTTCTTATTTATTAAAAAAAAATTAAAAATTTTCCATTCTTTCACATTAACAATTAAAAATTAAAAAATTAATTCAAAATTAAAAACTCAGTTTAAAAATTAAATTATAGTAAATTAAATTAAAAAATATTCATTTTTCATTTTTTAAACATTTTGATTTTATTTCCATTTTTTTTTGCAGTTGAATGGCTTTCCGCAATTGCTTCTTCCGCAGGCCCCGAATTTGTTTCCGTTATTGGTATTGATTCTGAAAAAAAGAAAAATAAAGCTATGAGTAAAAGTTAAAATTGCTAAAGATTGCATATTTGTACCTATAAGTGTTGAGTAAAAATTGCTGGCCATTTTACCTCTTTTAATAACACAACCACGCGACCGATCTGACTTCCACGAACTTTCAATAGAAACTGACGCCAACACAAAAAATAACAAAAAGTCATAATATTCTTTTGTATTGGGATAACGGTTCATTCCGTTGTTTTTATTTTTTTTTTTTTGCTTGTTTTCATACTAAAAATAATCAAAAGGCGAATTCTAGCATTACCTGTAGCCTCTCAAGTAGCTAGTCAGGCTTTTCGCTAACGAAATAACTGACTACATAGAGTCACTAGCTACGTTTGAAACTGCAGGGTACTGCCACGCCTATCTCAATACCGATATGAAAATTTTTTTTTTGTATTTGTATTTGTATTTATTAAATTGATTTTCTAATACAACAAGACACAATATCTTATAAATTATAGTATTAGAATCAGACAAGTTAACTTAGACAATATAGCAAAATCTATAGTAATAAAAGATTTACATTTATAATGAAAAGAAAAAAATAAAATAAATAATTAAATAATAAATATAATAATTAAATTTTAACTTAATAAAAATAAAGTCAAAGGTAAAATTAAAATTAAAAATTTATGAAAATATTCCCTAAGTAAGCTTCTAAACCTTATTGCGTTGCTAGCTGTTTGCAAATTATTTGGAAGATGGTTCCAGAGACGTATGGTTAATATAAAGAATTGGCATTCTGAAGCATGGTCACGATGCCGAAATTGAATTATAACTTTTCCTCTGCTTGATCTTGAAAACTGCAAACGTTCATAAAGATATTTAGGCTCTTTTGTCATAACAATTTTGAAAAGAAAAATAACGTTTTTAAACTTAAGATAGTTTGAAAAAGACATGTTCAGTACACGACAAGAATACTGCGATACATTATCAAACCTTTTCAAAGAAAATATATAACCGACGATGTTATTGTACGTTACGGTAAGCTTTCTCATATCATGTGAGTTGCATCCAGTAAAAATTTCGGATGAATATAAAAGTGTCGGTAAAAGATACGTTTTTGCCAGTAATATTCTAATACTCAGAGGGGTAAAGTGTTGAGTGGCCCATAAGCATCGCAGCATACCGTATAATTTGCCACATGCATGGGTAATATGATTAGTCCAGGTTAGACTTTTGTTAAATGTTACTCCTAAGTTTTTAGCAGAATCAACAATATCAATTTTTGAACCACCAAGTAATATATTTAGTTCATTTTTAAACTACAATTCCCATATGTCTTCTAATATCAAACGATTTATTTCAAATCTGTGTTTCAATATTTTAGCGTTATTTTAACTTTGGTTCAACATATTACAAAATCAAATCGGAAAAATAGTAAAATACTACCGTTTATACAAGAACACACATGTCCTTAATGGAATCCCTATTTTAAAATTTTCATTTCGCTATTGATGTAACTGGGGTAGCCAACTACCGTTATTATATATGAAAATGTATTGAATGTCAACCCTGCTTTTATAACTTTATATTTTAGTTCTTTAATAAAAAATATTAATAACACACGTTTACACCGAAAATTTGCATTTGATGAGATGTGATTTTCCTTATGTATTTTCTCCCGCTGAATTTGAAAATCAATGTTAAAATTTTTTTTATGGAACAGTTTTTGAGATAGTGTAATTTTTTAATTTTTTCGCCCTTTTTTGATTTGACAAATCATATCTCGAGCTAGAAATATCCGATTGGATGGTTCTTGGCACCCAAATGCAAGGTATTGAGATGACGAACAAATACGTATAATCGGATCTTTGATTGGTAAAGCGGTTCAAAATATATCGATGAAAATAAGGCATATTTTCAAAAAAATCATATTTTACAGTGATTCTGTGCCCACGGAAAAGCACAAATCGTTAAGTATAAATGTCTGTTTTCTCGTCATGTACGTAAAGATGATACTTTTACGTAAGAACTTAGACCAACCAGAAGAAAATCGACCGAAAAAATGACAAAGTTATAAGCAATTGAGTGAATAAATCCAAATCTCATATATTCCGTATATTTTATTTTTTTTCGACAATTTATTGGGTTTAAACGCTTGCAATACATTCTTGATATTTTTGTGTGTTAGAAATAGTTGTGGCTCTTGCTTTGTCTTCGGTTGCTTTCGGGATCCGTTTCTCTAATGAGAAACTATACATAGTCTCCCAATTGTTGGTCATTTCGAAATGTTTTACCAAAAAATTCATGTATAAGCACATCGAATCATGTATAAAAAAATACTTTATTGAATGTTATATATGATAATACAGGGTTGATAAATTTGATTACATTTTTATAAAACTAGATATAGCCCAATACGTAATTATATGTAATACAAACATCAAAAACGTCTTCTGTTATTTCAGACATACTTATATATAATCCAAAACTGAAAAAATTTCCTAAGTCAGTTTCTATGTAACTATAATTCAAAATTTGCAATATAATTTACGAAAATAGTTTACAATTTTGCTAAAAACAATTTCCATTACAAAAAACAAACCCTCAAGCTAAATATTTTATAACAGATTACCTATGAAACTGTCCAAGAAAAGCTTATTTTACCAACGGTTACATGGAACCGTTTCACTGTCCAAAAAACAGATATATAACTGGTTCAAGAACCGGTTCTAAAGCAACTCCATATAAAAAGAGTCTTTTGTAAAACAGAAATTATAAGCTACTGTAATAAAGCATAAGTTGTTTTTCAAGTTTGATGTCCTCAAAAATATTAATAAAATTTAAGTTATTTACAAATTTCAATCAAACATTTTGTGTTTTGAAACCATTTTATAGAGGTTAAATATATGTAACTTACTAAGAAGACAAGAATGGAGCAAAATTGATTATTAATAGGTTTTTTTGTTAAAGTTCTGCCTATTATGGAGGCTCTAGCTTTTCTAAAACTTCGGATTCTGATGAGATCTTTAGCCAGATCGAAATACTAGTATCAACCTAGCTAATATGTTTGATTTGCTTTATTTTTGTAAATATACGGAGGTTGAAAGCTCGTTATAAATTGAAAATTAATATTTTCTAATTTTCTATTTTTTTTTATTTTTTTTTTAATTTTAACCAATACTCAGGGTATGCCCCCTACTCATGCAGTGCATTGTATTGATCAAGAAAATATTGTGTGGGAGGGAGGAAAGAGGGAGTAGTGTTTGTGGCTATTTGATTTAAATTTTTCTAAATTGTAAGTAACAGGGAAGACTTCTGCGGGAAGATTGTTCCACATACGAATCGTTCGACTAAAAAACGAATTTTCTCTGTAATTTACATATATTTGGATTATTATATATATCTAATTGTATCAACTATAATATAATCAGATTTACTTATATCAGGAAAAAACTCGGATAGAATTCGATAGTTTTTTTTATTAAATTCTATCTATTTAAATATAATTAGATCCAACGTGATAAAATTTAATAGAACAATTTTACGGATCAAATATCCTCTTATATATGCGGAAAATATCTCATCACATATTATTTTATATAAGCTTTTTTACTCTGGTACAACACTTAAATATGATCATATATGGACATATGAACACTTACATATGATCATATATGCTAAAATATATTTTTATATATACAAGGTATGCTAATATACATACGCCATATCAAAAAATCTGCATAAACAAACACATTTTTTTTGGAGGGTACTTTGAGGCACCGACACGCGATTTAATATTTCTAAAATGGTAAAAAAATGTCTAATTTTTTGTCCAAAAGGGGCTCCACAGTCTCGTTGTATAGACAAAATAATCATAATTTTTTTTTAGAATACTTTTGGTCCACCACAGCATTTTTTAGTTTTGAGCAAGTACATAATAACTATAATTTTTTGTTAATAAAACCACTCAAACAACATTTTGCTAATGTTAACATTGCAAGAAAAATAATTAAAAATTGTTTACCATAATTATTTAATGAGCAATTCCCGAAATAAAGATGAATTAATTTTTTAACAAAAGTGGTCTCAAAATTGTTGCAATTCAAAGTATTTTTTAATAATTTTTTTGCTGGTCAGTTGCAAGGCTACTTTAATAATCCTTATACATTTAGTTTTACGGATTATCTCAAACTAAACTTTTTTAAATACTTTTTTCCTAAACCAGCTTTGCATTAGAAGCCAATATATTTAAAATACAACTTTTTTAATTATTTCGCGAATTGAAAATTTCTTTACATTTATATTAGTTTTTTGTTTTTATATACATCGAGATTATTTTTATGTTATTTTCAATTTATAACAAGCTTTCAACCTCCGTATATTTACAAAAATAAAGCAAATCAAACATATTAGCTAGGTTGATACTAGTATTTCGATCTGGCAAAAGATCTCATCAGAACCCGAAGTTTTAGAAAAGTTAGAGCCTCCATAATAGGCAGAACTTTAACAAAAAACCTATTAATAATCAATGTTGCTCCATTCTTGTCTTCTTAGTGATCAAGCACGTGGTTAGGTCTTTTCCTAACAAGCATCATAACGTTACTAAACTTTGAAGACCAAAAATGTTCTATTTATATAAAAAAATTTTAGTTTGTACTCTGGCTCAAGTAATATTTTTTACAGTTATATTAGTTTTTTGTTTTTATATACATCGAGATTATTTTTATGTTATTTTCAATTTATAACGAGCTTTCAACCTCCGTATATTTACAAAAATAAAGCAAATCAAACATATTAGCTAGGTTGATACTAGTATTTCGATTTTTTTTTTTTGATGCTATTTAAGTGTCACCAAGTGTTTTTTTTAAGAAATATAAAAATGAAAAATAAAAATATTATATACTTGCTGAAAACTAAAACATGCTGTGGTGGAACAAAAGTATTCTAAAAAAAATTATTAATATTTTTTCCTCAATAAGGCTCTTCATAACTTTTGACCCGATTTTCTACAAAAAGTAAGACACATTATTTTGAGCAAAACGTACCATTTTTGAAATATTAAATCGCGTGTCGGGACCTAAAAATACCGTCCAATTTTTGTTTCCCTTATTTTTTCCGTATTTAGCTCTTTGGTACTTATCGTTTGTGTGCTATTACATAATTTTTTTTTTTTTGTATCTGGACTCCCTTTTGAACATATATTGTAATGTTTTGAAACACATACAAGCATATATAATGATATCAAGTAGTATATGAGTATATATAAACTTTTTTCATCGGGTAGTAATTTACTGTGCTGAAATTAGTAAAAACTTTTACTAAATATTTGTAGACTAAAAATAGCAAACAAAGATTGTTATATCAACAAAATATTTGCAGTATTTACCTTAAATTTAGTAGAATGCAAATAACAGCATATTTTGGTAAAATCAACAGAAATTTTTGCAAAAAGATTGTAGATTGATGATTTCAGAATGGTCGATTTTTAAATAAAAACATTAAAAAAAAATTTTAAAATTTAAATTTTTTTTGTCTACTAATATTTAGCAAATTTGTTGCTGATTTTAGGAGATTAATTTGTTACTTTCAATTAGCTAAAATTTAGCTCCAATATAACTCAATATTTGCAGATTCAACGGATTAGTTGCTGCTATTATTTTATTACTAATATTTTCTTTTTTTAATTAATTTTTTTCTCACTAATTTTTAGTAGTTTTAGCAAAACTGTGTACGAATTTTTTTCTCTTAGTGTATAAAAATAAATGCAATGTCATTTAACTACTACTGTGTTCCTAATGTTAAACAATTCATATTTAATGTCTCTTCCATTCTTTTGATGATGCTGACGAGGATGTTGATAAACATTAGTATTGGCGGTATGTTGGATGCTTTCCGTGTTTGCATGTGGGCTGTATGTATGATTTATTATATACATTTATAAGAACATATTTCGAATATTTTACATTAACGTCGATGATGGCAACTTTTCTTTAATATTAATCACAAGGAGGATTCTTAAGAATAAGAGTTGTTTCAAGTTGTCTGACCCTATAATGGAAGCTAAGATAATCGAACTTATACTGATAATATTAATGTTGGATAGGTTCTATATGCCTCCCACGACCGAAACTTCGAATAGTACAATTTTTATTTCGTCTAGGCAGAGATTCAGTTCTTAAGGTATAGTTTACTCATATTCCTAATAATTACAACTTCTTCAGTAATCATTATAATCACTGATCCACACGCAAAAAAAAGAAATATGGTTGGCGGCACCATATTCGAAGTGCATCATAAATTTTTGAATTTATGATTGCTACAACCATGTTACTATGGTTGTGACAACCATACTCTTATCTGTTTTTGTATCATAATATGATAATTATATTACCATATTATTGTTTCAAATATATTCCAATACTTATTATCATATTATGGTTCTAGAATTTTGTATGAATTATCATAATATGAACCCTACAGTATACTCCCAGCATTCTGTTGAAGCTGGATTAAAAAGTTATACATGTTTTTTTTAATAGTATATTTATATATAAATTTACGCATTTAAATAAAATTAGTTTTAAAATTAATTAAGTAATCAAATTGATTTGGCGCTGAATAATAAGCTTTGTGAAATATTCTGTTAGCTATACCAGTTATACATGTGATTACAGCATTAAAGCACTCATAGAAATATTGTTAAGAATACAATTTTACATCGAACCATGTTTGCAGCAATCATAATATTTGCATTATAACCATATTATAGTCCTAGTTATCATGTTATGATCATGGAAAATAATTTCGTCATCATGTATTATCATATTATGATCATTACAAACATAGTATAGTTATTTCGTACTACAGACTTAAAAGCAAATGTATTTTGTTGAAATTTTCTTTCATATATCTTTATATTTTTTCTTTAGCGATTTTTTTTTTAGCGTAATTGTTAAAAAATCCATAATTTATTCATTTTGCAATTACCTCAAATTATCACATACAATATATAAAGGTTTAGAGTTGGGAATCAGAGGAGTTCAAAAATAAACTGATTTTTTCCGAAAGTAGTTTCGGTATTTAATATAAAATTTTATATATTCTCATATACGCATTATATGATGTCAATATGTTTATCAAATGAGAGATAATAATCTCGAATATTCCACAAAGTTATTTGTCGAAATATTTCAGGACCAACAATTTTATAAATGTCCTTTTACAAATTAGATTCTTCATTATCAATGAAAATGAAAATTATTCAAGTTCGAGGCCATATTGTCCTAACAAATAATTCGGATATTGTCCTAACAAATAATGTTTAGAGTTTTTATGTTTTCAAATTTATTATTTGACCCTTTCAGGAATGTGTTGATAGACCTATTTCGGGAATTTTCTAGGTTCCCATCATCAGAACACGTTTTGAAAGAGGGTAACAAGCCCATTCCAAACATCAAACATTCATTTGAACTAGTTTACTCACTACATGAGAACTAATATATGAGCTTGAAGTTAAAGAGTATTACCATTGATCAAAAAAATAAAATCAAATAATAAATTTGAAAACAAAAAAAAAACTCTATAGATTATTTGTTAGGACAATATCCTAATAAAGAAATATAGAGTATGGCCTTGAACTTGAATAATTTTCATTGCACAATTAAAGGTCGAAAAAACATAATTTTTATTTTAATAAAAATTATATCAAACTTGTTTTTAAATATTCATTAAATGCGAAATCATTCTCAGATCAATCTCCTAACTATCAGGGAAAATCTAGATACTGTCAAGAGATATTCTTTACAATTTAATATCAGCCTGAAAAACATTGCAATAATCCGGCAGCCTGAACAAGAATCTGAAGTCTGGTATTTCTCAGTCCCTACTCGTCATTGAATTTTGTAGCCATCATTGTTTGTCCCGAGTATTTTCTCAAGTATGTTGAAATCCTACGACTAGACAGATCAAGGCGAGATTCAAATCCTGGCTTCCGAATCAAATAAAGGTTGGATTTTCAGTATCCATGCATGAACAAAAGGTTTGTTTTCTAGTGATCCTATTGCCGATATCCTAATGACAGAATTCGGCACCAGTTGTGTCGCAAGAAGATTTGCTGAATGATGAAGAGGTATGTAATGAAAATACCAGTAATAATGAAAATACCGCTAATAGACTAATAGAGTTAATTGCTGAACTCTAAGTTATTAAAATCTTAATTTATTCTCAAATAGCTTCTACACAGAGAGAATTTCTTGGAAGGGTTTTAATGGAATTTTTCCATTAAACTCATGAAATTTTTTACACAATGTCAATGAAAAATTTCTTAAACTTAATGAAAAAGCTTCAAAGTTTAAATGAAACTATTTTTAATGAAACTTTTTCATTAGTAGTATGAAATTTTTAATAAATTAAATGAAATTTTCTATTAAATTTTATGAAAAGTTTCAATGGACTAGTTTTAGTGACATTTCATAGATATAATTCAACAATTCATTGGTATCATTCAGAGAATTCTCTCAGTGCTCTAGTAAGTTATTACTGCAGAAAAGCATAGAATATTGATTAAGAAATCCTATTGGGAGCAAGACCTTACCTTGCAGGTTTTAGGGGAGGGTTAGCTCTGAGAGAACCGAATGGTTTGAATGATTTACAAATACCTTCGATTTCTAACCCATTTACCAGTCACATTACCAGTCTTAGGACGGTTGCATTGGTAACATCATCTACTCGTCTTAATCTGACATTATTAAACCCTCAAGCGAAGAGTTTTAAAAAATGGATGGTAACCGATTCGAATGCGGATATTGGTAAGGGTAACGCTATTTTCTTTTATATCGGTATTTTAGGGGTAACGATATTTAAGTTATTTCCGTAACGGGTTTTTAGCTGTAACGGTATTTTAGTTATTTCGCTAACGTTATTTTAGGAATAGCGATTTTTCGCTTATTTCGGTAACGATATGTTAAGGGTAACGTTATTTTAGTTAATCAGGTAATGTTAATGCATACCGATATTATTAGCCCCATTATGTCCGAGTTTTAATGACTGGCTAGTTTATGATCAAACTTTGGGAAAATATATTTATTTAGAGAATTTTTTTTTCAGATCTTCATAGATTATTTTGGTAACGGTATTTAAAGGATAACGCTATTTCAATTATTTCGATAACGGTATTTTAGCGGTAACGGTAGTCAGTTGAAATGGTTTTGAATCGATAACGGTAGCTTAGCGGTATTGCTTGCCATTCCTGGTTTGAACTATCAGAGCATAGTGAAGAAACGAGTTAGGATTTTAAAGCCACACTCAGGGAAAAGTTTCATCATATTTATGAAACAGTTTAATTAGACGAAAATTGATGAACCATTTTTCTATTTATGAAAATTTTATAAATATGATGCAAGTTTTTATAAATATTTATGAATAATGCCTCTTCGTCATTTCATAGAATAATGTCATCAATACATTCTTTATGATAAACTGACAAATTATTAAGTCTCGTAAAGTATTAACACACTTTGGTTTCAAAATTGAGCCAGGTCCGTATAAAACTCCGAAACGCATTACCTTAGCAATATTTTGATGAAACAGTTTCATATTTATGTAACAGTTTCATTGGTAGAATAACAATGAAGTTTTCATTATATATATGAAGATTTTCATAAGTATGAGGAAGTTTTTCTTTTGACTGCAGTCAGTGATAATAAAGTTTTCGTGGGAGTGAAGGATAAAGCGATAGTAAATAATTAAAATACCAGGTATAAAGCGATATTTAAAATATAGACATACGTTTGAGTGAATTGATCAATATCAAAAATATTATCTCAAAAAACTCGTTTATGATGGCCGAAAAGTTTAGAGTATGGATTTAGATATAATTTTTGGAGCGGTATTTCACCTTGCAGGCCTTTGGAAAGTGTTAAGTCTAGGAGACCTAGATGATCCAAATGATTTAGAAATTACTCTTATAACCGAGTAAATAGGTTTGCTTTAAAAAAAAAAATTATAAGTCTTTTCACAAAAATTGTGCACCCCCTATTTCCGACCGGTTTTTTGTTCCTTGAACTTGAGGTTGGTCGACAACATCGGCAAATTCTTTGTCCTTTATCACATATCCAAATGTCAGGGCAATGTCAGTTGACTCCTGGAATACATTCCTAAATTATATTTCGTTTGCCTGGGATAACACATGGTACCGAAATTTAAAATTAAGTATAGAGGTACTATTTGCGGATAGTCGAAGAATAATCCCTTTGCGCAGTTTGATGGGAATAAGGGAATTCAATAAACCGTGGCGCACAGAGGCAAACAGGCTTTAAGCTACATGATATAAAATGTCGCTATTACAAAACCAAACTTAGAAAATTTAGAAAGCCAGACAGATTTTGAACCCATTACCAGCCTCAGCACGTATTGGCCAAATCATTCACTCATCCAAATCTCACCTTATTAATAAAACTGCAAGCGGATTTTTTTTTGGAGGAGTTTGAACTATATGAGCTTCGCTGGGAAAGTTCGGGTTTTAACGCAAATTGTAACTAGCTAACTGGATAAGATCGATGAAACCTGTTCAATAGGAAAAGTAGTATGTTAAGATCACTCCTTCTTCATTCCGGGACTCTAAATGGGGCTTGATGGCTTATTGACTGTAGGGTGCATTTCTCATATTCTCCGGATTTAGCCCCCAGTGACTATTTACTATTTCCAAACCTAAAAAAATGGCTCGGTGGAAAGAGATTTAGCTCCACCGATGAAATTATTGATCAAACAAATGCCTGTTTTATGGACCTCGAAAAATACTATTTTTTTGGAAGGGATACAAAAATTGGATAAATGTTCGACTAAGTGTATTGGGCTAAACGGAGATTATGTTGAAAAATTAATTTTTTTTTTTTGCAAAAAAAAAAACTGGGTTTCATTCAAAAAGTCACAGACTTATTGAGCCGCCCTCGTACCTACGATATCCATATTAAACTAGATTTCGCTCATATGAATGTTCTTTATACTCCGTTCGGCTATCATATAATAAGGTGGCCAAAGGACTTGTTTTGGTGAACTGATAGTCTCTTGTTCCGGTTCCGATGTGGCCAATAAAATCTACACGGATGGCTCGAAACTGGAGGGAGACCTGGTTTGGATTTCTTATGCGAAGACATGTAGCGTATGTAGTCAAATCCCACACTACTACAGATGGTTGCTATTACATAATAAAATTCGATTTGTGAATGGGCCTGATAATTTTTAGGATGTGGTCAGCCTCGCTGATAGTCAGGACGTCTTAGGTTCATAAGGGTACGCGGCCACTATGATGAAGAGAGTAATGAGAGGGCCGACGACCTATCTGGTAATGGCTCCAGACTGGTTTGTTTTAACTTTACAATCCGATGCACTTTCGGTCAACAAAGGCGGAACTTTTAAATTGGTCTATCAAAATACACAGATAGTTATGGGATAGGGATGATTTTGGTGTAGAGTTACGTAGGTTTTTGTAAGAATGCCAAGATGTGAGCATGACGAAAAGGCCCTTAGAACTGTGGAAAAGCGAATTGGCCGATCTTATTGAAATCTTATCTTACATCTCATCTTTCAAAATAGAAAGTGCTAGTGGGAAAACACTGAGACGCTAAAACAGGACTGAGCATTGGTTGTGAGACGTCATGTCATCGCTGGACGATGTAAGTCAGCCAATGGATGATCATGTAGAAAAATGACCATCCTCTTGTCAACCAAATTTAAGTGCATACTAATAATTTCATATAACTATGTAACATTTTGGAAGTCAATTGGAGCTAAAGAGGACTTTAAAAAAACACACAATAACTATTAATATATTGTTTTTAGCATAAAACTGCAAATACAATTAAATTATGCCATAAAAAATCAACATATGCATATTATTAAATTTTGCATATTCCTTGATTGGTAATCCAACATTCACAGACCCAACCCAAAACTTTTAATGCATAAACATTAAACATAAATTCTTCAATGTCTATGCATATGTCAAAGTGACAGGCAGACAGGCCAGCAGATAGACGGACAGACATGCAGCTCACATTTCTTAAAGTGTGAATTGCAAATGTATGACTCTTATAAAAAGTATAAGAAATCAAAAAAAAACTAAAATGGCTGACAAAAATTGATATTGTTTTGTGGTTTAATTTTCATTATTATTGCATTTTAAACCCAACTATCAAGTTAGCCAGCCAAGCTGGCTGACAGACTTGTGGTCGATGACGAAGACAATGCTGTTGATGATGACGATGGTATGGTATGGTTAAATTAGGATGGTTGACTGGATGTTGTAGTTGGTTGGTAGTTTGTTTGGCCATATAGTTTGTATGGCTGGCTGGTGTTTAAAAGTTTTTGGTGATGGCCAACTTTTAACATTAAAACGAAAATTTATAGTGACACCATAAAAGGAGTTGTTTGCATGCATGCATGTATTCATGCAACTTACCAAACACATTCATACACATAAGTGACATGTTGTTGACAACATACAGACAGACAGAATAAGACTTATTTCTTTTATTTTACGAAAAATACTTATGGCTAAGAAAATTAAAATGAATAATTGTTTAAAAAGATACATAAAGGATTTAAGGAATATAACAGTTTTGGTATAAATTTAAAAAAAAAATCGAAAGTTGGACACCTTAAATTAGTAAATAAGTACGTAATAAGCAAGAAATTGCTGCTGATTTCTAATTCCGTTCTTTACGATAAAAAAAAAGTTATCTGAATGATCAGTTAAAGGCTATTAATGACATTAAAATCAAATATATTCATTGAACTAAAACAAGCCCTCTGGAGAGCTTTCTTATTATATAAATGGTAAGGAAAATAAAGTGTAGAGAGATCATGTAGGATCCCGAAGGAACTCACAATAAAAATTCTTTTTATATTTTTTATAGATTATTTTAATGTTTCGATAGTGAGAACGAAATTTTAATTAAAATATTTTGATTTAAAAATTGAAAATTGCTTAAAGTTAAAAACAATTTAAATAAACAGGTAAAGCATGTAGAGAGAGTAGCCCTACACTCAAAAAATAAGTTAGTACAAAAGTTAGTAAAACGTCTTGTAAATCAGGTATACTATTTTTTAGCAAATTTTATTGCTAAAATCGTGTTTTCAGCTAAAATTTTTGTTATACTTATTCAGCACTTAACTTTTTTATACTAATGCTTTACTAATATACTAATGTTTTACTAATTAATTTTGCTAAAAAAAATTGTGCTGATAAGCACATTAATAGTGTGGACGACAACCAGATTGAAAGATATACGCGGAATGAAGCAGATGTCGCGGCATGTCAAGATTTAGTAGAGAAGAGGAAAATGATACACCCAAAAAAAAATAAGTTAGTAGAAATGTTAGTAAAACGTCTTGTAAATCAGGTATACTATTTTTTAGCAAAATTTTTTGCTAAAATCGTGTTTTCAGCTAAAATTTTTGTTATACTTATTCAGCACTTAACTGTTTTATACTAATGCTTTACTAATATACTAATGTTTTACTAATTAATTTTCCTAAAAACAATTGTGCTGATAAGCACATTAATAGTGTGGACGACAACCAGATTGAAAGATATACGCAGAATGAAGTAGATGTCGCGGCATGTCAAGATGAAGTAGAGAAGAGGAAAATGATACTAAAAAGTACAGCTCTAATAAGACATATAAAAAAAATCAACCATGGAAGTTTTTGTATCTCTCTTTCATACATAAAACAAAATTGAGGATTAAAATAACTTAAATTTTGCGTTTTCATCGGCTTGTAAAAATAATTGTCTATTAATTAAATAAAAGACAAAATAAAATATTTATTTATTTAAACTAAATGTTTATATGTGTGGTCAAATTGCAAACAAACATATACAGAAATGTAGACAGAGTAAAGTGAAAGACAAAGACACACATCTTAGGTAGATTTTTATGGTTCCTTTTTCTTATTGTAAAAAGGGTTGTTTTTTTCGTTTCGTTTGTTTTTGTTTATTTTTTCGTTTCTATAATTATCTTCGGCATATAGTAAATTATTTTTAAAAGAATCACAAAAATATGTTTTATGATTTTCAGCAAATAAATTAACTAAATTACAATTTTTCTACAAATTTTTTGCGTTTTTTTTTCAGTCTACTAAAATTCAGCAAAAAGTTTATTAATTTTTAGCTAGGCTTTTTTATTTCTAATCTACTAAGTGTTAGCAAAACTTTTGCTGAATCTACTAATTTTGTTGCTAAAAATCAGCTCGCTGATTTTCAGCAAAAGATTTTGCTGACATTAGCAATTTTTTTGCTAGCACCATCCTGACTAAAATTTTGCTGACTCAGCAAAAATTTTTGCAGACTTTACAAACTTTTTTTTTTGAGTGTACATTACTCCCCTTCCTTAAAAAAAATAACTATTACAAAATGAAACAAAACAATATAATCATCTAATAACTTATAAATTATGAAAAGTTTTTCGACCTTTGAAATGAATGACTTTATTAATAGGTCACATTTGTATTTATATAATATCCTTTATTATTTATATATCTCCAATATTTCGTCATTCTTTGAGTGACATCTTCAGGGAGTATGAACAGCAACAAACAATATTAAAAACAAAATTTCCTGCCGCTGCATTTTTAAAGTTGTGTTGACCAGAGTGGAGGGCAGCGGAAGGAAATTTTGTTTTTAATATTTTTTTTGTTGTTCATACTCCCTGAAGATGTCATGCAAAGAATGATGAAATATTGGAGATATATGCATAAAATAACAAAGGATATTTTATAATATAAACGTGACCTATAGCTCAATTATCTAACAAAAACCTCGAACAATTTTGGTCAAATAATCGAGTAAATTAAAATATGTTCTATTACAGTTTATATTCTACAAAATGTCCTTAAATTGTTGCGTATTTTTTTACAAAGGGCTATAATTTTGTTACGTGGCACCAATATATGCACTAATAAAAAATATTTTTTTTTTTATTTTGAAGAAAAAACGTTCGGCATCGAAACCAATGGCTAAAATATCACATTTTTTTGAGTATTATTATACTCAAATGAAGGATCGAAACTATAAAAAAAAATTACACCAAAAGGTCAGATTTCCAGAAATTAAGCGAGACTTTTAAATATGCATTAAATAAAAAATCGCAGCGATCGCAAATCTTTTATATTGCACTAAGATTTTTTGCATCATAATTCTTTAAATCATAATTTTTGGTGTTACAGCTCGGATTGGATCTTTCACTATTTTCTTTCCTTCGGAATATACAACTTAATCACATAAATTAAAAACTATCTATTTTGCAAAAAAAAAAATCGAACAGAAATCTGTCTTCCAAACTTCAATGCATTTGTTGCGACAGTTTTTTAACGAGGAAGTAATATACAATTAAGTATGCCATATTATTCTTGATAATTGCAAAATATTCTAAAATCTATAAATGCTAAAAAGGGAAACGAGAAAGAAATTAGAGGGGCATCACCCTTTAGTATATCCTTAACAAGATAATATCGCGTATACTATATAATCGTATATCTGCAATAGAAGAAAACTCTCAGAAATGAACAGGTAGGTTTACTACCAAACAGATCTGTCATCGACCGCATTAATAGTATGGAAATAATACCTGAGCGAGCAGAGGTATTATTTTTCAGCGTGTATTTGACTCTACCCATCACTGTGCGATATGGAAAGATATACAATCCAAGGGCTTCACTGAGATAATTATCAGGATTATAAAATGTATGAATTCGGAAACATTGCTACATGCTACACAAAGAATAGGTCACAAGGACAACATTGTTTCCCAGAGATTTTATGGTCCCATTTTACGGCATCACTTTGAGTTTGGTTGGAAGGATAACAGACCTCGACTACGCATACGATATCTGTTTAATGTCCCATAAACAGGAAGACACGCAGAAAATGTTAAACAAAAAAAAAACGCACTTTGCAGGAATGATAATAAACATCAATAAAACCAAATCAATGCGTTTTATAAATTTCAGATATGAACTACTGTACTGCAAGAAGTCATTACATTTTGCGACCTAACTACAATTTCTTGGTTCCAGCAAGGATGTTGCATACCGAATATCAAAAGCCAACCAAAAACTCCAATTCCCACAGATCACAGTTTGATTCATCAGATTTTTTTTGAAAATTATTCTGATATTTCGAGGTCCGCTTGCAAAAAAGTTTGGAACAGGAGTAAGCAAAGTATAATATGAAATTCTTTGTATACTAGATGGCCAAGAAGAAGAGGATTGGACGAATCTCACAAAATATTTAAAGATAGCCCTTAAATATAGAGCATTTATAATATCAGAATATAATTAATTACCGAAACTTTTAGCGACAGACGTTTTAGTATAAACATTGTCGATAAAATGTACTCTTTATTACTTATGAAATCTCAATTATATGAATTGTAAAGTAAATTGTAAAGTTTATGTAAATAAAGTAAAATTATTATTATTATTAATAAATAATATTTTAAACAAGAAATTTGCTTCGATGTCGTCCTGCTATTTGCAAAACTACACCTGCGACGGACCAAATTTGGAATTTCACATTTTCAAATATGAACATCTCGGGAACTATTAGAGATAACCAACACATGCAAGCATGTTAGTCTCTACTAGCAGATTACAAATATATTAATTTTTGAAAATCGGTGTAGAAACAAAAAAATTGCGACCACTCAAAACTTTTGATGCAAAACGTTCACTATTTTGGGTGGTCATACTGCCGCCCTACTGGGAAGGTTCATAATCAAGAAGTTAAGCTCGATATTACGTCACTTATGCTTGTTCCAAATTTCATTGCAATTGGACCACTAAGAAAGAAACAGCCGAATTATTTTCAAAAATTGTGTGATACATCCCAATGTGCAGTCACACAGGACACGTCTCACATCTGGCAACGTCAACTGCTCATCAGATTCAGCCGTAGTGACCAACGCTGGGGAGTGGTGAAGATAAAATAAAATGAGTAAATTTTTTTTCAAAGACTACTAATATTTAGTTAAGAATCAAGTTGCCGAAAAACGGCTAAATTTAGTAAGATTAGAATCGCAAAAACAAATTTGATATATCTACAATATATAATCACAATTTAAGTTTTTTATAATTACTAAATTTATCTCCTCAAATCAGCATAAAAAATCGCTAACTATTAGGAGACAAAAAAATATCATAAAAAAATGAGAAATTTTCAACGTTCTTTTAGACTTTTTTGTAATGCGAATAAAAATCTGACCTTCTAAAAACAGCAATATACAATTGTTTGGCCAAAATTTCTGCAGATTTTAGCAAAATATTCTCTTATTTGCATTCTACAGAATTTAAGGTAAATATAGCACAAATTTTATTGATATTACAGTTTTTGTTTGCTATTTTTTAGTAAACAAATATTTAGTCAAGGTTTTTACTAATTGTTGTCTTCAATTTAACTTGTCTAAAATTTAACTCCGAATGGAATAAATTTGTTGCCTACAATTTATTTATTTTTTTTTTATTGGGTAATTTGAATTATTTGATATCTGGATGAGAATCCAATGCAAAAATCACGTTATTCAAGTGTCGAGAAAAGCGTTCAAGTGTGTTGGCTTTCTCAAGAATTACTTCACCACCTATATCCGACGAACATGGAATGCAACTCCCATATATGAGCAGAGGTTTCGAATTCTATCTTGGAGCTTCTAGACCGTGCGCAAAGAAGGGCGTATGCTCTATTAATTCGTTGGAGCATCGTCGGAATGTGGGTATTCTATCGATACCGCCATGAAAAATGTTCTGTTGAAATATGTAAACTTATCCCCAGGACCCATGTCCAATGGATCTTTTAAGTTCATTCATTGGGCTAACCACCCGTATGTAGAATAAACTCCCCGCATACGTCTTTCCTGACACTTACAATTTAGAGAAATTCAAGTCAAATATCCATAGAAAACAGGGGGCATCCATCCCCTAAGTATTGGTCTATTGTAAACAAATTCATTTCTAACACATAATTTGCTAAAATCATCGGACGATATCAGCATCAAATCCCCAGAATATCAGAGAATCAGAAGAGTGGATAGTCCTTAAAGGCCGAGTTATTAACCGTAAATATCTGAATTGAAACCAAGAGAGCAGCATTAGGCAAAATTAATTACAATTTCAAGCATTATTTAAAAATAATGTAAAGAACTTAAAGATAATTTGCTAACAGAAGCTCTTTGTTATATTAAAGAGTTATATCAAAGAGTATATTTCCACGGCTCTCAGCAACAAAATAAAGAACTCGGGCACAGTGTTGCCAGGTCTGTTGAGCATAAAATCGTCAAATTTTCCAATAAAAATCGTCAAAATCGTCATTTTATTTTCAAAAATCGTCAAAACAAAAAATATTTGCAACAAGTGGAATAAAGTTTTAATAAAAAAAAAGAATAATAATGTAATTCACATTTCAAATGCTCATGTACTATCGTTGTAATATAATACGATTTTTTACACTTTTATGTAATTTAAACTTCGAAAATCATGAAATTTTATAACGATAGAACTTTACCACTTTAACTGTTAATTCCTTCTACATAATCCTGTAAACAACACTTCAGTAGCACAATTTTTAAATCTTAAATTCTTTTACATAGCTTAGAAATTCTTTAACAATCTTATTTACTTTAATTATTAAATTTGGACTTCCATTAACGAATTAAAGTTTGAAATTGCATTACATGTGATGACATAGTTTAATACAATAAATTGTGAAATTTTTGATTATTTCATATTTTTGGGTTGGTTTTTAATATTGCTAAAATGATTTATTATTTTATTTATTATTTGTTTTTATTTAAATATTGTTTATTACTGCATGTTTTTCCATTTTCAAATATAAATTGTGAATATCTGAAGTTTCACTTTGGAACACAATATTTATATTATTATTAGGCCTGTTTTTTAAGCACCGGATTTATTTTTGGATTTATAAATGAGAATATTCGAACTCGATGTTTGTTTCGCAAAACCTTGGATGTTTTTTTTTAATTTAAAAAATATTTTATTTTTATCTTATCTTATCTCAAAACTTTATAAAAATATAAATATTAAAAAAAGCAGGGTTGGCATTCAATAATTTTCATAATAACGATTGGCTATCACAGTAACACTAATAGCGGAATGGAAATTTAACAAAAGCGATTCCATTAAAGACATGTTTTTCTTATGTAATCGGTTTTAGTTTTCTATTTTGAAATATCTTGAACTAGTTAAAGTCAAAATAACGCTAAAATACCGAAACAACGATTTATAACGTTATTTTGTTGATGTAACAAAATTTAATGGGTAGAATTTTGAAATAAACCCTGTAAAGACACATGCCACTATTGGAATCGTAGATTTAAAGCGTTCATAACGGCATTGGTGTAGACGTGGAAGGTAACTTCCATTGCAATGAAAAGGTAGTGTTTGCCAACCATGAAAAAAGTAAGCACATACTCAGGGAACTTCTGCTGTAAATATTTGTCGTTGTTTCAGTTGTAATACAGTATCTTTATTTTTAAGTGAAAAAAACAGTCATTTGTAGAAGAAATTTAATTTTTGACTACAATTGTAGTTCATTTAAAAAACAAACCACATTAAATTACAATATTATGATTTTACATTCATTTTATACAGTATTTCTTTTTTATTTAAAAAATAAAACAAATTAATGTTTGTTTATTTTTAACTGCACTGACTGAACCACTCATTAATAATACAATTGTAGTTAATGTTGTGAACAGTAAAAAACAAATGACTATGTTAGTTTGAATTTACTAAAATGTAAGTCGTTCTTTTTTCAGGTGAAATTTCATTTGTTCTTAACTGCATTTGCAGTGGTCTTTACCGTTATTAAGTGCAGAAAATAAATTAAAATAAAACTAACATGAATCCATAAAATAACTTTTTTGCTAAACTTGCAATAAAAAATAGTTTTTAATTTTAACGAAATAATAAAAATCCAAAAATAGATCCGGTGATTTTTTAATAATAACAAATAAACATGTTTTGCTGACATATTAAACGTTTGTCAAAAAATCGTCATTTTGGAAGCAAAAATCGTCAAATCGTCATTTAGTAATTTAGGTACTAAAAATCGTCAAAATGACGATAAATCGTCAAACCTGGCAACAGTGCTCGGGCATGCAAATGAAAACATTTTTTTACACTAAAAAATGATTGCAACATGTTGATAAAAAAATTGTTGCTTAAAACACTCACTTCTAGTATGTTGCTTATATTTTGCTTCTATAATATATTTTAATTTTATCTTGCTGATTTTGTCATTAATATTTGAAATAATTCGAAATTTTATTAAGTAATTGTTTAAAAACATGATAAAAATTAATTTAAACTAAATTAATTAAAGCAAAACTAACTAAATTATCGGATGAAGAAATTTTTTAATTAATAAATAACCATTGCACGGTTTTTTGTTTAACAAAAAACAAATGATTTTGAACTTGAATAATCTTGCTCATATAATAATTTATGATAAAAGATCGAAAAATAAACTTTTGGTTTTAATTCTTTAAAATTTAAAAGTAAAACATTTAATTTAAACTTTTAAATTTCTGCAACATGTTTTCATTTGCTCGGTGCAAGTTTATGAACAAATAAAAAGAGAGCAGATTGAGCGATACTGAGTAGTATGGAAACCCACATTGATAATGCTATAAACACATAGACCACATCAGGCTACAGAGCCACACGACTACAAATGCCGTTCACTGCAATCGTCGCCGTGTGGTCAGCTACTTATTATTTTTTAAACGACAGCAACATAGTAAACAGCTGTTTTTTATACAAATGAATTTTTATTTCAGTAGTGCCAATTACATCTTTTTTTTTTTGCTTTATTAAAATAGAAACAACATGCATGGTTGTAGAAACGTATATAAAGTTGACTTAAAAATACAATTACTTATTTATAATACATTATTATAACGTAAAAATAAATTTATCTAACCCTTCTTGAATATTAATGCATTTAAAGTTGCGACGTTTTTTGTGTTTAACAATATAAAATATTTTTAAGCACTAAGTTGTTACGTATTTTGTTTTATTGTCAACACTATTTGTTTTGTAGCCAACAAAAATAGAAATTATAGTAAGTTGACTACAGCGGCAAAAGTAATCGGGTAGCCGTGTAGCTGTGTTGGTGCCAAAATAATCGTTTTCATATAAATCTGTGTATTTTATTTTTGACAGGCTGTAGTCGTGTAGCTGCAGTCGTCTATGTGTTTATAGCATAAGGCAAAAAAAAAGAAAGACATTTTTGAATAAGTATTAATAATATAATTTATAGAACCTACTGTTATAAATACTCGTAGCTTAGCTTATCCTAAAAGAAGTGTTAATTTTTAAGACAATTTTTTTTTTTTTGAAATATTTCAGTAGTTTCTAATAATAATGGCTATACATCAGTCAAAGTCTGGCTGTGACATATCCATCATGAGAAATAGCAAATTTGGCCACCGTTGAAGAAATTCCTTAAGAAAATTCTGCACTTTTCGTTAAGGAAAATCATAAAAAGATAAAAAATCCCTATTTGTTGTTTCTGTTTTTAAGGCAACCTTGAAAATCTTAAGCAAAATTGCAGTTAATCTTCCCGCAGCAACTTCCCTCCGTTGCTATGCATGTCCACAAAATATATAAAATTCGATCCATCATCATTAGGGCGCCGCTAGGCAGCTAAAAGACTATTTACAGGTATAAAAACTGCAATTATTTTTACTATTCACTCCGTTGTTTTGATTATTGTTGTTGTATGTAAACGGTCACACCTCTTTTAATGACCTGGCGCCTTAATTACTTTGTTTTATCTGGATTTACTTGGTTATTCATCACATCTCACAACAGTCAACTTCTTCTCGTCACTTGCCAACCAACAACTCAACTAACTTATTTTTATAAGAGAATGTTCTCTAATATGGCCCTTAATCTGGTTTTTGGGGTATATAAAAAAAAAAAACTAAAAACCTTACTAAAATTCGGATAAAAATATAAAGGAGATGTGACATATACTACCGCCACCCCGTGAATTTTAACTAAACTTGGTACGGAAGGTCAGTGTCATCTAAATTTTTCATCACCCAAGTTTTCGAAAGATCGCACTTAAAAATATGAGAAAACTCAAAAATTTAACAAACTTAGTGTTACATAAATGTTCATATATTTTTACGGTTAAAGCTACGTGATTGATTGATACATTATTTCAAAGCTACACTTAAAAAAATAAATTAGTAGAACAGTAAGTAGACATTTTGTTTCCGGCTATAATTTAAGATATACTTATTCATCACTTAACTAATGTTTTACTAATATTTTACTTATGTTTTACTAATTTATTTTTCTAAAAAAATTAATAGTGTAGACGACAACCAGACTGAAAGATATACGCAGAATCAAATAGATGTCGCGGTAAAATCGCGATAAATTGTAGTAGATACATATAAAAAAATCAACCATGGAAGATTTTTGTATCTGTTTTGCATACAAAACGACGCCAACAATGTGAATTCATATGCCAAATAAAAAAGATAGAAAGATAGATAAAAATAATGTGTTTTATTTAAATCTATAAAAAACTTATTGACCAAAAACAGCCCAAGGCAACCCCTTATTAATCTCAAAATTCAAATAAATTGGTCAAAAACAAAACATAATTAAAAAACTTTAGTTTCGTGTTGTCACCGTCTTGTCAAAGTAATTGTCTATTAATGAAATTAAAGACAAAATGAAATATTTAAATTTAATAAACATTAAATGTTTATTTGTAAACTACATCTCTAAAGTGATTATTAATGTAGTGTCGTCAAATTGCAAACAAATATACGTTCAGATAGACAGACTAAAGCGAGAGAAAAGGACTCACATCGTACACAGTTTTGGATGTTTCCTTTTTCTTATTGCACAAAATGGTTGTGTATTTCATATTTTATTATTTTTTCGTTTCATTTCTAGAATTATCTACGGCATTTTCCTTCCTTTAAAAGATGGTATTCTTTTAGAAGATGGTTACCATTGATATAAGTAGTTGAAAGATTATTCTATTTTTGTTATATATAATTTTTTTTTTGTTATATATAGTGTGAACAATTTTATATTTTGTAACGTATGGTGAATTCTTTTTAAAAGAATCACAAATCTTTTTTTTTAGATTTCCAGCAAGTAAATTAACTAAAATATAACTGTTCTACAAATTTTTTGAATTTTTTGCAGTCTACTTATATTTAGCAAAAATTGTATTAGGTTTTTTAATTTTTAGTCACCTAAGTGTTAGCAAAACTTTGGCTGAATCTACTAAATTTGCTAATAAAAGTTTTTAGTAAAAGTTATAATTTTATATTAAAACAAACTGATCTCAGCGTAAATTAAAAAAAGAAACAAAGCATTTTTTTTTTGTCAGATTTTGTGCCCTAACTGCTAGTTTTTAGTAAAAGTTATAATTTTATGTTAAAACAAATTGATCTCAGCTCTGAATTGTATATTTTTTTTCATAGGAAGCGCTTTCGAATTATTTTTTTTTTTGTGATTTGAAGTTGCTCTATATATAAATTCTTTTGGTGTTTCAAGAGAATGTGGACAAATTTTGATATTGAAAACATATTTGTTGAGCCCTTTCAATTCGATTTAGATTAAAAAATTTAAGACAAACGCCGAAGTTTAGCTGTCAAAATAAAAAATCGGCCGCCGAAGTTGTTTTGATTTGGTCAATTGTTCGTCGGGCGATTAATGAATTCATTACCTAACTACTTACTTTTCCTTAAATATAATACTTAAGATCGCTTATGGCCAGTAGACATTTTTACCATTTGTAAAATTTGTCCATAATGATTTGAAATACAGACAAAAAACATTTTCCGGCCGAAGTCTTCGGTCGTACACTATTGATTATTGCAAGTTTAATTAAAATTCAAATTTTTCGTTTTCTGTTTTCTGGAGTAGGTTGAAACGTTTCTAGTATCACTTTATACAGCGTAGCAAATTTTTTTTTTCAACATAAAATGATGCTTAGAGACCTAAGCTACAAATGTATAGAGAAAAAAAAACTGTGTTTTAACATTTAATGAAAATTGTACGAAAGTGAAATAACGAAATCAATTCCGAAAAAAAACTTTGACATATTCATGAAACAACAGAGAAAAAACGAAATGTTCTTATTAGAGAACAGACCACATTAGGAAACATTCCCTTACGTTTATTATTGTTTGCAGTAGCAAATGATATTATATTTGTTTGTTGTTGAGTTTAAAAATGATTTTAGTTGTCCCGTCATATGTAAAAACATTGGTCCGGTCCATTTAGTTTTTAAGTTTACATACGAGTATTGCAAATGTTCTCTATGTCTTAATGCATATTTTGTTAAAGTACTATGGGACGAAATTTTTGGAGCAAGACTTCAAAAGCTAATCATTATATAGATGAACCCTGTTTTAGACACATTTAATTTGATAATATTTAAGAAAATCGCCAAAACGTGAAATAAATCGCTTAAATTTAACAAAACAGCATCAAAAGTAAAAAAATCACCAAAATTTTAAAAATTTCCAAAATTAAAAATGTCAGATATTAAAAAAAAATTACAAAAATTAAAAAAATTAAAAATGTTTTCGAGACGTTTTAAATTTTATTTAGGTGATTCTTTCAATTTTGGTGATTTTTTAAAATTTGGCTGTATTTTTCAAATGTTGTCGATTTTATAAAATCTGGCGATTTTTTCAAATATAAGCGATTTTTTTAATTTTTAGCAATTTTTGCAATTTTGAAAATATAAATTTTGTTATTTTTAGTAATTTTTTTAAATGCATATTGGGACATATTGTTTAAAAAAAAATATTTGCAAGCTTTACTTAAATCTTTTTAATTGTCCTTCATTTGAAAAACAGAACATCGATTTTTTTGAAACGGGCTTATATTGGGATAGCTACACAGAAAAAAACTAAAATCTAGTCTCAATTAAAATATTTTTTGTTTCAATTAAAAGTTTAATTAAATTCGGTCCAATAAGGAAATTGTAGCATCAATTAAAATAATTTGTAACTACTTAATTGATTTAATTTTCAGTTAATGTTTTAATCACATATACATATAATTAAAATTTATTTGAAAAAAAAATTTAAAAATCATAATTTTTCCACTTTTCTTTTTTTTTATTTTGATGTTTTTAATATTGGGGATTTTATTTACAATTTTGATAGTTTTTAAAAATTTTGTAATGTTTTTGAAATTTTGTAATGTTTTTAACTTTGTCAATTTTTTTTTTTTTAATTATAGATATATTTTTGCACAATTTTTGGCTATTTTTTCCAAATTTTAATTAAAGTTTTAATAGTATCTATTAAAAATTTGTTTGAAATCAGGAACAATATTCAATTAAATTTTTAATATATGTGATTAAAACCCAATTGAAAATGAAATCAATTAAGTAATTGCAAATTATTTTAATTTTTGCTCCAATTTCCTTAATTGGGCCGAATTTAATAAAACTTTTGATTGAATCAACAAATATTTTAATTGATACTAGATTTTCGTTTTTTCTATGTAGCTAGTATCCCAATATAAGCCAGTTTCAAAAGAATCGATAATCTGTTTTTAAAATAAAGGACAATTAAAAAGATTTTAGTAAAGCTTGCAAACAGTATTGATCATTCTATCCCATTATGCATTGACATCACTCTCAAATTATTATAACTACTTTTTGGCCCAGCTAATGATGCTGTTCATTGGTTTATTTGTTGGCTCATTGTCTGTCTGCCAAGTTTACATTGTAGCAATGATTGCAGTGCTGAATGTGCGTTCATTCATTTATAATTTTAGAGTCAATCGTACATTTTATAGGATTGCATGATGTGTCATTATTTTTTGTTGAACATATACGATCATAAAAACGGAAGCTATAATGAGTTATTATTGGACGGTTTTATGTATATTTGTTGTCATAATTTATTTAAATGTTGGAATTTGCAATTTTTTTACAAAAGTGGTCATACATAAAAAATTACTTCTAAACAAAAAAAAAAAAAAAAAACAAATTAAAAATTCTAAAGAGAAGCATTTGGCAAAATTTAACATTAATGAACATGTGTTATAAAAATATATAAAAAATTCTCACCAATTTAACATCCAAAACTTACAAAAATGTGTTTACATTTCTTTTATTTTAAATTTTGACGTGTTTTCGTAAAAATCTAGTAAACTAATTTTGTAAAAATTATTTTACCAGGCGCGATTCATCGGAAGAAGCTCTAACACAAAAGTGCGAACACCAAAAATGCTTTCTTGATTATGTATTTGGGTTGTCTCAGAACAATTTTGCGATACTAATCAAAATCTTCGCATCGAGATCTTTTTACAAAAATTTATATTTTCAAGTTTTCTCGAAAACTATTGACGACACGAAAAAACATCTAAAAATTTCAAAAATAGAAAAAAGTGTAAAAGTAGGGTATTCAGGTACCGTAACAAGAAACTGGAACAAAAGTTTTTCCTAGTATTTTTTTGCGTAGAATCGAATGTTAAAGTTTCATATTAATGCATCTCTTTTTCTCTGCAGAAAAGGGACATGTCCCGGACGACACGCAGGATATGTCCCAAGAATCGTAAAACAGTGATGATATCCCAAAATCAAATTTTCTTTAATAATGAAACATGATGGGTTTACAAATATTAGTGTGCATTGATATTACCGAAAATAACGCAACCTTTAAAATAATGTTATAAGCATTTCTGAAAGGACGTTATCCTTAAAATATAGTTACCGAAATAACTAAAATACTGTTGTCTAAATAACTTAAATACCGTTATCGCTAGAAAACCGTAGCAGAAATAGCTTAAATACTGCTACACCTAAAATACCGTTACCAAAATAAAAGAAAATCTGTCTCTATCCAGGTAATAAATACTTAAAAATATGGCATTGATGACAAAATGTCGAAAACTTTCGAAAAGCGTCCGAAACGGGAGAGAAATATTTGCATGATATCAATGAATTTTAGCATTAGATCTATGAAATGTGACTAAAACTCATCCATTGAAACGTTTCAATAAACTAATGCACTTTTTCATAGAATGAAAATTTCATTTTATTTATCAAAAATTTCATATGACTTATGAAAAAGTTTCATTAAAAGTAGTTTGTGGTAGTTTAAAGCGATGATGATTTTTCATAAAGTTTAAGAAGTTTTTCATTCACATTGTGAAGAAAACTTTCATTTGTTTAGTGAATTACTTTTATTAACAGTCCCAAATTCTCACTTACTTGGTTTAATAAATTAATATGCGAGGGCGGTCCAAAATTTAGCCAACCTGAAGTATAGATGGCGGCAGTAGTTTAAAAAGATTACTTTGGTGAAAAGTGACAATGTTGGTTTTCCAAATAATCAAGCTCGAGGTCTTGATTGTTTTTACAGTGTTTTTTTTTATATAAAAATTCCTTAATCAAGTCAATATGTTTCAGTTTCAAAATAGATAATTTTTTTTTTCAAAATATTAAAATCTTAATTTAAATTTCTTGAATAACTTGATATGCCACATTGATTTATGACTTTAGCCTTCCAGCGATGGGCATGTAATGAAAGGCTCATCTTGGAACTTATTACATGTATCTACACTCCAAAAAAAGTTAACCAAATAGTAAGTAATTTGAACATAGTTTTAAAAAATTTGGGAATGATTTGGATCCAAAGGTATTTTAACTCATATTTCTTAAAAAAAAGTAAAAGAAATTTACTACAATTACGTCACTTTGTATAAAAATTTTGTAAATTTTGTCTTAAATTTTATGAAACTTTACTAAAATTTAGTATATTTTTGACTAAAATTAAGTATAAATTTTATTTAAATCTAGTAAAAATATCTTAAAAGTTAATTTTTATTAAATTTTAAAACGCTTGAACTTGTGCTAATTAAAAATCAACTTATTTTTAGTTCATAAGTTATACTCATATTAAGTACTCATAGCTATCGCCCCATGTCCCTACTTTGGAACGTTTTGCAATTAGAACGAATTTGTGAAATCGCACGAAATTGAAATTTGGTGTTCTCAAATTCAAAAGCTTTCGAAAACTAAGTTTTTTGTTCGAAATTATTGTCGAAGTGCCAAAAACATATGGTTTTATGGAAAATAGAAAACATATGGAAAGTAAAATGCTTCTAACATTGTTGTCAATTTGTTTGTGTGTTTTCTAGAATATCAAAACAATAAAATGTTTTTTAAATCTGTTTTTTAGAGTATAAACAATACAGCCAAAAATACAACAAAATCAGAAATAATTAAAAAAAAATTCAAAATTTTTAATATTAAGCACCATTTTTGACCCTAAATTGTAATTTATTAGAAAAAAAGGGCATTCGTTTTACTTTCGACCAGGATTTTTTACACGAATTTAAACGAATAAAAAATAGGGAAAAACGTTCTGATTTAATCGCAAGAACACCGAAAAATTCTGAAATTTTCACTTTCGCTCTGATTTAAAAGCCGTAACAGGGGTGTATATTTAAAAACAAAGAAACAAAAATAAAAGTGTTGCTTGTCAATGAAAATGAAAATTATTCAAGTTCGAGGCCATACTCTATATTTCTTCATTAGGATATTGTCCTAACAAATAATCTATAGAGTTTTTTGTTTTCAAATTTATTATTTGACCCTTTCAGGAATGTGTTGATAGATCTATTTCGGGAATTTTCTAGGTTCCCATCATCAGAACACGTTTTGAAAGCGGTAACAATCCCATGCCAAACATCAAACATTCATATGAACTAGTTTACTCACTACATGAGAACTAATATACATATGAGTTTGAAGTTAAAGATTATAACCATTGATCAAAAAATAAATTGAAAACTTATTTGATGTGCAAGATCCACCTCTGGTGGATATTCAATACACGTTTTTTTGTTTTCCTCTGCTTTTTATATTTTGTTTAGTTTGTAAACAAAACAGGGGAAGTAAACTTGGCGGTACTTTGCCTTTTTTACAAGTTTGTTATAATTTTTATTAAAAATAAAAATTATGTTTTTTCGACCTTTAATTGTGCAATGAAAATGAAAATTATTCAAGTTCGAGGCCATACTCTATATTTCTTCATTAGGATATTGTCCTAACAAATAATCTATAGAGTCGAAAAAACATAATTTTTATTTTTAATAAAAATTATAACAAACTTGTGTTGCTTGTCTTTTTAATTTTTTGATATAATATTATTTATTAATTGGTTATTCTCAAAAGGTATATATTTTCAAAAATATAAGTGTTTAGGTTTGCCAAGTATTACTAAGTAAGGTAATACAAACGTCGTGAATGTGAAATTTATTACTTAAGTTTTACTTGACAAAACTGAAACACTTATATAACATGAACAAATGAGACTTTTATAATTTTAAAAAAATTTAATCTTGTTAAAGACAATTTGTAGGAACCCAGGAAAAAATTACACATTTCAAAAAGAAGATAATGTCCACACTTGCTTACATATCTCATTGCCAAATTTAGTAACTGCAATACCAAACACATTCCACAGATAGAGTCAAAAAAGCAAGTAGTATTGTAATCAATTCTGTAAATTTAAACCAGAAAGCATGAACTCAATAATAAAGTAATTATTTACTTAAAAGAAAATACACTCAGGGAACTTCTGCTTTAAAAATATGCAGTTGTTTGGGTTGTAATACAGTTTCTTTATTTTTAATGTAAATGTCAGTAATTTGTGTAACAAATAACATTTTTTACTAACCTTGTAGTTCATTTAAACAAACAAACCACATCAAATGACCGTTTTATGATTTTACATTAATTTTTTATAGGTGTTTTTTGTTATTTAAAAAATAAAATAAAAAATTAATGTTTGTTTATTTTTTACTGACATGTGGTTTATTTTTACTACAACTGTAATAATTTTTTGAACATGAAATAACAAATGACAATGTTAGTTGAATTTACTGAAATGTAAGTAATCCTTTCTTTAAGTGAAATTTCATTTGTTTTTGACTACTTTTTTTGTGAAAAATTAATATTTTCGGGGTTTATAGCTGCAAAATTATGGCAAACCCATGTTATTTATTTTTTCCGGATTAGGGTTTAAAAAAAAAATCGTTATATTTGGGTGACTCAGGAGAATCACATGTGAGTAAAAGTTGAAGTAGTTAGTATACGCCGAAAAAGCCCGAAAGGATTGACCACTTGAAGGACAACATTCTCCGCGTTATTGCCAATATACTGCCACAAATGTTGGAAAAAGTCATCGAAAAGCGGACCTCTAGATTAGACTACGTCCGAGCCAACCATGGCGGTCATATGCCAGAAATTATATTTAAATTATTGTGCCAGAACGTAATCTTTCGAATAAAGCAAATGTCATATCAATTTAAAAAAATCATCTTTGTTTTATTCCATTTCAAAGTTCTATACCTCTATAAAAAAAAAAAACACCCTTTATTAGCAAAAAGGCTTCACCTTTTCTTCAGTTCTCTCCAGAATTCATCTTTTTATTCAGAAGTGTAACTTATTGGTGTGCCATATCAAGTCCTTGAGTACCCCTGTAAAACTGGTTATATATATGATCGTATATGACCATAAATAATTATACTTGAATATGAGTCCATATATATTTATATATAAACCTATAAAGATATATGTACTCTGATATAATTCTATAGACTCAAACTTTGGATATAATTATGTATCTAAACCGTTTTACTAGTGTAAATAATTATTGCAATAAAATGAAATTGTTAAAAGTAGCATTTGCTCTAGATCTTAAATTAATTATAATATAGCTTAAATTTTTTAAGTACATGTTGATACTGTGTTAGGTAATGCAACCCAGGAAAAATTTACACATTCCAAAAAGAAGGTGATGCCCACACTTGCTTACATATCCCATTGCCAAATTGAGTAACTGCAATACCAAACACATTCCAAAGATAGAGTCAAAAAAGCAAGTAGTATTGTAATCAATTCTTTTAGTTTAAACCAGAAAGGATGAACTCAATAACAAAGTAATTATTTACTTAAAAGAAAATAACAATGTTATTAACTTATATGTATAACTTTTTGTACTCAAGAAGTAATCGTATACTTTTTCTTGATAAAAGGACGTTATTGGAAGTAGTTCCTAATTTAGAAAATAAAAAGTACTGCAGTTTTAACGAATTTATTTTATAAATTTTTTCAAACAAATTTTTATTTGCATGAATATAATACTAAAAACAGAAATTGCATGATGCCAAAATTTTGTTAAACTGTGGTTAGGTACAAATTAGGGATGTGCACATGAGCATAAAATTGTGAGTGAAAGTAGAAATTACTGACGTTATCGTGAGTGAGTGTAAAAAAATGTTCGAGGGTGATTGTGTGTTAGTCATATTTTTGTTTTCAATTTTTATTTTTAATTGTTCTTTTTTGTGAAAAATTTATATTTTCGTGGTTTATAGCTCTAAAATTATGGCAAACCCACGTTATCATAACAATTCGATGTTTGACAATTTAGGATTTTATTTTTTCCGGATGAGGTTTGATCGTTATATTTGGAAAAAACGTCCTGAGTGTGCGTGATAACGATTTTCCCTCGTAATTTAGTAGTTTCTTTAATGTTTTAGTTGTAAGTTGTAAATGAAAGCACGTCTTATTTTTTCTATTAAACTATTTTTTTTCTTTTTTGTGCAAGTAGTTCGTAGTTTTAACATGGAACTATTTCTTTATTAAAAAATGTGTGTAGTTCTTAAAAATATAAAGTAAATAGTTCTTCGACCTAAAAATATAATCAATTCTAAAGAATCAATTATTTTAGTCTCACGCCCTGTTAAAGAATCGAGTACGTAATATAGTAAGGAATGCGTTCTTCCCAAAATGTTTGATTACAAACCCTTACCTTTTCGGAAATTTTTTGCTGGGAATGAACACATAATAAATGGTCAGCCATCTAACGTTTTTTTTCCACTAGTGCTTATTTCGTGAATGGTAACACATAGCTCATGTCTGATTTGACAGATAATTAGTTTTATCCTTCCGCTGAACGAATATGGTCCGTGTGTTCGTTATCTTGTGAAAAAAACTGAAAGAAACTGGCATCTCATCGATAAACCAAAGCGTGAAAAGCCAAAAACAGTGCGTACACCCGAGAATATTGCTGCTGTGGCAGAAAGTGTGCGTGAAGCGCCATCAACATCAATTCACCGTCGTTCTTAACAATTGAACATTTCGGAGATATCATTGAGATGAATTTTGCATAAAGACCTTGGTATGACACCATACAAAGTCCAATTGGTTCAGGAGTTCAAAAAAAAAAGTTATTTGGCGGCCCTTTATCAGTTTTTTGAAATTATGTGGGTTATCATGTTTTTGCACTAAGCCCTTCAATTGAACAAGAGTACACAGACCGCCAATGACAGAAAAGTTTTTGAGTAAACATGGAACAACAAAACAAAAACTACTGACAAAGCCTTAATGAAGAACAATCGAAAAAATTCCGGAACCGAATGGACTAAAAAGTGAATTAAGTTATTTTGTTTACTAAAATATGCTTTTGTCTTTGTTTAATAAAAAAAAAAAAATTATAGGATTTATTTAATTTTGAAAAACACGAATTTTAAATAAGCCACTCCTTAGTAAACTTAATTTTTTTTGTAAATTTCAAAAATATAAAGGGTCCGCCATCTATCGTTTTTTTTTCAACTATTGCTTATTTCGTGAATGGTAACACTTAGCTCATGTCTGATTTGACAGATAATTAGTTTTATCCTTCCGCTGAATGAATATGGTTGTGTTTACGCTTGAACAACGCTGGGAAATATTGCGACATTACTTTGAAAATCATGGTAATGTTGCAGAATGTGTGCGTGTTTTTGAAGATCACATTATCAGCCGCAGAGCTGATGTCGTTTGGCCACCTCGGAGCTGCGATTTGACACCGTTGGACTATTATTTGTGGGGTGCCGTCAAAGATAAGTGTTACGCCAATAAGCCAGAGACAATTGACGATTTAAAGGACAATATTTGTGAAGCCATTGGTGAAATACAGCTGCACACAATCGATAATGTGCTTAAAAATTGGACCGATCGTGTAGGCTACTTCATGGCCAGCAGAGGCAACCATTTGAATGAAATTATTTTCTATTATTAACCGGAAGGATTGTACTTTCAAATAAAAAAAGAAATTTGAGTAAATATTCAGTAGTTTTTTTTATAGCATTTTCAAAAAAAAAAGTTATTTGACGGACCCTTTATATTATCTAATTGGTTTTTATGTTAATGGTACTTTATGCGTACACATAGACACTAATAGTACTTGTGAAATGATAACGGAAGTTAACATCTTACCAACGGAAGCTTGAATGGCGTGCAAAAAATCATTATTCTTAACATTTTTACTAACTCGGTTACCTACTGCTGCCACATAGACTCGTGCGATCATTTTTATTACATTTCATAAACACAAACTGAAACCTAGACACGTTTTTCATGCCACACACTTGAATTGGAGTAGTTGCTCTTAAAGGGGGTATTTCTATAAGTTTTAAGCTTAACTTGATGATAGCTTTTTAATGGTCTTCAATGAAAATTAATACTAACAATTTTGCTAAAGTTAAAGCTTAAGTAGTGAATAAATTGCTGAAATTCAAACTGAAATGTTGAGGCTACAATGAAGAAATGGTAAATAAAACCAGTCAACATGCAATCCATATAATCAGACAGACAAACAATTATACCAATTAAAAAAAAATAAATAAAAATATGAAAATTGTTCTAGATGCTATTAAATATTTTTAAATTATGCTACTGTTTTGATGCAAATTCAAAGTCTATTAAAAATTCTAAAATTTGTATATGGGCTACTTCAAAAATTTTCGCCACCTGCTGCAACCGACTTTACACAGAAAAAATTATCAAACTAAAATATCGGCTTAAAGATTTAATTTGAATTAAATTTGTTTCTTAACAAATATTTAATTGAATCAGTTAATATTTTAATTGTCTTTTAAATATATAAATACATATTTTATTTTAGACGTAATTCTCAAATTATTTTTTCATACACTGTAGCTTAAATAAAAAATGTTCGGAATAAAATACCAAATCCATTTGAAGTTTACGAACAAAACAAGCATACACACACAAACAGACGCAGCATTAAAAAAAATACATATACCAACCTATCGTTCACACACTTTTTTTGTGAATATATATTTCATATATTTTTTTGTAGAAGTTATTTATAATTTTTTTTTTCTTTTTAATTTTCAACAAAAGTTTTAATTGATATTATCAGTGCCGTTAAAGGTGAAACATCAATTAAAATATAAATTGATTCATTAAATTCTTTAATTGAAATCCTTTTTTAGGTTTTTCTGTGTATATGGCTCTTATTTCTCAAGGTTTTTAAATTTGAAATAAACGTTAGGCAGGGTTTGAAAGACTATACTCAAAAGATAGGATATTCAAAGTTTCACGTTGAAGAGTATTCACCTAAAGAATTGATAGCCATTTAAAAGTCGAAAAATGCAAAAAATTACTTGAAACTTACATCAGTTTTTTCCTTAATTCCATTTGTTTTTCTCATAGTTTTTAACTTTCAGATATAAACCAATACAAAATGGAGTCACTAGACCTGGAAGATTTATTTATTTTCCAAAAAAAAAAACTTTCCATATCGCTGTTTGGTGCAAAATTTGTATGGTGGTTTACAAGGGAAAGCTAAATTTTCCGAATTTTAAACTTTTGCAGTTTTTCCCATACGGTTTTTGCGCACTGTAATGGTATTGAGTTTTGAGAACAGTGTTTAAAAAAAGATCTAATTTTATAAAGTTTTAGGTATACCACTTTGAAGTCAGCGGACCAATCACGAGATACGGACATTGAAAACATAAATGCAATTTATGTGACTGAACTGAGTATCTTAGTAATATGCTAATCCGAGTCAAAATGGCACTTAAAAATTTTTTAAACGCAACAATTTTATGAACTTTTTAAAAATTTTGCGAAACTTAATTTTTTTTTTTTTTTGCATTTCTTTTATAAAAAAACATGCCTTGAGAACATATTTAGGTATCTCGAGTGAATCTCCACGACGGACATAACTGATAAAGTGCAAAAAATTGAGTTTTTTTTTCGTTCCTAGCGAGGCAGCGGTACAAACAGAAAAACAATTCATTTATGCTATTATTGGTATTTCGGTTAGTAACAATTACTAACCGAAATACCAAGAAGCAACCATTTATTTTGTGATAATACAAGAGAATTAGTACCATCAATTTAAAAAAAAATTTTCGATAATCGAAAATGGTTACTGCAAATACGTTATTCGCAGAGGTGTTAGAGGTTCAGTAGTAACATTGTGTATAGAAGCAACTAATGCTTGGCATTGGTAAACGAATTTTTGAAAATGTTGGATTTCCTAATAAAATACTTAAATTCAGATTTAACACTCAATATTTATAATTTTTATGGTGTAGTGGCTAGAGAGTTCGCCCTGTACTCCGAACTTCCGAGTTCAAGTCTCGGAAAAGAAAAACCCAAAAAGTTTTTTTTTTAATTCAAATATTTAAATGTTTAAATAGCAAATAAGGCAATGGAATTTAAAAGTGATTGTGATGCAATCAGTAGGACAGAGGTCTATTAATCCGAAGGCCTCGGTTCAATACCAGAAGCATCAAAAAAGTTTTTTTAATTTCAATAAAATTTTGTCGAACGTAACAACATTTATTTGGAATGTAATATTGGGTTAGGCAACTGAATATTAGCTTTCACGACTAAACATATAATTTAACATTACGATAGTTGGCGTAACCGGCAGAATTCGATTGGCAACAAATTCGGTGGCCACATCTGATACTGTTTTCTGGCTATAGTTTTTTCCAAACACATTTCGCTTTGTGGCAACTAAAGCACTGTATGAATTCCATCTAAACGTACATCAATTACAAGATTTTAATGAGCTACTAAAATCGATAAGACAGCAACAAATTTTAAGGACTTTAAATTTTTGTAAGCAAACAAAATTTTCCTCAAAAAGCATTATTTTTATTAAAAATTAAAATTTTTCTGATGTAAAACTATTTGATTGGATTTCTTGCAAATATGTAAGCCTAAAACAAACTAAATATCATTAAACCGCAAAAAAATGCATGTTTTCCAAATAAACGCGGTTTACTTTTTAAGTTCCAATAAAGTGAGTTTTTTATAGAGGTATAGAACTTTGAAATGGAGTAAAACAAAGATGAATTTTTTAAATTGACATGAAATTTACTTAATTCGAAAGATAATCTTCTGGCATTATAATTTATATGACTTCTATATGCCAGAAGTCATATTAAAATTCGACTGCCGCAACTGGCTCGGACGAAGTCTAATCTGGAGATCCAATTTTCGATGACTTTTTCCAACATTTGTGGCCGTATATTGGCAATAACTCGGCGAATGTTATCCTCCAAGTGGCTAATCGTTTCGGGCTTATCGGCGTAGACTAGCGACTTCACAAATCCAAACAGAACATAGTCCAGCGGCGTTAAATCGCACGATCTTGGAGGCCAATTCACGGGTCCGAAACGTGAAACTATGCTGTTACCAAACGTTCCCTTCATTCAATTGTGGCACGAGCTGTGTGACATGGTGCGCCGTCTTGGTGAAACCACAGCTCCTGCACATCATGGTTGTTCAATTGATGATCGGAGAAGTCATTAACTGACTGTAACGTTCTGACCAGCATCGTTTTTAAAGAAGTACGTACCAATGATTAGACCAGCCCAAAAAGCACACATAACAGTCAGTTTGCATATTATCATTTAGAGCAAAAGTGGTGCGAAAACGTTCCATAGTTAATCAAATTAATTGCTCTGATAGACGATTATGTTGACCGTTAAATGCACGTAGTGCGCGATACGTATTTCGAACAGAACCATGATTTTCAAAACAAATTTGCACAATTTGGAAGCGTTGTTCAGGCGTCAGTCTAATTATGTTGAAATGCCAAACAAAACTAAACATAAATCACTTGACAGCTGACAAAATAGTCGCCAGGTAAAAAAGTGGTGCGAACTTTAATTTCTATAGCTGTATAAAAAACACCCTTTATATGACAAACATTTTTAAGTGTATTTTTATATTTTTCGGTAGTGTAATATATAATGCGAAATGTAATAAATTGATATAGCTTTAATTAAATCAAAAACTGTAATTTCAATATTTTTAATTTGCTTGAAACTTTAAAACCGCCATAATTGTTGCGCCGTTAAAGATAAATGATTAACGCATCGAATGGACTTAGCATTCTGAAACATCGGTTATTTATGCCATCCAGAAAATAATTTAGAAAATATATGACCTCAAAGTGTCAAAAATTTTTGAAGTTCGTCATATGTTTTGCAAAAGAATTTCGATATGTAAATTGTTATTGATTCAGAATTCTGCTTAGACAATCAAAATCTTAACCAACACGCAGATTTTTTTTATATTGTAGCAAAATTATTTTAAAACACGCTAAATGATCATATTTCTTTATGATCGCAGCACATACTTTGAAATTTTTTGGCGGTTTATCTTCAAAACCTATAATTTAACTAATAAGCTAAAGCTACCAATTTTAAATGAAATACTTTCGTTCCTTAATACTAATATGCAAATATTTAAAATGATTTAAAGAAAAAAGTTTCAAAAAAATATAACTGTATAAAAGTTTTGTAAAACACGATCATGTCTGCAAAAATAACCTTGAAATTTTTAAAAACTGTGTTTTTTTGTTTTTATTTTTTGTTATTGATGCCAATTTAAAATGACTTTTTATTACTTTTGTATGATATTAAATGATTAAAAAAAAAAAAAATTCCTTGTTGTGATTCATTTTAAAATAAGGAATTTCAAATATTTCGAAATCCATTTGTATCAACCCAAAAAAGAAATAAAAAATATACAAAAAGTTTTTAAAATATCAAATAGTTTGTCGTTTAAAACCAGGCGGCACAAGTATTTCAAGTTGATGTTCTTTTGGGAGAAATCCATCAAAACATCAGATTGTTGGTAATGTTCAATAAAGACAGCTGCCTGTTTTAGGTTTTTGGCCTAATCATCACAGCATTAAAAACAACGCCACCACCACCAACAACAACAACAACAATAATAACAACTACAGTAAAGTACGGTTATAACGAACTCGTAGGGATTGAACAATTTAGTTAAGCCAAGTTCGCTGCAAGAGTAGTAAACATTTTTAAAAAATTAATAAACTGACAAGATTTTTTCTTAAATTCTAGCACTTTGAAAATGTATATTTGCAAATCTTCTTTTGAATTACTTTTCCAACAAGTTTGAATTATTTTTTGTGAATTTTTAATTTTAAAATCTCGATTTTTTTTTGTGTTATTTCCTTGAGTTAAATGGACTACCCAGCAAGAAATATACGAACGGCAAAGCATTGGCCCAGTGCTTTCAACGGTGGTATGAACGTTGGCTGAGCGTTGGATATCTGAAGATTTAAGTGATTTGCCAACCCCAAAATGATAACACTGGGCAGGGCTTGGCCGTTCCTTTTTTAAAACGTTGGCAAAGCACTGGCAATGAGCGCTTTGCCAGCACCAAAACCATAATTTAAAACGTTGGCAAAGCATTGGTAGACCAACTAATAAAGTGCTTTTTAATAATATAATAAGTGCTTTGCCAACACCAAAATTATAACACCGGGCAGGGCTTGGCCGTTTCCTTTTTAAAACATTGGCAAAGCACTAGCAATAAGCGCTTTGCCAGTACCAAAAACGACCAATAAAGTCCTATTTAGTAGTTCAGTTCAGTAGAGAGTTGTATTATTTCTTATTGAATGATTTTGGTAATTTGAACAGTAATAACAGCTAAGTTAATTGCTTCAGCTAAGTTAATTACAAAATAACTGAATATTTTTTTATCAAATTATTTTTGTGATAAGTTAGCACGATTTTTTACTACAATTTTACTAAAGAAAGAAATTTGAAAATAAATTTCTTAAGTGAAATTTTAGCACAAAAACTATACTTTGTGCTGACTATAATATGAGACCTTATTAATATTATTAACTTCAAATCATAAATTGCAATTTAATTTTGAATGTTTCCACTCTTATTGTGAACAAGGGATGTGCCACTGTTTTTATTAAGTTAACGGATATCAATTTTGTAAATAAGTACTGGCAATGCACTTTTTGCCAATGCTGGAAAAGCGTTCTAAGTCAGTACTGTGCCAGTGCTCTTTTATTTTTACGGTTGTAAATTTTGTAAATCAATTGCGGGTAAAGCACTTTTTACGAACGTTGGCAGATCGTTCTAATCCAGAGCTGTGCCAGTGCTTTTATTATTTTAACTGTTGTTAATTTTGTTAATTAAGCACTGGCAAAACACTTTTTACTAACGTTGGCAGAGCGTTATAAATCAGTGATTTGCCATCACTTTATTTGATGGATCATTGGCAAATAGTGCTCTACCAGTGCTTGAATTTTCTGACCATTGGAAATTTCTGGCTGGGTAGTATCACGTGACTAGAATTATGTGTGTTTGAACCTGTCCCAGTTTCGGTTCTGTTATATGAAATTGACCGGTACTATTATCGTGGGCTTGACATAGGAGGGGGAAATTTTCATCTGTTAGGCTAATTAAAATATGTTGGAGACCTTGTCGAATACAACATGTCACCGAACTGATTTAAAAGAATACGCAACAGAAACGAGTTGAAAGTATCTAGTATGCAACTAGTATCATGTTAGGCATTTTTTGATATGTAGCAGAACCAGCACGAAATTCAACAATACGTGACTGTTTTAAGCACACAAATCACAGTACTCAAAAACAGTAGTTACAGTTACTCAAAACACTAGCATTATGTTAGGGAGCTTCTACAAAATTAATAATTTCGGGACATATCATTACACTGCATTAAGCCAACAGTTAAATTAAAAATAATTGCCATGTTACCTGTTACTTTTTATTCCGCATGTGCCATATTATGTACGGGTTACTGAAAGAATCCGGATATATCCAGTCTCTAGAACTTACATTAAAAATTATGTCACATTATCTGTTTTTATAATATTGGACAAGGCCTAAAAAAATTAAATTTTTAATAAATAACAGCAATATGAATCGTCCAAATGCCGTTTTGGGACAAAATCTTTGGTCGCACTCAATAATTTTATAATTTAGCATTCTCTACACTTTAATAAGTGTAGATAATGCTATAATGGGATTAAATTTGTATGTAAAATCAATCACAATTCGCACAATTTTAAGTGATTTTGGTCAGAGATAAGATTTTGATAAAATCAAATAATTGCTCTGAACATCTATCATGATCAAAAGTAATGCTTCTGTCAGTACTTTCTGAATTGAATCACCAAAATTTGAGACTTTTGGTTATTTTTCCAGTAAAATTGATTTGTATTGGTCTTGCTTTTTCTGTCCAGCTAATCTTAATATTCTCGATAATTCGGTGTAAATAAATAAATATAACAAAATAATAAAAAATTGCAATACATTACTGAAAGCTCTATTAGGCAAATTAAAACTTAAATTTACACACATTATGCGTAATATAGAACTTTTTGCACGTTTTGTGTATACCAATTTACACACATATAGTAAATTTACCCAATTTGTAGTAGGAGTATAGTTTCCTACTATAAGTTGGGTATATTTAAACAGACATTAATTAGAGTGTACCCTATGGGAAATTAAGACGAAGTGAATCCGATAACTTTATATGGAACGGGCCTGTCACTTTAAAAAGGCGTTGCCATAGAAGGGGGCAACTGACCCCATGTGACACGTCACGGACCTAATTTGTTACATGTTACTAAATGTCGTCTTTCAGTTAAGTTTTGTGACATGGACTTGTTTTCGAGTTTATATCTAAGATTTGAAATCAATATTAAAGCTCATTTTGCTAAAAAAAAATTCCTTATTGATTTTCAAACAAACTGCCATGAGCTACGAAATATTTTACTGAAGTGTAAAAAAAATAAATTTTAACCCATTTAGAAATTGAGAAAGTTACGGGGAAATTAGGCGACCGCAGTAAATTGTACTCAATTATGAAATAAAATAAAGCGTAGAAGAAACCCGAATACCTCAAATCAAAGTTTTAAAGTTTATAATATTTCTGGAAGTATAAAACGATAAGATTTTTTTACAATAAAATTTTTATTAATTCGTCAATAATAAATTCGTGTTCAGTTTTCAAAAAAAAAAAAAAACAAACAAAACAAAATTGAATAAGGTAATTTAATAAACCAAAAATCGTATATGATATTTGATACAGTCAAAAAGTCGGTTCTGTTTGAATAATTTCGGTATAAGTTCCGCTGTGTAACAGTCAAGATATCGGTTATTTCTAAACCGTTTGCCACTTTTTTATACACAGCTAATTATTTTGCACCAGTTCAGAGTCATCTACTATTTCTACTGTTACGGCCCTATTTACTTTGGTTAACTTTAGTGTTACGTCAGTTTTTTCTCGCATTACGTGATATATCTAGAATGAATCAGAGAAACTTTTGTCATCATTTAAATAATCACGTGGTTAGATACTTTGCTGAAATTGTCGCTCTTTGATAAATCGAAGTCTTCGTTTATACCAGTTTTGCGATATGTCTCCTTTTCACCTAGCATAGATTTGTCACTTTGGAACCAATTGCATGGTTTTTCTCGATAGCCAAAACTAATATGAACTAAATATTTATACAAATCATCAAATTTAGACTAAAATGGCATCGATTTGTTGTGGCATATTTTTGCATATTTTAACAAAAACGCATGTTTTTACATATTTCGACGTTTAGTTTAATGCATATTTTGTGTTTCTTTTATTGCATATTTTGCTATTTTCAATGCATATTACTGAATATTTTGTGTTTATTTGTAGTATTTTTAAAATTTTTACGAAATAATATTGTATCCATATTATGTATTCTTTTAAATTTTGATTTAAATAAAATCGTTTTTACATTTGAAAAATCTAAATGACCAAAAAAATCTAACATTCAGTTTCTGTTGAAAGATAATGACCTATTGTTAATAATTGTAAGAGAAGATGAACCAAATCTTGTGGGGACTATAAACATTTTTTGAAAAATGTTCCTTTATACCTGATCATACATTAAGTTTCTTATTAGTGATGGATTAGAATGAGGCTGAAGATGACCTAGTCGCTTAGGTCGGAAGTGCGGCTCTCCCTCTAGCGCTGATCCTCACAAAATTGGATTCATCTTCTCCTACATTTACTAACAATTAGTCTTTTCTATTTATAATGAGTTTAAACCTTACAATTCAAAATGAAATGCAATTTTAAAAGATCGACAATAGGTACAAAATTTTCAACGACCTAATTTTTTTTTTATTTTCTATGAGTGTGTTTTCGAGAAAAATCCATTTAAAGTGCATATTTTTCATGGTTTTAGTGCATATTTTGCGTTTTACTCAAATTTTTAAGCGCATATTTTCGATGCTTAACTGCAAGAAATTCCTTGCCCTATTTATAAGGACAGACATTTTTTTTGAAAATTCGTTATATAACGGTAGAATTTTGTATGAATTACTCGTATGTTAGTAAAAAAAAATAGTTCGTCATAAACAGAGAAGACAAATATGCCTTTTTTGCTTTTTTTATGCAATTTTTTGCTTTTATTGCCTTTTTTGAATTCTTAATTTTTTGCCTTAAAACTGCTTTATATTATGGTTGTTGAGCTTTTAAATAGATTTTTCGGACATTCTTCGCTTTCAACGCTTTTTTCTCTCAATTTTTTTTTTTTCTGTTTATTTTTAAAATATTTTTTTTTGCATAAACAGATTTTGCAATTTTTTCTCTGGTTATAAATAAAGTTCGTTATAACCGGTGTTTTCTATAAGCGAACTCCACTGTACTATCATCAACGTAATGATTTGACAATGACCCTTTTTTTCATTTCAGGTTCTGTGCTTTTGAACACCACAAATATGTTGAAAACCGCTACTTTTTGGCTAAAAACGTAATTTAGTCTTAAAACAGTAGCAGTTTTGCCATCATCACCAGAAACATAAAAAAAGCCGCTCTAATAAAATTATTTGTTATGATTTAGAAAAAATACATTCTTTTGTTGGCGGTATATTTCCAAAGATTGAAGAAATAAAAATTTAAATTAAAACAATACCTATTTAAAGGATCAAATTAAATAAATAAAATTTATGAAATGGGCTTAAAAATTTCTTCTCATATTTATCAGGATTAAAGACGCGTTTAATTGGTAAAAAAAAAGTTTAAAATAGTTTTTTTTTTTTCTAAATAATATATTATTGATCATAAGCTGACAAATCGTAACTGATCTTTTGAGTACAACTACAAAAAAATAGTACTTGCAAACCACTGATATTTTTGTAACACCGATCGTGTTAAAAATTACCAAAGGTACAACAATAATACAAAAATGTACTAGTACAATAATGTACTAGGAAAACACTATTTTGTTTGCAAAGCAAGTGTTTTGACAGTACCACCTGCAAAATTTTTTGCCAATATTGTTTTTAAAAATATTACAACCAATTGGAAGAATTTTTGTTGTGAAAGGCGTGGTAGAGAAGAATGAGTGTATTTTCTAATAATCATAACTACATTGTAAATTTTCAATTTTCTGAATCAGACTGCGCAGTTGCTGGTATTGAACCTTCGTCAGTGACCCTGTTTTTTTAGAATAATGTAATATTTTTTGTGTTTTTATTTGTTCGATTGCGTCTATATGAAATTTTCTGTGCAATCACTGATTTCTAATGCCACATGCACTCGCACTACACGTTAGACAGAGCGCTTTAGCCCTCTGAGATATCGTCCGGTCGAGTTTTGTTGTGATTAAAACTAGTTTTATTCAATACACGGTGTTTTTTGGTCTTGCATACATAATCTCAGAAGTACAACTCCAACAACACAACAGTTCTATTTTTAGAAACTAACCTAACTCTAATGTTCACTATTTTCCCATATGTTGTAAGTGCCGCCATGTCAATGATATATTCTTGTATAATCGATAGATGGCGCTTACGTAGTTAGGGAAGAATTGCCAGAGAGCAAAGTTTGATTTTTTTTTTAGTTTGAATTTTAAAGTCTTTTTCAGACAATTGCAATTAATACCATAATTAATACGCAATTTTATTTAATTTTAATTGTGAAAGGCGTGATAGAGAAATGTGTGTTTGTTTTATTTGAATGATGTATATTTATATGATTTATAAGACTTAGCCCGAACTGTATTTACTGCTTTTTGAATTTGTTTTATTACACATAATTCTCAAAATTTATTTAATATAATATATTTTGAAAGCACCAAATTTTTTGAATTACCAACATTATGCCAACGGTGGCAAGTTCGTTTAAGTCAACGGTTGGCCACTATTATCAATCGGGACACAGGGCAATGCGGTCCAGCTTGTTAATCCCACGTTCTGCCAACGCATAACCGACCGTAGCCGACTCTTTGCCAGCACTGTGCCGATTGTATTTTTCTGCCTGGGTAGTTTCAATTTGTGCTACCAAATACTATTAGAAAAATGGGGAAATCGTTTGACATGGTTATCATTTTGAGCCTATTTTTTCCAAAAGTTCGTTTTTTTTTAAATTATACACAACGCCCCAATGAAATAAAACCCGAAGAAAATTAAATAATAGCCCATCAAAACTTTGGCAATGGGTGCAATAAAGTAATGCATTAGCTTGTAATGTGTACTCCTTACCTTAATCATTATTTTCCAACAAAAAGTAATAAGTAACCGATAATAGGTTACATAATGGATTACTTTTTAATGAATAATCTTTATCTTTCGTGCGATTTAACGCCGCACAGTAGCGCCTGTAGAACAAGTAAGGTGGCAAAAATCAAAAATTTCATGTGCCCCTAAAATTTCATGTGCCCCTGAATAAACCTATTTTTATAGGAAATTGTCCAACGTTTTCAAATATGCCACTCTTATTATGGTTCAGAAGATATAGCCCTTCAAAGTTGACCGATTTTCAGTGTTCAAAACAACAGAACATTTTTATGTAATTTTGTCCGCTTTCAGATGCCGAATCTCGAAAACTAGATAACGGATCGTCATTCTTTTTAATGTTATTGATAGATATATTTATTCAGAGAAGATTAAAAAAAAAAATTAGACTGGTTGCTTTGTATTGGTCCAGGTACTTTGATATTTACAAACTATCCATTTTTTCAATATTTCTCACCTTTGGTGGAAAATAAAAAAAAAAAACTATTAAAAACTATATTTGCCATATTTTCAAAATAAGTTCTTTGATTAGTCCTTTACCTATTGCAAAAGTTTCCAGCTGCCCGTCCTTGCCCCATTTTTTGCTAGAGGTAAAATTTTGAAAAAAGACATGGTTCAAAAAGGTGTCGCATGCATTCTTGGGCAATTAATGACATATAAACGCGAAAACCCATTCTTATTATTATTGTTAATATATATGATTTTTGTTTATGAGTTTAGGTAGTTTATACTATATATTTTAAAACAACCATAATCCCGTTATTAGTCAAGGTTAGGTAGATTTTTCTTTTTCATTCAAGGTAGATTATGAAAATGTTTGTACATTAGGTAGATTTTTGTTTTTAATTCAAGGTAGATTAGACTATATATTTAAAAACTATCATTATCCCGTGATTAGTCTAGATTAGGTAGATTAGACTATATATTTGAAAAAAAATATCATAATCCCGTAGTTATAATTTTATGAATCCCTAATAATTTCTCCTCTTTGATTTATACTTTATACCCGTTTTATTTGATTAAAATATTTTATATTGTCCTACTTTTAATTTGTAAATTATCTTAATTTTGTTTTATATTATATTATCAAATATTTCTTTTATAATAATGAGTTTTTATAATAATGAGTTTTTCAAACAAGTTGGACTAAAAGTAGACTAAAACAAGCACGGATTCGGAAACTCAAACGATGGAAACACTTCGAGAAGATTTTTTGAAAATGATGAGGCTGTAACTCGAATCACTGGAATAGACAATGAAATCATTAAGAAATTGGGAACGATCTTGAATATTTTAAATTGCAAGGAAAAAGTTGATTCTGAAAAGTATGGAGAATATGCCTCGGAAACTGCATCTCTTTTAGCAAACTTATATCCACAGAAAAAGTTGACCCCGACAGTTCACAAAATATTGTCACATGGAAAAGATATAATTGAATATCAGCCTTTGCCAATTGGAGAGCTTTCTGAAGAAGCACAGAAGTCCCTAAACAAATTTTATAAAAAATATAGACTGCTGAACACTTTCAAATCATCAAGGGTAAGACAAAATGAGGATCTCTTCAACATGTTAGCAGCATCTTCCAACCCACTTATTTCATCACTGCGGCATATAAAGTTACGAAAAGAGTTAGAAAATAATTATAGTTCAGAAATGATAAGTCTTTTAGATATTCCTTCCCTTACGGACTGTGAGCAATATTGAAAAAAAAAAAATTGAAAAATAAATAAAAAAAAAAAAAACTAAATTTTTTCTGGAATGGTTTTAAATCATAAAAGCCTTTAAAAGAGACAAAAAAAAAATAAAAAAATTTAAAAAAAAAATAAAAATTATTTTTTTTACTACCCATGAAAATGATTTTTTTTACAAATATCAATTTTGCTAACCTATAAGTAGGCACCTAAGAGGCGTAGAGCACTTTTTAATTAATTGATTATCTCATTTGGTTCGAAAGTTATGAATTTTGCAACAAAAAAACTCAAATGGCGCCACTGTGCGCCGTTAGACTATTTTCTGTGGGGATACGTGAAGTCGCAAGTCTACACCGATAAGCCCGAAACGATTAACCACTTGGAGGTTAACATTCGCCGCATTATTGCCAAAATATGTTGGAAAAAGTCATCGAAAATTAGACCTCCAGATTAGACTACGTCCGAGCCAGCCGTGGCGGCGGTCATATGCCAGAAGTCATATTTAAATTATAATGCCAGAAGAATAAAATTTCATGTAAATTTAAAAAATTCATCTTTGTTTTCTTCCATTTCAAATTATATTCCTCTATAAACAACTCCCTTTATAAAGTGACCATACGGGATTCGAACCTAGGGCTCCAGGTTCTCAATCATGCGCTCTACCATCTAAGCTTTCTCGACATATTATACTTGATTGATAAAAAACATAAAAGACAATACGGAGGTTGAAAGCTCGTTATAAATTGAAAATATCATAAAAAATAATCTCGATGTATATAAAAACAGAAAACTAATATAACATAAAAGACTTGCTTGCGCAGATTTTCATTACTTTACATTTAAAATAATAATAAAAGTAAGTACTTATGTACTCAGGGAACTTCTGCTGTAAATATTTGTAGTTGATTAAGTTCAAATACAGTATCTGTATTTTTAAGTGAAAAACAGTCATTTGTACACTTATGATATTATGTAGGTCTTTACCTATGATATTATGTAGGTCTTTACCTGACAGCAATTGTAGTGAAAAAAGAATGAAATTTCACTTGAAGAATGGGCGACTAACATTTCATTAAATTCAACTAACATTTGTCATTTTTTTTAATGTTCAAAAAATTACTAACAATTGCAACAAAATAAAAAAAAATAAACAAACATTTACATTATTATTTTTTTTTTTAAATAACAAAAAACTACTTAAAAAAATAATATAGAGTCATAAAACGGTCAATTTATATGGCTTATTTTTTGAAATAAACTACAAGTTTAGTAAAAAATCAAATTTGTTCTACAAATGACTGACATTTATAATAAAAATAAAGAAACTGTATTACAATCCAAACAACCACATATTTTTAAAGCAAAAGTTGTAGAAGAATGTAGAAGAACTTTAATTTTTGCCGACATATGTAGTTCATTAAAAATAAACAAACCACATCAAATTACTGTATTATGATTTTACATTCGTTTTATGCAGCAGTTTTTTTTTATTTACAAAAAATAAAAAAAAAAAATTATTATTTTTTTTTTTTTATATTTAAAACAATTTTTATTAAAGCTATTGTTTTGTTACACTGCAACTAGTTACTTAAAACTAACGAGCAATTTAATTCTATTTTATATAAACAGCTAAAGTATTGTGATTAAGATGATTTTTGATTAGTCTCTATAAAGGCCACGAAGATCAGAGGGTTTAGTTCTCCTTAATCGACGAGTAGGGCCATTGTTGGTAGCTAAGGATGATGCTTCTTCGTTGACATGGCATAATAATCTTTGATTATGGGATTCAGCAATCTTGCTTATTGTGGTACGCACAGAGTCCACATGTAGGTCTCTGTGAATATCTTTGTTTCTTATGTAGTATGGTGCATTAACAGCATTTTTCAAAACTTTATTCTGGAACCGCTGTGTAATTTCGATTATAGTTGGTTTCGCACAACCCCAAAGTTGTGCACCGTAGGACCATATTGGTTTGAGTATTTGCTGGTACAGCATAAGTTTATTTTCGATTGATAATATTGAATTACGGCCTAGCAGCCAATGCATCTTTCGGTATTTTATGTCTAGCTCTTCTTTTTCTTTTTTACGTGAGCTTTCCATCGAAGTTTTGTATAAAGTGTCATTCCCAAGTATTTTGCAGTATTGGAGTATGGAATTATGTTATTAAATAATCGAACAGGATGGTATGTCATGCGTTGGTTTGTGAAATCAGTGTGAGTTGATTTGGAGTTGTTTAATGAAATTTTCCACTTCTTGGTCCATTCTTCAATTAGTGTTAAGGCAGACTGCAGTTTTTCCACTGATTTTTCTGCTGTTTTGTCGACAGATAACAATGCGGTGTCGTCGGCGAAGGTAGCAATCGTGCAATTGGCTGGTATAGGCATGTCATAGGTGTAAATAAGGTACAAAAGAGGACCTAGCACACTACCTTGGGGTACTCCAGCTGTTATTGGTTTCAGATTAGACCGTTCATTTTCATGCTTCACATAGAAATATCTGTCAGTTAAATATGAGTGCAGAATTTTACATATTTGTGATGGAAATATTGAATTAATTTTTAGCAATAAGCCTTTGTGCCATACCTTATCAAAGGCTTGTGAGACGTCCAGAAATACTGCAGAGCAGACATGCTTTTCTTCTAATGATTTTTCAATTATATCAGTAATTCTATGTACCTGATCTATAGTAGAGTGTTTGCTTCTAAAGCCAAATTGATGATTGGGTATTATATTTTTGGAAATTAGTATAGGGTTAATTCTTTTTAATAGCAATCTTTCAAATAATTTGGATAATTGTGTTAAGAGTGAAATTGGTCTATACGATGTTATTTCATATGGTGATTTACCTGGTGTTGGCACCATTTTGATCTCTGCAACTTTCCAATAAATAGGAACATGTTTGTAATAAAAAACAGCATTAAATATATCACACAACTTTAAGAGAGCTTTGGTGGACAATTGCTTTAAAACTTCCGCAGTTATTAATTCATAGCCAGGGGCTTTTTTCAGTTTAAGTATCTTAATTTCATGTTTAAGTTCTGCAACAGTAATATCTGCAATTAGAGTATCGTCGTATATAAGTTCTCTAGAAACTTGCTCAGAAGAATTTTCACTATCAGAAAATATACTGCCTAAGTGATTTGCAAAAACTTCAGCCTTTTCGGAATCGCTTTTTGCCCACGAGCCATTCGGATTTTTTACTGGCATCTTTTGTAGAACAGGATTTTTAAATTTTTTGGTTACTTTCCACAAGGAATAATCAGTGTTTTTATCATACGTCAGCCCAAGAAGTTGTTGATTTAATGTATCATTTTTCATTTTTATTATTTTACATTTGATTTGATAAGTAATTCGATTTAAATTTGTTTTATCACATGGCGATCTCGATATGTGGTTAATTTTTACTGCACTTGTGTCTCATTTTTTTTAAGGTAAAAAACAAATGACAATGTTAGTTGAATTTAATAAAATGTAAGTCGTCGTTTTTTCAAGTGAATTTAATTTGTGTTTAACAACATTTGCACGGGGGTTTACCTACATAGTATTCTAAGTGTGGATAACACCATATTTTTTTTTTAAAGGAAGCAACACTCAGGAAATTCTTCCTTTTAATGAATGTGTTGCTTTCTTTGGAAAGGGGATAGTGGAGAGATGAAAGATGGTGAAAGATGAAGGGCTTCAAATATGGCAACACTGTAATTGCGCGAGATGATAAGTCTTAGAACAGTTGTTGCTCGCCACCTGATGTAGAATAGGCGAATTTATTAAAGCTTTTTGTTTCATAGCCCTGATTCATTATTTTACTTCGGTGGGGTTAAGTGCTATGGGAACACCGAAGGTGGGAGCAGCAATACATATAAGTGATAGAAAACTCATACATATTATTCTTTTTTAAATTGAAGTTGTCTGCAATGGGAATCGAACCCGGGACCATCTGTGTAACAGTGCAACGCGCTAACCATTACACCACAACGCATTATTATTTGTGGCAAACTGCAAACCTTTACCCTTACTTTGTTTAAAAAAATTTTAAATTTTGACAAATTTTCATAAAAATGAAAAAAATATGGCTAACGCTTTCCAAAAAAAATTATTATCCCCGTTTGGAACCACTTAAATCAAAACTAGGGGTGCAATGACAAATCGTAATTTATGGGACATACGTCGGTATTTGCTTCAAAGCTTTTGTTGTGGTATATGCGTTTTAAATACATACAAACATCTTATCATTAAACCCATTAACGTATTTAAAAACAAAGAAAACTTTGTTTACTCTTTTCTTATTTTCATAAATACGTCTTAATTCTTCTTTTTATCTTGTTTTTTTTCTGGTAAATACGTTTTCAAAGATTATATATAAGACATAATCCTTAACATAAGTATCAAAACAAAAAAAAAAACAATTCATACATTGTATACCATGACAATAAACTCCCTAATGGAATAATATACCAGAACAAACCGTCATTCATACATTTTCTACAATGTAAATGAGTTTATGCGAATGTATTTAAGTCAATAAACTTCTTTACCACCTTTTTTTTGTTTTTAACTTGAATAAAAAAAATTCTACCTTTAGTCTTCATAGTCCTTTAGAAAATGAAAAATATATTAAAAACCGGATTTCTTACCCTTAATATCGTTTCATTTGCAAATTTTTCGTATGTCTGCAATTATTTTGAAATTTATGCTGCTCTTTTAACCATTTGTATACCCTTAAAATGCATTATATTCAAATAGCCGCTTGCAAATTTTTCGAAGGAGTATTCAGGCATATAGTAGTACATCTATAATTACGTCACCTTTAGTGTAAACATTAAGTACAACCCACTTTTCTTCTTTTTTTTTTTTGTAAAGAGTCCTGCATAAAAACTTGTTTTTATGGGTGATAGCTTTTTTTATTTAAGGGTAATTACTAATATTGGTAGTTTCAATAACACTGTGCAACAAGAAAAATCAGAAACAATGATTTCAATAGAAAATATATGTATTCGACTGAAACACACAAAATCGCCAAAGGGTTTTGCAAAGTTAGTTCGAATTTCTTTTTTATTGCCTCTTGAAGTTGAGTCAGTTTGGACTATTTTCTTTTTTACTATAAGCTAAAATCGTAATAAAATAATTATATATTTATTGGAATGTAATTGTGTATACTTATTGTTTCACTGAAACTATTGATTTTGATAGACATACATTTATTGTCTTTTCTGGGACAATTCCAACGAATTCTAGATCATATGCTTTAGAAAGTCTAATGTATGATTGATTTTCAGAATTTATTCTGCATATTTTGCAAAAAAAAAACTTGAATTATTTTCAAACCTTAGGAAAAAAAGCAGTTAATGTAATTTCGGCCTAAATTTTTCCTGGTCTCAGTGAAAGCAAGCCGAAATAAGGTAAGACGGCAACCCTTAACAAAATTCGTGGAAAAATACACATCCTTAATTAAATTTGAAATATTTTTTTTCTTTCAAGCGCTTTGACTAGCCCAGACATAAGAAAACTGTTACAAATTCAAGTATTTTAAACTATATCGAATTGATAGTGTTCAATTAAAGAAATTAGTTTAAAATTCCCACTCTGAAAAGATATTGTAGTTCGTAGTTAAAAATCGTCTTGCATTTAAACAGAATAGCAAATCTGAATGTTTTATTGCAATAAATCTTTTAAATAAATAAATATAAATATAAATATTTTTTTTATTTTTTTAAAATTATTTCATAAAAAAATGTCAAATATATATTTTTTTTAAATCGATTCTAATCTTTTGCAAAATATTCAGAATAAAATTCGATTTTAAGTTCTATATACAATAGACTTTCAGATGCATTTGATTAAGTCTTTGGAATTGTTCCCAAAAAGATAATAATATGTTTACTTAAAATTTATGATTTCTTTGTATTTGAAAATGCCTATCACGACTACTTTATGTTGAAATATATAAAAGAATATATTTTTCGATTTAGGGTTCAATGGAACAATAAGTACAAGTACTTGCCAAAATATATATATTATTATTTTATTTTGATTTACCCTCATATTGCAAAAATGGTTAAAAACACCCCAACTGCATGAATCCATAAAAATTAAACTTTGCAGAACGATTTGTAGGTTTTGTTTATCCAATAGGAAACTTTCATTTCGCATTGGAACCATTGAGGCTGACGGCGATGACCCAAAATTTGTTGCAAAGTGTAATTGAAATGAAAAATATTAGTGCACTTCGACATATTTAAAATGAAGCAACATTTTGATATATCTAAATATTCAATAAAAAAAATCGCAATAACCGCAAAACTATTAGATTGTAATGACGTTATTTTTTTTTGCAAGATCGAATTAAACTGAATTTATGATTTTTTGGTGTTACAGGTCGGATTTAGCCGTCACTCTTTTCTTTATCTCTATTCTAGCACATACCCCAGCAAAACTTTGGTAATGGGTAGGACTTATTTCAGACCTTCCAAAGTAATGACTATCCATTGCAGTTTTTGTTATTTTGAAAGTCCGAAATAATACCTTACTAATATAAATATATGTAACTGCTTATTTGTAAGATAAAAAACAACGCCTTACTAATATTGTGTTAAATATCTGCTTATTTGGAATAGCAAAAATAATAAGTTACTTATTATCACTTATTTCAGACCTTTCGTAGTAATGACTATCCATTACATTTGTTGTTATTTGAAGGTCTGAAATAATACCTTACTGATATGAACATACATCACTACTTATTTTGGAAGCTAAACAATTATGTCTTACTAATATTGTGTTATATACCTGCTTATTAGGAAGGGCCAAAGAAATAAGGTACTTGTAAGGTAATAAGTAACTACTTTTTTGTAAGGTACACACAGAGAAATAAAGTGCCAACCGAATTGAAAAGTGTATTTTAATAGTAACAACTTATAAATTCAGTTAGAACAACGATATTTACATTATATGACTGAATATTTTGGGTGCTGCAACTAAAATTCAGTTGAATTAATCAAACTTTGTTGTGAAAGCTAATGATCAGTTGTACCAACCGAATGAAATTCATATTAACCGAAAATGAGTCGTAGTAACTAAATTTCAGTTGGCAAATAGCTAAATGTTTCTCTGTGTGTATATTTATAAAGATTCATAATATATCATAATTAATAATTTAAACGCAATTTATTTAAGCAAACAAATATATAGTTATACATAAACGACTCTCACAAAACAAAAGCTTATTTAGTAAATAACAAAATTAAGATAATTGATATTAAGTAGATTTTTATAAAATTTTATTTATTAATACATTAAGAGTTTTTGGTAATAATTTTCTTATTTTCGAAGAATAACCGAGTATTTTCCTTTGAAGATTTAAAAATTTGTTGTCTAAAATATGAAAAAAAACTTTTATTAAAAAAGAAATTGGCTTTTGAAAATATGTATTATATATTACGTACGTTTAATTTTTCATGAATGGAATGAATTTAATTGCCTATTAATACCTTCTTATTTAGGTACATGTTAATACGTACTTATTTTTGCACCTATAAATAACTACTTATTAACATCCTTACAAGTAATACGTCATATAATGGCTTTAAGCATTACTTTTGATGCTACAAATAAGAAATTAAATAAGTACTTATATGTAACTGGTGATTTCACTACATATTTTGTAACGTCTTATTTTTGTCCCTATATGTAAGCACAAGGCAAGGCCTTGCCTCCTATGACACCCCCATGTTAAAATCAGGTGTTCTTTGCCTCAACTATAAGTACTTCTGATTCTTGTTTTCTTCTTCCATTTCCCATTCTATGGTAATAGCAAGTTTTCCTGGGACATTAAAAATTATCTATTTTGCAAACAAAATAAAATCGAAAAAAAACTCTTTCGTTTATTAATAACGGCGAAATGTATTATATTTTTTCAAGTTTAATATTATTTTTATGAAAAATAAAAACTATGTTTTTTCTACCTTTAATTGTGCAATGAAAATAAAAATTATTCAAGTTGGAGGCCATACTCCTAACAAATAATCTATAGAGTTTTTTTTTTCCAATTTATTATTTGGCCTCGAACTTGAATAATTTTCTTTTCAATTTATAACGAGCTTTCAACCTCCGTATATTTACAAAAATAAAGCAAATCAAACATATTAGCTAGGTTGATACTAGTATTTCGATCTGGCTAAAGATCTCATCATTTTCATTACACAATTAAAGGTCGAAAAAACATAGTTTTTATTTTTAATAAATATTATATCAAACTTGTATAAAAGACAAAGTACAGTCTAGTTTACTCCACCTGTTTTGTTTATAGACAAAACAAAAAAATAAAAAGCAGGAAGAAAACAAAAAACCTGTATTGAATATCCAACAATGGTGGATCTTGCACATAACAAACAAGTTTTCAATTTATTTTTTGATCAATGGTCATAATCTTTAACTTCGAGCTCATGTATATATCAGTTCTCATGTAGTAGTAAACTAGTTTATATGAAAGTTTGATGTTTGGCATGGGATTGTTATCTCTTTCAAAACGTGTTCTGATGATGGGAACCTAGAAAATTCCCGAAATAGATCTATCAACACATTCCTGAAAGGGTCAAATAATAAATTTGAAAACAAAAAAACTCTATAGATTATTTGTTAGGACAATATCCTAATAAAAAAAGAGTATGGCCTCGAACTTGAATAATTTTCATTTTCATTATATTTTTCTTCATATTTTTCCAATGCATGGACTGCTATGCCATATTATTTTTGATATTTGCAAAAAAAGCTTAAAGTCGATCTTTATGAAAACGAAATAAAACTTGGAAAACATCTCTTTTTTATATTATTTAAGAACTTATTTTTAGTTTTAAATTAATTAATTTTGATAAAATACTTTTCGGAATTCATAACCTCAAAATCGAGTTACTCGTTTACTCGAACAAAACTAAACCCAAGTAATTTGAATACCCTAGTAGTTATTTAACCGGTTTTGTGAAAAAAAAAAATATTGGAATTAAATCCACTAAAAAAATCCTTTGGGCCACAAGCATTTATATTCCAATGTAAGAGTAGCAAATAAAAAAAAATGGTTTTGCGGTAAAACGCTCTAATGACCATGTTTCTGGATTTTGAAATGTTATTGTTCTCAGTAACGTCGCAAATAACAGTAATTGGTTAGATTTTTTTGTCCCCATATAAAATTTGAATTTAAGTATTCGTTAAATTTAAAACGGAACTTTCATTAATTGGATATCATACATTTTATTTTCGTATTATAAAATCGTTTTTCTATATAAGTTTATTTATTTATTTCATTTCATCTACATAATTTAATTCTTACAGATTACTAAACTAGAAGAAAACTTAAAAACTAATTATAGTGTTTTAAATAAAAACAACTTTAATTTATCTTTATTTACATTAAAGTTTAAAATTGGAGCCAAACTATTACATAAGTGTAAACATCTTGCATTCGGCTCATTTTCGGCGTAGTTTGTTCTATGAACAGATTCTTTGAAAATCCGGTTTACTCTTAAATCCCTTGGAGGGCGATATAATATAAAATGATCTACGATCTTCCAAAGATTGTAAGCCTAGCATTTTCCTCCTAACATCATAGGATGATACATCATAAGGCCAAATTAATTTCAAGACCGATTTAACAAAAATCTTTTGAACACGTTCAATTCGATTTGATGTACCTATTTGATTCGGACACCAAATAATAGAGCAATATTCCAATTTACTACGGACCAAAGAAATAAACAACGCTTTAAGCGTGTAAGGATCTTTAAAATCCTTGGAATTTCTCCTTACAAAGCTAAGCATACTATAAGCCTTAGAAGTTATACAGTCTATGTGGCTAGAAAAAGACATTTTGCTGTCGTAAAAAACTCTTAAGTCCTTCACCTCAACTGAACGTGTAAGTGAAGAACCACCTATATCATTTCATTTTTTTGCAAATTTATCCAATACCGAATAAAATACCGGTACCAAAACCGAACTAAATAATGAATATTTACTAAACTCGGTTGCCAACCTAAGTTTCTTAGTTAAGGTGCTTACGAAAATTTTTAAAAAATTATCCCCCCCTTATTTAGATAAAAGTCAAAAAAAAAAACACTTTCTATGTAAATTCCAACTCCTTAATTTATAAATTTAAGACTTTGTTTAATGACCTAAATTGTTATATATTTTTCTTAAAGCTTTACAGGTACTTAATTTTATAAGGGTCAAATTAAAACATCCCCACAAAAACAAGTGACCATTATGGTTGAAGGTTGTTAGATAAATACCTCTATCTTACCATGGATAAAACCAAAAACATGATGAAGATGAAATTATGTTAAATTAGTATCATCACAATCATGTAACAACTTTACCAAAAATTAACCGAAAAAAAAAACACAGACACATGTGGGCAATTTCTATTTATTTTTAAGGGTAAATAAACATTTTTACAAATGAAATAATTTTTAAATCCCAAATAAACGTAAATTGTTTATATAGGATCATCCATTACAGTCATTATGACGAATATACAACAACAAAAAAAAAAGTCAAACTAACTGTGAGTCCTTACAAAATACCTCTTGCAACAAGAAGAAGGACGTCGTTGATGATGGTGGTGGTATGAAAAAACAGAAAACGGATAAGGGGCTTTACAAGTCATTCATCATAAAGGTAACATTACGTAGACAATATATTCCTGGGGTTAACCATAAGAAACTATAAATGTTTACTTCTTTCACAAAATACCCCGAATGATACGAACTGAAGACACAGTGGGATATCTCACAAAATGTAGTTTGATTGCAATGAAATTTGGACTGATATAAGTGCCGTTGTATCGAGCTTAAGTTTTGAAGTTGAACTTCACGAAAATATGACCCACCAAAGTGAGACATTTTTGTTTCTCATCCGATATTCAAATAATTTACATATTTCTCATGTTTATATCTTCCGATATATTTCCACTCGAGAATGTAAAATTCCATAATTGGTCCGACTCAGGTCCAGTTTATATTTTTTTAAATATTGGTGGTTTTACCAAATACATTTTGGATTAAATATTAATTCAATATCAAAAACTATATTCATTTAAAGAACACCAATAGTCTTTTAGACTGGAAACATAAAATCAACCAATTGGTTTCAACTGTTCGTTCTGATTTCAACCAAAGTATAACTACACTCAGGGAACTTCTGTTGTAAATATTTGTAGGTGTTTGAGTTGTAATACCGTATCTTTATTTTAAGTGAAAACACAGTAATTTTTTAGAAGAAATTTCAGTTTTGACTACAATTGTAGTTCGTTTAAAATAACAAACCACATGATTTTACATTAATTTTTTATATTAGTTTTTTTTCCAAGTTTTATATAATTTTATTAAAAATAAAAATTATGTTATTTTCGACCTTTAATTGTGCAATGAAAATGAGGCCATACTCTATATTTCTTTATTAGGATATTGTCGTAACAAATAATCTATAGAGTTTTTTGTTTTCAAATTTCAGGAATGTGTTGATAGATCTATTTCGGGAATTTTCTTGGTTCCAATCGTCAGAACACGTTTTGAAAGAGGTAACAATCCCATGCCAAACATCAAACATTCATATAAACTAGTTTACTCACTACATGAGAACTAATATATATTATATGAGCTTGAAGTAAAAGATTATCACCATTGATCAAAAAATAAATTGAAAACTTGTCTGTTATGTGCAAGATCCATCTCTGGTGGATATTCAATACACGTTTTTTGTTTTTTGCCTCCTTTTTATTTAAAAAAATAAAACAAATAAATGTTTGTTTACTTTTTGCTGAATTTTCTGAAATATAAGTCGTCTTTTCTTAAAGTGAAATTTCATTTGTTTTTTACTAAATTTGCAGTGGTCTTTACCTACATAGTATTCTGAGTGTACAACCTAGTTCAAATGTAGAACAACTAATCTTTCGAAATATGAAAAATAACTCATTATGTTCGGGCAATCAAGAAACATCTTCGATATTCTGTGGTTGGTTGATATGAAGGGTGTTTTTTATAGAGGTATATAACTTTGAAATGGAATAAAACAAAGATGAATTTTTTAAATTGACATGGAATTTACTTTATTCGAAAGATAATCTTCTGGCATTATAATTTAAATATGACTTCTGGTATATGACCGGCTGGCGCGGACGTAGTCTGTTCTGGAGGTCCAATTTTCGATGACTTTTTCCAAGATTTGTGGCGGTATATTGCCATCAATCGTTTTGGGCTTGTCGGCGTTGACTGGTGACTTCACATATCCACACAGAAAATAGGCCAGCGGCGTTAAATCGCACGATATCGGAGGTCAAATTTACGGGTCCGAAACGTGAAACTATGCGGTTAACAAACGTTTCCTTCAATAAATAAATTGTGGCACGAGCTGTGTGACATGTTGCGCAGTCTTGTTAAAACCACAGCTCCTGCATATCATTGTTGTTCAATTGCTGAACGAAAAAATCGGTAATCATGGCTCTATAGCGGTCACCATTGACTGAAACTTTCTGACCAGCATCGTGAGCGATGGCGGATATACTGATTGTGGTCTTCCTCTACGCTATGCTCTACAGCAGCAATGACTTCTGCTGTACGCACTGTACGTCGTCTCTGTGGATGCATATTATCATTTAGAGTAAACATGCTGCGAAAACGTTCCATAGTTAATCGAATTAATTGCTATGATGGACGATTATGTTGACCGTAAAATTGACGTAGTGCGCGATACGTATTTCGAACAGAACCATGATTTTCCAAATAAATTTGCACAATTTGGAAGCGTTGTTCAGGCGTCAATCTATTCATGTTGAAATGCCAAACTAAACTGAACATAAATCACTTGACAGCTGGCAAAATGGCCGCCAGTTAAAAAAGTGTTGCCAACTTAAAGTTATATACCTGTATAAAAAACATAATTTATATTTAGATGGATTTTTTTTTTTTTGAAATTACATAAAAGAAATAATTTGAATATGATTTCGTTATATAATTAATATGGTTATATATGAATCCATATATCTTGCAGATTACATCACTTGATACTGAACTTTATTAAAATATCGTATGTCCATTTAAAGTCAGATATGACCTAATCATATTATATATAACTATTTTTTACCCGGGGCATCAATGAATGAAGTAGCTTTAACCAATAAAAAGCTTTAATTAGTTAAAAATGTTTTGGAGTTGATTTGAATTAGTTCAATTAGTTCAATTCTTTCAATTTTGTTTTTTACTTCTCATCGGGTAGATAATACAATACGGGTTAAGAGTTGATATTTTTCCTTCAAAAATTGTAGTTTGGGTAAATCGTCTACCCCTTCTACATTGGTCCTCCGAAGATTTTCGGTGACACGAAATGAAACATGTGAGGATAAATGTCAGTAGATAAAGTCTGCATTAAATTAGCGGATGAAGAAAAAATGATTAATTAATTGCACTGTTTTTTGTTAACAGAAAACAAATGATCTTGAACTTAAATAATCTTGCTGACATCATGTGCTACTTCTGTTAAATTTCCTACTTTTCTTCATATTTTAAAACGCGATATCTCCACAACCCTTAGAGCTAACAACCAAAAACTTAAAATATATGACACTTATCTTCCATACCATAGGGTTTTATTTACCCGATGAGAAGTAAAAAGCAAAATTGGAAGAATTAAACTAATTCAAATCAAAAATAGAGCATTTTGAACTAATAAACATTGGTAATAAATTTGTTACTACTTTACTCATTTTTTTAGTTAAAAAAGTTAAACTAATGTTAAATAAAATTGAGTAAATTTATTTGCTCTTGAACAGCACTTTAATTGTATTTCTTGAATATTTTCAAAAAACATATCGATGAAACAGAATATCCACATTCATCTCAATAAAAGGCCAACACGATTGGTAAATTTGTGAAGATGTTGTATGAAAAATAAAAAGGTTCTATTGCCAGCTAAAATCGTTTATACAAAACAAAATAAAAAAAGTGACAGAGGACTTAATAACGATTATTAATAAAGAATAAAATTACCTAAATGTTGAGATACATTTCGTAATATCACACAATTTTTATATATATAATAGAAGAAATACAAACAAAAAAAATAAAATTTAGCTAATTTTGAGGATTTGTTATGAACATACAATAAATTACTTTTAAGAATCGGTCGTGAGGAATCGATTTGGAATTTGATCACAAATTTTATATATAAAATAGGAGAAATACAAACAAACAAATTTAAATGTTGCTAATTTTGAGGACTTATTATGAACATAAAATAAATGACTTTTAAAAATCGGTAGTGAGGAAACGATATGGAATTTCGTCAGTTATTTTTCAAATTTTAATTTTTCAAATACAGCCCACAGGTAGGCAAAATTTTGCTCAAAAAACTTTCCAATATTCCCCACTGTGCCCGGGGTATGTGAATTTTAAGGTTGAAACTTAAGCTCGATATTACGTCTGCTCAAAATTTTATTTCAGGTGGGCGGACCGCTAAATAAGAAATGGACGAATTTATTTTCAAAACTTTTTCTGATATATCCCACTGTGTATTGTGGGGAGGGGAGAGGTCATGTGTTGTGTTTATTAATGACCTCAAATATGATGTTTGTATGTTAAATTTAAAGGATCTAAATAGGTCTATTTATATTTGAACGTTTTAAGTGTTTAACAAAAGGTTATGGTTTTAATTCATAAAACTTACCAGACTTGTTTACTTGTCTGAACTAAACCTTTTTTATGATTTTATTTTTTTTTTATTTGGTTTGTCGTATTAACTTTCAGTTGACAAAAAGTTGACATGTAAGTAAAATGTACGAGTATGTTGTGTAAGTTTGTTTGTGTATGTCCTTTTTCAGCCGGTAGGCTGGTCCTCGTTTAGGCTTGCCAGACGTACTGTTTTTAGCAGTAGTTGTACTTTTATTTCCCCATTGTACATTTTTCTGCATAACTTCTAAAGAAGCACGCAAAAGTACTTTTTTGTTGACTCTGTACTTCTTTTTGAACTTTTTTTTTTTTAAACTTCAGATTAGAATTTTTTTTTATTTAATAACAAAAAACTTGTACCGAGTAAGAAAAAGCAAATGCAAGCTATTTGAAATTCCCTGTCTGCTCAGAGCTGCCAACTTTGACGATTGTCTCTATTTTTATATATTTTTGAAGAGAAATATGTATGAGAAATTAACGATTTTGCAAAATTCATTCTGTGGAAAATTTGTATCAAATTTAATTTTTTTTTATTTCTAATTTATCTAGTTTATTTTCTTTTCATTTAATGCATCAACAAGTGTGATAAAATGATCTCAAATCGAACAAAAATTACACTGTGCGACAAATGGTACACTCAAAAAAATAAGTTAGTGCTAAAGTTAGTAAAACGTCTTGTAAATCAGGTATACTATTTTTTAGCAAATTTTTTGGCTAAAATCGTGTTTTCAGCTAAAATTTTTTTTCAGCGCTTAACTGTTTTATACTAATGCTTTACTAATATACTAATGTTTTACTAATTAATTTTGCTAAAACAAATTGTACTGATAAGCACATTAATAGTGTGGACGACAACCAGATTGAAAGATATACGCAGAATGAAGCAGATGTCGCGGCATGTCAAGATGTAGTAGAGAAGTGGAAAATGATACTAAAAAGTACAAACAACTCTAATAAGACATATAAAAAAATCAACCATGGAAGACTTTTGTATCTCTTTTTCATACATAAAACAAAATTGAGGATTAAAACAACTTAAATTTTGTGTTGTCACCGGCTTGTGAAAATAATTGTCTATTAATAAAATAAAAGACAAAAGAAAATATTTAAATTTAATATGTATTTCTATAATAAATGTTAATAGATTAATAATCTAGTGTGGTCAAATTGCAAACAAACATATACAGACATATAGACAGAGTAAAGCGATAGACAAAGACACACAAATTAGTATGGTTCCTTTTTCTTATTGCAAAAAAGGGTTGTTTTTTCGTTTTGTTTGTTTAAGTTTATTTTTTCGTTTCGTTTCTATAATTATCTTCGGCAGTTGCGTCCTTTAAAAGAAAGCATCATTTAGACTACCATTGATGTAAGTAGTTGAAAGAAAATTTCTATATATTTTCAGATATTAAATTAATTCATGTCGTCAATGTGGGAAAATGAAAATTTTTATATTTCGTAATTATTGTAAATTATTTTTAAAAGAATCACAAAAATATGTTTTATGATTTTCAGCAAATATATTAACTAAATTACAATTTTTTGCAATTTGTTTGAGTATTTTTCAGTACTGAAATTCAGCAAAAAATGTATTAATTTTTACCAAGGCTTTTGTATTTCTAATCTACTAAGGGTTAGCAAAACTTTTGCTGAGTCTACTAATTTTGTTGCTAAAAATCAGCCCGCTGATTTTCAGCAAAAGATTTTGCTGACATTAGCAATTTTTTTGCTAGCACCCTCCTGACTAAAATTTTGCAGACTCAGCAAAATTTTTTGCTGACTTTACAAACTTTTTTTTTGAGTGTAGGGTTAGTGATCGGTGGGGTTTCTGCTTACCGGGAAAAGTTATATCGGTCAAAAATAAATATACTTGTCCCGGCGTTTGGATGGGTCAGGTCTAGGAATTGAGATATATCGATTTGAAATTAGTAAGTATTGTACATATAGGGGAAGTTTTAATATGTGTGCCTTTTTTATGCATTTTGACTATCTATTTGTCCGAATATCTGCAAAGTTGTTAAACTCGACGCCTGCTGCAACATAGTCAATACAAATCAGTTTTTTACCTAGATAACTTGCGAAATTATAAGAAACTTATTTTCCAGGGTCCCATTTAGATTTACACCTTACAGACTATTTCTTAGAACTAGCTCATATTTTTCTATAATTTATTAAGATTGGGGACCGGGAAAATAAGTTTGTTATAATTTTCTTCGTAAGTTATCTAGACGAAAAACTGATTTTCCACGGTCCCACTCAAGGAAAACGAAAAACAAGCCGGAGTTGAGCTTAACAACTTCGCTGAACATCATTTTGCATGAAAAAGGCACAAGAAATTACAATTTCCCATATACGATATTTAATAACTTCAAATCGCTTTATCTCGATACCTAGACCTGACCCAGCGAGACGCCGGGACAAGTATAACATTTTTTAACCGATGTTATTTTTTCCGGTAAGCAGTACCCCGCCGATTTGGGCTGCCGCACAGTGTTATTCATTTACCCATTCCAATGGTCAACTAAATATAAATTTTAACATTTTGAAAGACGTATTTGATTTTAAAATGACGAAAGCCGAATAGATTTTTTATATATACACTAGAGCCCCGACTTGCGTCGTTAATGGGGACCGGAGAAACGCAACGCAACTCGAAACGACGCAAATCGAATCACCTTTTTCTATATAAATGCACTGAAATCTAATTTATTGGGGAAAATATTCAAAACAAAGGAAAAAATTTTGTATTTTTGATAAAAAAAACAAGTATGAATACATTTTTATTTATTTCATTTACTGCAACAAATGCTTATAATTATTATAAAGAAATAACAAAACAATAAATTAAGAAATAAGACCTGTTTCGTCCGCATTCAAAATCTACTTAGCAGAATACCCTCCTTTTTCAATAATGGCTTCAGCTCAAGCTTAAACTTTTCTGACGCTACTGAATCTGCACTGGCTGACTCTCCTTTTAATGCCACATTATGTAAATTTGCCCGTGTTTTAAAGCGGTTAAACCAACCCTTGCTGGCTTCGAAATCATCAGAATTTCCGTTACTACTAGATGCAGTATATAGAAAGAGCTTTCTTTTTTATTACGTCCTTGCTCAGTGGCATTCTTCGCTTATTTTGATCATGTATCCAAATTGAAAGAAGGGACTCCATCTTAACCAATAAGGGATTTCTTGCTATAGTGTCTTGTTTAGATATTAGTTCTTACTGTTGTAGGTGCTAGTCCAAGAGCTCTTCCTATATTAACAGCCTTTTCTCCCGATTTAAAAATTTTATTACGTCCAATTTTAATTCCAAACTTATTAATTTTCTTTTACTTTGACTCATTTTTTACGTCCTTAAGGTATTTTGGCGAATTCTAAATTCTTACCATAACCAGACAATTGTTCTTAGCACCACTTATATAACAAAGAAAAGGGAATTCCCCTTATTTCACGCAATTTGAAAACTTCTTAACGTACAGGTGACGATCAGTGTTGCCAGAAGTTGTAAAAATGCTAAAAATGGTCATCCACAATGCTGCAGTAAAAATTTAACCGTTTTTAGCGACGCAAATCGAAATCAAAACGACGCAAATCGGAAACAAAACGACGCAAATCGGAAACAAAACGACGCAAATCAAAATCAAAACGATGCAAATCGAACCGACGCAAATCGAGGTCAAAACGACGCAACTCGGTCCGACGCAACTTGAAATTGCAACGACGCAAATCGAATTTTTCCAGTTTTTAAAAGCGACGCAAATCGGGACGACGCAAGTCGTGGCTCTAGTGTATTTTGTAATGGGAAGGAATATCCAAAAATGTTAATTCGTGAGAAAATTTCGGGTTTTTTAGGTGCAAAATAAAAGGCATTTATAAAATCGTGATATATCACTCTTATATGTTACTAGACGTAACGGTTTTGGGGGCATGGGTTGCCCCAGGGACATCGGCGAACTTAGCCGATAATAGAAAACAATTTATTTTACATTCTAGGGGTCACATACTTTTTGTTTTTAGGGATGCCCGATAACAGTAAACTTCATTCGAATTTTTTAGTTCTTAATTGCATGAATAGTTACTTTTTTATACTGAATTTAAAGATTTTTTTTTATAAAAAATTATACTTTTTTTCTTTTTAATTTCACAGTGTTTTTTCTCGATGTACTTTTTTTATTGTCGATTTCATATCTGGCAACCATGTACTCGGTTAAATATTTTCCTTTTCCTACAAGTTGACCGCAACAAAAGACATGTCACACCATGTTACAACCATAACATTAAAAACATAAGGGCAGGTGTAGTCTCCAGAGAAAACTTAATGCCGCATATCACGAATGAAAAAAGAAACGAAATACACTCCAAAAGAAGAATAGACACTGGCATATAAAACATGGCCAAGTGTTTACATAATCTTCTCATAGAACAGAAAAGTACATACAACAACTACAACAAAAAGGCTTACAAGGGTGTCAATTTTATATAACAACATCAACAACAACAGCATAACTTTGTTAAGTTACTTAACAAATACCACACACGATTTTTTATAAATTTTTGTTAGGACACAATCAAAATTTGTAATGGAATAGGTTAGAGGGGAAAAACTTAAATTCCTAACATTATTGTGAATTTAAAGGTACCCAGTCAGAAAAAAACAAACGGAGCCCCGCTGACAAGGTACTTTCGAAGGTGGTACAAGTGCCATGGCTGCAAGTGCTTTCCCAGTCCAAAAAGGATAACATCATTAGACATAAGGTCCGTCTGTTTAAAAAGTTTATGAAAAGCACTAGGTGAACAAAATTTCTAACTTTAGCAAAGCATTAAAAAAGATGGTCTAAAAATGGATTTTCCAAAACAAAATTAAAAAAAACTTTATTTATAATTTTTTTGGTCCATTCCTGGATTTGAACCCTGGCTGCCAGATTGGCAGCCGACAGCTCTATCCTCTAAGCTAACTAGACATATAATACTCGATAGCTTAAAACGTAAGTGAATAATAACTGCTGGGTAACAGTTTAAAAAAAGACGAATTATAAAAAAATATTGGTCGTGTCGGGATTTGAACTTTGGCCGCCAGATTGGCAGATGACAGCTCTACCGTCTGAGCTAACGAGACATATCCCAGCAAAAAATTGACTGAATTTGGTAAGCAGTAACTACATTTGTATGCTTCCAAAATAGCACTTTACCGCCTTGGATACAATAAAGCAAGTAGGCATTATGTTGTGCTTCCAAAATGCCTTCTTTGAAGCAGCGAGTAATGCTTACAATAAAGCAATAAAGAATACATACTATGAAGCATTAATGTTGTGAACATACAAACAAGCGCTTATTTTTGGCTGAGAAGGTATGACTCTATTGCCTCTTAGAGCACATGAAAGAAGTGCTTTTCACCTGCTTAAAAGAGACATACCAAGTGGGACATCGCGAACAAAACTCATACCTTTTGAATTTGCTTTGGAAGCGCTAAGTAATTAAATAATTCCTTTCGGAAGCGCTTCTGTTTGAGCACTATTTTTTGCTGGGATAATACTTGATAGCTTAAAACGTAAGTAAATGATAACTGCTGGGTAACAGTTCACTGCTCATATATCTCAGCACTGACAAAAGGTTTGGTGGAATTCATTTTGCCAACTTTGGGAAAACAAAAACAAAAGTTGGTCTGAGAAGAGCTTCTTCAGAAACATAAAAATCAATTTTATATAAAAAAAAACTAATAAACCTATCAACAAAATTACAAAATATGTATGCCTGGAGCCGGAATCGAACTCGGAACCTTCTGACTACAAGCTGTTTTTTTTAACTATTTTTATAAAACATAGTTTTTATAAAAATATTATTTTATAAAATAAATGCTCTACCAGTTGTTAACCTTTTAAGCCGTTTTGAATTTCTTACTGGCTATCACTGGGAATGCACCTATTGCCAACGTTGACATTGTGGTTACAGCCAATGTTTTTTTTTTTCAGGTCCACTGCACTTAATTTATACCAAATACTGGCAAAACGCTTATTAGATACGCTGGTAAAACGTATTAAACAACTGTTCTGCCAGCAATATATTTACAATTCCTTTCTTAGCCAGTGGTATGCCAGTGCCACTGGTATTTTCTGACTGGGTAGTTACTGTTTCTTTAGTTGACCATTAAAAACAACTTACGAAACGGAAAAGATTTAAGGCAAATAGGAATTAATCAACAAAATCTATACCTGAAAAGCCATTTTATTCTGTAAATAGAAAAAACAGTTCAGGCATTAGGAAGTATTTGTGGTGTCTATATACGACTTTGCAGCTTTTTAAAAGTTTCGAAATTTGTTTCAGAACATATTTCTGAATACGAATCCGTCATTAGATTTCAAAATGGCGCAAGCAATGTGAAAAATGTTTTTTGAAAAAAGTAATCAAGTTTTTAAAAATTATTTATCCCAAAGATCGCTCAATGCGAAAATCGCAAAAAAAATTTTCATACCCGAGAATTCCCTTTTTAATATGGAATTTTGTTTTGTAATGTGATAGCACATGTGGCTCTCTAAACTCAGCTGGCGACAAATTCGGTTATCACAACGAATCCGTTCTCTGTGTGTATATTCTCTATTAAAAGTAGTGTTAACCCATGTTGACCAGAGGTCAAAAATGACCCACAAACAACTTTTCCTCAACACTGATATATTAGCTATTAAGGCTTTCTGGAAATCTGTAAAATCCCTGTTTAAGTTCTTTAAATGCATTATTTAACCCCTTAATGCACACAACATATTTACTTTCATCAAATATATTTACTTTCATCAAATTTAGAGAATTGTTTTGCATTTAATCGAATGCAATATTCTGCGTATAAATTTTGACCTCTGGTCAACATGGGCTTAACCTATTATATAGGGCTAACCCATGGTAAAAATCCTAATAAATTAACCATTTTCCGAAAATTATTTATTAAAAAATATCTTGTAAGATAATCACTCCACATACTACAAAGAAAAAAATATTATGAAAAATTCTCAATTAAACTTTTGTTTGATTTCAAACTTACTTTCAATTAAAAGTTTAATAATATGTATTAAATGTTACGAGTAAATTGAAAATTAATTTGTTGCAAAGAAAAAAATTTTCAAAATTTAAAAAATCGTCAAAATCTAATAAAAAATATTGTATTAAAAAGTTAATTAATGAGTTTTTTTCAATTTGAGCGATTTTTTCAAAATTTAAACGTTTTTTTTTTATATTTTAGCAAATTGTTTTAAAAAAGTTTTTATTTTTGTATAAAAATACCAACATTTTTTTCGGACTTTCTATTTTGTATTTTTTTTTTTAGATTTTTGGATTTGAAGTAAAACAATATTCTAACCAAATATATTTTTTTTTTTATCTTGAAAATACATTTACTAAACATTATTTTTTAAAACTAATTGAAGTTTTGCAGGCTCGGGAGACCCTGAAGATGAAGTGCGATCTGTTTAAAATTCCACACGTAATCTTTTAATATCTACAATATTTAAACCAATCCCGCCTATCGCCGTAGTGGAATTCCGATATTTGTTTCTTCGTTCCACTCTAATAGACAAGTTTGGTAACAAATGAAATTCACACTCTCTCTGGTGTATAAAACATGTCTAAAGTCTTTTAAATATTCTTGTAATTCAATAATAGATAACATTAAAACTGACGCTTTATTAATGAAAAGTATATTATAACATCGTGCGACAGCAGTTATTGGACTTAAACAAACCCATGAATCAAGAGATCGTATTTAGTAGAATTGCGTTCTCAGTTTTTAGTTTTCTGATCTTTTCTACTTTGTAAAGGACTTCAAAGTTTTAAGGATATACAAATTTATAAATATGTATTTAAATATTTCTACCCATCAGTTAATGTATCAAATAAAGGAGGACAATCCCTATAAGTGGAAACAATTTTTTGTTTTAAATTTTCAGGATGAAAAATTGTAAATAATGTCTTTGGAATATTTTTTCGTTTCATATCCTTGAGAATTTCCAATATATTTTTCTCATAAAAATATATGTTGAAACCTTATGAATACTTTACGACATACTTATAACAATGTTGTTCCTATAGCTTTTTTAGTTTAGCTTTAACAAAAAAATTATTTTATTAGTCTTATATTAAAAAAAAACTGTTGATCGGTATAGCAATCAAGGTTAAAAAAATACTGGACTGTACTTTCTGGACTTGAACAAATCTTAACCCTCTTACAGGTAAGGCGGCCTCAGGCTAACCCTTAATGAAATTTACCACAAATGCGTTATATGAGCGTTTTATACTTAGAAACTAATATATTGCGATAGAAAACTAAATTTTCTAAATATTTTGTGAAGAAACGAGAAAACTTCAAAATCAAAATTTTGTAAAATTTCAAAAACTAATTATTTTTAAAAAAATATAGCTTTAAAAAACTAGAAAACCAATTTAAGTTGACTAAACATTTTTTATAATAAAACAAAAGTAATATTGAAGCTTTATCTTTAATAATAAGTTCTTACTTTAGTCCAAGGACTCACAGGATTTTACCAGGATTCCTATAAAGGACATCGTCTTAACTTATAAACTAGTTGACGGATTTTTATGAAATTTTGCAGAAATTAGACATTAAGAATTAATAGCAGAGCGTTGAATTTTGAATAATATAAATTGAAGTTAAGATACTTTTTCGCCTAATTTCGCTTTTTATTTAAAATCCCGATATCTTCTTAAATAAGAGCAGAAAAAAAAAATTGTTTTTCGAGCGTGGTTATATCTTGGCAAAAGAAATATTTAATTTTCAAAATGCACCCTAAAATATTTTGGCTCATATCGCCTTAGTTAGGCAACGATAAACAATTTTGTTGAAGCACTTATTATATGTTTTTCGAGTGAAGGACATGGCATGAATTTCGTTGCAAAACATCGTTTGCCAGTTAGAGGGTTAAGACAATTTTTTAAAAATTTTCGTCATGATAAATCAAAATAAAAATATTTTTGATTTCCAGAGACCGTTCTCTTTAATTTGTTACCCATATTTATAAGAGGATGGAAATATTCAAATTAATTTTTGAAATTTTTGTACCTCTAAAACTTTTAAGTACTTTAAAATGGAAAAAGGATCAGAAAATTTAAAACTTATAACCATATATTTTTATATTAAAGAATATATTTTCATATATAAATTTTATTACTCGGGTAGGCAAATATTCCCGCAATGTGAATTTTCATATCAAAAACGTAAGTTCGCTGTGAAGAATTTATCGCAAGATTTATAAATTCTGAAAAGTTTGCACTGATTTCATGTCAGAAAAAAATATTCACCCTTACTATAATACCATATGTTCTACGTGGCTTTGTATTAAGCGATATAAAATTATATATGAATGCATGCCAGTTAATATATGCCATATATAGTAACATATGGCATATGTAATGTAATATCAATTGATATATATTTAGATATTAATCTGTATGGGACCATATACAATTTTTTCGAAAAACCAAGATAAAATTATATATGAATATATATGTATAAAAATATAAATAATATATATAAATATATAAATCTATATGCTTTGTATATAATTTTTGAGCAGCAAGTTTATGGCAGTATTGCGGCACTCGAAAAAAAGATGGTTGAATTTTTCGATAAATTTCGAGCTGAACAACGTGAGGTTGTAGAGGATCTTCGTAAGGATGTAGTTCATAATAGCAACATGTTGAAAAAGTTGATTTAGCAGCCAATAAACGAATTAGTGACTTAGAAACTTACAACAACATTTTACAAAGAAGGTTGAATAGAGCGGATATAATAGTTAAAGGTTTACCAAAGGGAATCAAAATTTAAGAGCTCCAGTTCTCAAAATTGCATCGCTTTGTGGGTTATCAATATCAAATTCCAATATACAGCATTGTACTTATATACATAATGGAAGATCTGTGCTAGTTAAGCTAAACTCTGTCCAGGATCGTGATCAAATTATGATGATGTTTTCAAAAAAAAAGTTTTTATTTTTAAATAATATTATTGGTGGCAATGTTTCGTCAAAAGTTTTACTTGCTGATCATTTAACACCTGCTGCTGCAAAACTTATATCAGTCTGCAGGGACCTGCGTACAGAAAATAAAATCCTGTATTATAAATTAATTAACACTGATATACCCAAAGTAAATATTACATTACCGAACAATGGTCATAAAGTTTTAAATACTCAAGAATGTATGGCTTTACTCGATGAAGCCTTGATGTCAAATAGTATGTACCATGTTTCATATAGCTCTGAAGGTTCTCCTGGTTTGCGTAATGAAAACCGCCTGGCTGCTACGCCGCTAAATGGAAGCAGATCCAGTGGCCGTGAGAGTTTTTTACCTTGTAGGCGGTCATATTCAAACGAGATTTAGGATGATGATCTGTTTTGAGTAGTATTTGCTTTATTTTGTATATAATTCTTTATTGCTCTTATTTTATATTTAATTTTTGGTTATAAACATGGTTTTATATCGGATTGTAATTTTTAGGTTCTGTTTTTTGGTTGTTAAATGTTGAGGCTAGCTGTTATTCTTTCCTTCCAGCTTAGCTTGGAGTGTGAAAAATGGCCTTTTACTACATTCATGCTAGAAGCAAAAACTACTAGTGTTTATTTTGTAAAATTCTATACTAATTTTTAAGCAAAACTTATAAGTTTTCCAAAACTAATAGTTTTTGCTTGTGGTACATATGAGGTATTAGTAATAGTTCACATGGTTCTTTCGGGGAACATGTAGTAATTTGTGAACTCTAATGTTACTGTAATTTTAGATTGAATTTGTATATTGTGTGCTTCACAGTTTTTGATGTTGATGTTATAAGGCTAAGTTAGCTTTCTGTGCATTTTTGTCAGTTTGCAATGGTTTTTTATAAACATAAATTTCTTTAATGAATTTCTAAGGGTTACAGTTTGATAGTTTAACCATGTCATAGCATTTTTTTTTATTGATCTCATTATAGCATCTAATATGATTTATTTAAAATACTTTTTTATGAATTTATATTATTTGTTACTTTCCCATATAATGTCAAAATTGTGCTTCATTGAATTTAAGACTGATATTTAAAAAAAAAGCAGTTATTATTATTTTTTTTAACGACAAATTAATACGAACAATTACAATATATTTTGCTTAACAAATTATACACTATGAAATTTAAATTGTATTAAGCTTTATTCTTTTTTTGCCATTACTTTGAGTTAATCTCTTCGTTTTTTATATAATTTTTAATGAATCTCAACAATAATTTAGGTCCAATATGTAGTGATAACAGTTATTTGCGTGAATGTCTTGGAAATTATCGTAATGATCTTAAAGTAGGTCATTTTAATTGTCAGAGTTTTAAAGTGAATGATTCTTCTTCGAAATTGAATGAGATTAGGAATATTCTTGATGGAGAATTATTAAACGTCATAGGTATAAGTGAGACTTGGCTTAAAGAGAGGATTCTCTCAAATGCTATAAATGTACCTGGTTATGTTCTGGTAAGAAATGATCGCCCTGGTGGTGGTGGAGTTGCATTTTTGCTCTCTAAAAAAGTTAAATATAAGGAAGTTTTGCGTTCAGTTGACTCTACATCGTGTGAATTTTTATTTTTGGAGGTTGAACTAGGTATTTCTAAAATTCTTTTTGGTGTGGTTTACCTTCCTAGTGGTGATATTGATGCTTTCGATAGTCCTATAAGTGACGTGGTCGTCAAATATGAGAATGTTGTTATAATGGGTGACTACAATCATAATTTGTTTTGCCCGTTGAAATCTTCATCGATGTTAAGTCTATGTAGTAGACTGAATCTTGTTTATTATCATAATTCTTTGCCGACCCATTATGATGTGAAGAATAATAGAACCTCTTTAATTGATTACTTTATCCTTAGTCCAAGTATTGGTGTTCTTTCTTCTGGTCAAATGCAATGTCCAGGTATCTCTAGACATGCTTTTATTTTTGCCGTCTTAGAGCTGCCTCTTTTGGAAAATGAACAGTTTGTTGAATTTCGTAATTATGATGCCATTGATATGGCAAGGCTGGATCAAGTAGCAGCTGCATGTGACTTTAATAGGATATTTTGTACTAGTGATGTTAATGATCAGCTCGCTAATTTTATGTATAATGTTCATAAATTGCATGAATTGGTGCCGATTACTAGACGCAAGGTAAGGGATTTCAATGATAATTCGTGGTTCAATGCAAGGGATATTACTTACAGTATATCTCTTAGGGACTTGGCGTATAGGGCGTATATTCAGGAGAGTACGTCGGAGAATTGGAGGGTATATTGCCGAGTTAGAAACAGAACTAAAACAATAATTAGAAATGCGAAAAGAAAGGCTCATGAGCGCCTTTTTGAAGGGCTTAGTACCAAGCAGATGTGGAATGTTTTGCGAACGAATGGTAGTATTGATTCGAGTGAAAAGGTTGTAGATGTGGACCCTAATATTGTTAATGAATTTTTTATTTCCAGTCAGTCGTGTGAACCACCAACGTTTTCATCATTTTTTGATGAACTTAATTTTATAGAGGAAAATTCGTTTTGCTTTCAACCTGTAGTGGAGGATGATGTGTTTTATGCTCTTTGTAGAATATGTTCAAATGCAGCGGGTTATGATTGTATACCCCCAAAATTTATTAAGACTATATATCCTTATATATGTGGTCCTTTCACTCATATTGTGAACACAATCTTTATGACTTCCAAGTTTCCTAATGATTGGAAGATATCACGTGTTGTGCCGATTAAGAAGGATGGCAATTCTAATTTGTTAGAAAATTTACGTCCTATCTCTGTTATTCCCATCCTTTCAAAGATTGTTGAACACATTATTAAGGATCAAATGATGTATTATATTGATGCCAATAAACTGCTTCATCCAAGCCAATCTGGTTTTAGGCGGAATTATAGTACTACAACTCTTCTTGTTGGGCTGACTGATTCCATAAGGCGTAAGCTCAATGAGAAAAAGTGTGGTGTGTTGTTGTCCTTGGATTTATCTAAGGCTTTTGATAGTGTTGTGCATTCTAGATTGATAACTAAATTATGTAGTTATTTTAATTTTTCTAAGTCCGCTTGCAAACTTCTAAGCTCATATCTTGAAAATAGGTCGCAGTTCGTCTCGATTGGAGATAGGAACTCTTGTACTTTGGAGGTTACCAGTGGTGTTCCGCAGGGATCGGTAATTGGTCCTATTTTATTTATGATTTATTTGAATGATTTTATTGATGTAATAGATAATAACTGTTTTGAAACTTTTGTATATGCAGATGATGTACAGATTTTATTTTCTGGAGAAAAACAATTCTTTGATGTTTTGGAGGCAAACATAGAATTTTACCTTGTTCAGATTGCACGGTGGATGGACACAAATGGGTTAGACATAAATCCTAGCAAAACGAAGGCTATGTGCTTCGGTTTTGATTCCCGTGATTTAAGTGTATCATTGAGAGGTGTTAGTATCAACTTTGTTTCGGAAATGAAGTGTTTGGGTGTTCTAGTAGACGATAAGTTACGTTTTTCGAAACACGTTGATTACGTGTGTGCTCGAGTGAATGCTACGTTGAGACGATTATGGTCTCTTGATCTTTGTTTGCCTCTACATGTAAGGAAACGTGTAGCTAGTGCTCTTCTTATGCCCCAGTTAATTTATGCTTTGGAGGTATTTACGGGTACTAGCAGTAATATTCTTAGACGTCTTCATCTTACAGTTAACCGTATAGTGAGATATGTTTACAGATTGAGGATAAGAGAACATGTCTCTCCGTTTGTGTTGGATTTTCTTGGTTTTTCTTTTGAGAATTTTATAAAACTGAGAATTTTGTTATTGTTTTACAAGCTAATTAGAGCGAACTGTCCTGGTTACATTGTTGACAACTTTAGATTTACAAGATCGAGTAGAAACCCTCAGATAGTTTTTCAACGTATAAACTCTTCTATTTTCGAGAGATCCTTTAATGTGAGGATAACTAGAGTCTGGAATTCATTACCTAGATTTCTTAAAAGCTTTGTTGTTGCAAGTGCTACGTTTAAACGCAAACTAAGGCAGTTTTTTAATCAATCACTATAATTCTGATAATTTACGATCATTTTTCATATTTATTTTTTTAATCGTCTACTTATCTTGATAATCTTATTGCTACATTTTGGACCGTTAAACTTTAGTTATAATTTTATTTATTTTAGGCATTTCTTTAAATTAGGCATTTTTTAGGCATTTCTTTAAATTATAAATTTATTTTTTATTTTTTGTAAAAATTTATTGTAGAATACGAACCATATTTGGCCCTATGGGCTTGGTTTTGAATTAATAAATGAAACAAGCTATGATTGTATATGAACGTTTTAACTGTGTTTGATTTAAATTAATTGACAAATTTTTAAATTTAGGAATCACAACCTACTAAATATTAGCTTTAAATTTGTTCTTTTTGGAGAAATAAGATAACTAATAACTTCAGCTAAATAACTGATTTAAACGTAAACAACAGAAAAAATTATAACAATTGAATGGTTTAACAAAATTGTCTACTAACTTTTTTTTATGAGTATAGGGCCGTGGGGTCGTCAGTGTCATAAAGAAACATGAATGCTAAAACTACTTGACGGCTTTTGATCTCCTTACTATTTACACCAAATATATCCGTCCAAAGATGCAATACAACTACCAAATATTGGAAGGGCCAGATAACCTCCTTAACAGTTTTAGTTGATGAAAGAAAAACATACCTATGCACATTTATGTTATAATTTATGTTTTAACCATTTTGCAGTTTTTGTTTTTTTCACAAAATACAAAATGTTCAAAGAAAAATTTACATAAAATTCTATAATTCCACCAACACACTATTTTAGCCCATGGAAGAGTGCAATTCTAAAAGAACCTCTCAGATAATTTATGTCTATAGTACTACTTGTATGAAGTTAGGGTATCCCGAATAAGGCACTTTTTAGAATTGGTTGAAGGAGTACCACTCTACAGACTATATATGACTATATATACCTATATCGGAACTTATTTCATTGCCCGGCGAAAACATTTCCGATATAAACATCTAAACATCACATCTCATCTGATTCTCAAAATGGAACACATAAGCTAATCTTATGGTATCTCTAATCTCATATAGTTTGATTCAAAAAATAGGTCTATCAATATGATCAAATTATATATAATTTGATACAATTTTATCTATTGGGTATACAAGTTATGCCATTATAACTATCACATATGGTTTGTGTTAATAAAAACAAATATGGTATTTTGGAGGGTAAACATCTGTCATTATAATTCAGTGTTCGATAGACGCCAAAGTGTCAACACACATTTTTTCAATCGCTATAATAATGTCGAATTTTGTGCCTAAAAAAGATGTCTTGCGGGGAAGTCTGATAACCTTCTTTCATTTGAAGAAAACGGCTGCTGAAAGTTATCGATTAATGGTAGATATTTACAGTCAACATGCCCCAACTCAAAAGTGGTGATTTCAACACAGAAGACAAGGAGAGGCCTGAGGAATTGGAAGCATTACTCCACGAAGATTGTTGTCAAATGGGAGTCACACAAAAAGCCATTTACCTATGTTTAAAAGCCTTGGGATTCATTCAAAAGCAAGGAAATTGGGACCCATATGAATTGAAGCCGAGAGACGTTGAAAGGCGATTTTGCATGTCGGAAATTCTGCTTGAACGCTACAAAAATAACTAATTTTTGCATCGTATTGTTACTGGTGATAAAGGCCGGCCAACCAGCCAAATCAAAGTCGAAGCCGAATATCCATGGCGCCAATGCTCTGTACTATTTAGTACTTCATCAATTTCAGATTGTTCAAAACTGCCATTTTGTTAACCACAAAACAGGAATGGTGGTAGCAAGTATATATTCTATATTGCCTATACTAACTATACATTCACAATATTTTTTCCGTAAAGACTACTCATTAAATTAATTGAAAATCAGTTTTCAATTAAAACAATTGTATTTTTTAGTTTATTTTCAACTCTTGAAAATTTAATTAACCAAATCGGTAAAAACAATAGACTATATTCGCTTATTCTAATACTCAATATAATATAACAACTTTTTGTTTTAAATAGAAAAGTTTAACTGAATATTTTAACTATTACCGAAAGTCCGTTTTTTTGTTTATTGAATAACAGACAGAAAGTTAAAAAATATATTTCTTTGCTAATTAACTGTATATTCCATTGAAACAACTTTACCGATTAACTTTTTAAATAACTGTTGAAATTTTATAAAAAAATTTTTGTGAGTGTACTATTTAATTTTAAAAATTGAAAATTTAGAACTTATTACGCATCCCAGAAAATATAACTACGCTTTGGGTGTTTCCAAAACAGCGTTTCACCGCCTTGCATACAATACAGCAATTTTGGAAGGCACTATGTTGTGCTGCCCTAAATGCCTTCTCTGAAGCAGTGAATAATGCTTACAACGAAGCACTAAATAAACGTTTTCAAAACACAAAAAATCGCTTTTTATTGTCTACGAAGGCATTTTTATTACCTTAGAACACATGAAAGAAGCGCTTTTCACTGCTTAGATATACCAAGTGGGGCATCGCAAACAAAAATCATGCCTTCTGTAATTGTTTTGCAAGCGCTCTGTAACTAAATAATGCCTTCCAGAACTGCTTCAGGGTTAGCACTATTTTTTTGCTGGGATGTTATAAGGTTTGGGTACTTCATTTGTTAAAACGACTTTGCCAAAGCTCTCTTTTAAATTGGTTTTTTTTTTATTGGTTTTTCTATGAACAGAACATTTTTGATCTTCAAAGTTTAGTAACGGCAAGATGATTGTTAGGAAAAGACCCTAGCCACGTGTTTGATTACTAAGAACATAATAATGAAGCAAAATTGTTGATTAATAGGTTTTTTGTTAAAGCTCTGCCTATTTTAGAGGCTCTACCTATTCTTAAACTACCGGTTTTGATGAGATCCTTAGCCAGATCGAAATACATTTATCAGCCAAGGTAATATATTAAATTTGATTTATTTTTGTAACTATACGGGGGTTTAAAGTTCGTTATAAATAAATAAAAATAACAAAAAAAATAATCTCCATGAATACAAAGAAAAATGTAAAAAGTGGATCTTTTAATAAATAAATTTGCATGCTTTTCAACAATTTGAATTAAATTTTAAAGTTAATTTTGTATTCATTAATGTATTCTCTGCATAAGTTTTGTATAATTAACACAAAATTATATTTATATATACTAAAAAATATGCATTAAAAACCTGTAAAAAACTGTTTCTCGTAAAACCAGTTGGCATATAAAATTTAACAGATGTCGAGTACCTTGGTTCTTCTTAAGTCTATATGCTTGTGGGTTTAAAACCTAATAATTATAACATTGTTTTTTGATACTTTAATAAAAAAATATTGTTAATCATTACAAACCAATAAAAAGTAGTTTTTCATGTTTTCTGCAGTAAATTTTGAAACTCAAGTATATTGTAATTATAAACGGTGCCACAAAAATATATTAAAAAAAGATGTTTTGCCATATATAATTATGTACAAAACTGAAAGAATTATTTTTAATTAATTGTACCATATACACTTACATATGATCATATATGATAGATAGATATATATATTTCATATGATCAGATATACAAGATATGCTAATATATAACATATGATACAATGATACATGATGATATATTGCGCCATATTAAAAACATTTTATAAACTAAATATGAGATATGAACATATATCTTAATATATTGTTACACATATAAGAATATATAATGATATCAAGTTATATATGAGTATATAAAAACTTTTTTTCATCGGGCGGATAAATTCAAGTGTTTTCTGTACAAATTTAAACAAATATAAATTATAGATATTGTACTTGATACACATTAAAAAATACTCTGGTGGACGAAAATTACTCTACAGAAAATTTAAAAATATTTTTCCAGTAATAAACCAAAAGTTAAGAAACTTTTGGTGCGCCCCGGTAGGCTAGTTGGTAGCGTGCTGGCTTATCAGTGCGGGGGTCGTGGGTTCGATTCCCACCAGAGGCGCAGGTCTGTTTTCGCTACAACACGCCGAAGGCCATAGTAGCTAGTGCTCGGTTAGGGTAATAGGATATAATTTGTAATTATATCATTATTAATTAATAAAAAAAAAAAAAAAAAAAAAACTCGAAACTTTTTTTTTTGGTTAAAATGCACTAAAACCGGTAACTTCAATCGCTGGTATGCAGCTAAAGATCCACTTCAAAAATTTTGTGCTTATTTTTCCCATATTCAGCTCTTTAATACGCATCGATTGAGTGGTATTCCATATGTTTTTGTTTTCATATTCGGGACACCCTAATGTAAGTGTAGTAGTTAGAGTACTGGTTCGTACATATGTTATTACAATAATTTAAACATTTTATACCAGTATTCCGACATTAACAAAAAAAAAAAAAAAACACACACACACACAAATAATTGTGTTGATTTATTAAATTCAGTGAAAAGAAAGAATAACAACAGCTAAAATAGCAATTCATAAAAAGGAACTATGGGCTCGAAATCGTTTTTATATGTGGACAAAATATAATCACATTTAAGACGTTCACAACTACCTTGTGATATAATGGATATTATCAGACAAAATTTTTTATGTTGTCCTTATTCCCCAGACATGAAATACATGACAGTGATGATGAAAATGGTCGCCATAAGAAAACGCGTTGCATCCCTTAACAAGGCCATTAAGTCTGCGAGTTTTTTTTTTCCATTCTTTTTCGATCTGGAATTCAATAATTCTAAAAATTATTTTCTTAATCTGATATTATTAAAAGTTCTGCCCCATAGTGCATACTATAGTAAGGAAAAATGTTATTTTAGCGGTCATTAAAATTATGCAAACAATTAAAACAACTTTGTTACCATTTGCAGAGACAATGGAAGTTATATATCAAAATGAAAGAAAGGTAAAATAATTTCAATAGTTAGGGAGTTAAAACGGGGGCGATAAAAAATCCAGCAAACAAACAATAGTCAAGGTAAAAAAATAAATAAAATTTATGAGTTCAAAATAAGAAAAATTTTCAAATAATTTATTTTTACAAGATTTTCTATTGCTGCTGCTATATTATAATCCTTTATATAATACACACGCTGAAAAGAAGGACAAAATACAAAATTTGTCATTTGTGTCTTAAGGAATTTATCCTAAAGTGACACATTGAAATCTTTTACTATTTTGTAATCATTTAGAATTTTTGCATTTCCGTTTCATCCCAAAAATTGTTGACAATTGAAGTGAAAATTCACTGTCATTAGCATTGATTAATATATTGTTGGAAATGTTTGTTACTGTGTTCAAAAAGAATGATGGACCAAAAAAAAATCATCATTATCATCATCAACTAGGACATGAAGATGAACAGAGAGAGAGAGAGCGAAAAAAAAACAATCAATCTTCACGTGGTGTGTCATGAAAATTTTCAAATACACACACTGTTTATGTTTCATTTCAATGATAACACTGTGCAACAAATTTGCCGTCACAGATTGTATCCTAAACGAAACCAACGAGAAATGAAAATTGACTATCTGTTGATAATAACCTCCACAGGGTTTTGAAAACTTGGCTCGGATTTAATTTTATGGTCTTTTCAAGTTGGGCTTCTTTCAAAACCAATTTTTCGTTTTTTTTTAATGAAAACAAAATTAGATCTTTCATGATCATCCAGGCAAAACCACACGTACCAAATAGTGAGTAAAGTAATGTATCGCAATAGGACTTCACTCACACCAATATACCTTACATCACCGATGAACTTTACCGGCGATTAGCCTAAAATTAATGTGTGGACGCATTACCTAATGGGGGGTAAAGTAACTGGTTACTTATATGGTTACCGAGTTAGAAAAAAATAGATATTTATAAAAAAAAAACATTAAAAAATTTATTCCAAACATTTTTTTTATTAAATAAATAACGTGGTCTCGCTGGAATTCGAACTTGGGGTCTTTTGGTTGCTAGGCTAGAACTCTACACACTGAGCAGAGCTGTTAAATTTGGATTACGATTTGTAATCAATTAGACTACATTTTAAAAAGAATGTTATTGATTACATAATTCTCTTTTGAACAATTCCTGATTGTTAATTAATTATGATTATAAATAATTCAAAAATAATCAAGATTAATTAGGATTACGAGAAAATAATTCAAAATAATCAGAAGTAATCAAAAAAATAATTGACTACTTTCAAGGATTATTTTTGATTATTTTCGATTATTTTTTAAAAATTTTGAATTTACATCATTTTATACAAACATTTTATTGTGAAAAATATGCATTTACAACGTAAAAAAATTCTGAACAAATAAAATAGATAGTTTTTGTATACAAAATATAGGTATATTCACTTCAATAACAAAACAATCAATAAAAATTTTAGTACTTCCTAAATCAACAAAGAAGGAAACATACCTGAAAAAAATAATAAAAAGAAACAGAATACATTCAAATCTAAAAAAAAGTTTTATAATTTATATACCGTGGCGGACAAAAGTATTCACACAGCAGCAAACTTTATTTTAATCTTTTATATTTTTAAAATGAAACCCACTAGCCGGATATAGTATTCAACAAAATTGTTTATTAACTTATAAATTATTAACATGCAACAAAAAACTTATTCTTAGTATGTTATATTATAAGAAAAAACTAAATATGTAATTCAAAGTATTATTTTAGGCCGGCAAAAGTATTTACACAGCTTCAAATGTTTGTACAAAAAATAAAATTTCACATGATTTAATACTTTGTGGACTAGCCTTTCTTTGCTATGACTTTTTTAAATCTTCTTGGCATAGAATGGACCAATTTCTTCGTAACATCAGCTCCAATATTTTGCCATTCTTGCAACAGAACTTCCTTCAGTTGAGCCTTACTTGTAATATTTAAATTATTAATAAGTTAATAAACAATTTTGTTGAATACCTAATACGGCTGATAGCTTTCATTTTAAAAATATAAAAGATTTAAAATAAAGTTTGCTGATGTGTGAATACTTTTGTCCGGCACTGTATATTTACAATTGGCCTTCATTACAACTAATTTTTCAAAAGAAAAATCAGACAATGATTGCCGCCTTGGACTTGACCATCCCGGCAAAAGAAAACAGTCGTTCAACTGGAGCTGAAGACGTTAAAAGCGTGTTAAAAAATAAATGCATCCCTTAGTAAACCATACTTTTGCCAACTGATGTTTTATTGCGGATCGTTGGTCAACTTTAATCTGTTCTTGTGGAGAAGGAATTACTTCAATTTCATCATCTGCAAAGTCAAATCTTTAAAGTAGAAAACAAAATAAATGTACATCAGCGAAATCAAGAAATCGGGAATATTCGATACATTATTAATTTTCGTTTCAAAACTTAATGTTTTACAATTTTTGGCGTAAAAACTGTAGTGTTTCTAAAACTCTGCTGGTTATATTCTCGACAGTTAATTCCGGCAATTCTGGACTTAATCTCTGCAACATCTTGAGCCATTTAATTTTGATTCTTTGGGTTAGTACTGTTGCTGCAATTGCAATATTTGCCTCGGGCTTCAACATGAAATATGGTTGCAACCTTTCTCTTAACCTCTGTTCCATTTGTAAAAAAACTGATGATAATTGTTGCAGCTCCTGGGATCAGCTTAGTTTATGCAGCCTATTGCTCAGTGTCATCAGAGTTGGTATTAAAAATCCGTTAATGATATTAATATAAATTTATATTTTAAAGAAGCAAAATATAAAAATACCATAATTAATGTTGCGTTCTGCTTGAATAAAGTCCAGGGCCTTTGCAATTGGTTCCATTATCAAATTGTACATTAAAGGTACTGTATGTCTATTGCAGAAAAATGAGGCAAAGTCAACTTATCGCACAGATTATTTAACATTTCTTTCAATTTTTGACGATTTTTTAAATTTTGACGATTTTTAATAATTTTGACGATTTTTAATAATGTTGAAAATTTTTTTCAAATTTTGACGATTTTTTTTATAATTTTGACGATTTTTTAAGTTTAAACGATTTTTTTAAATTTTGACGGTTTTTAATAATTTTGACAATTTTATTAATTTTGACGATTTTTTGAAATGTTGACGATTTTTTTGCAATTTTAACAACTATTTTTTTAATGCACAAGCAATTGCTTTCAAATGCATATAAAAGAAATTAAGAAGAATGCTGAATTATGAAGAATGCAAACAGGTTATCAATTACACAGTGACGCAATATTCAACTTTTTGACTCCAAACAAAAAAACAATTATCCCAGCCGAAAGTACTCGATGAGAGGAGAAAAGTAATTTCTGGATTTTGCTAGATTGGTTGCCGTTCGTTTTTTATGAGCCTCTATAGTTTTTTCGCCAAATTCGATTTTGAGCACTTTTTAGCAATTGTCTTCTCTTTTTCGCATGGCCATAGCTCGAAAAATGCTGTGAATTTTTTTTTTGCAGTCTTCTGCAAAGTTGTAGCTCTTGAATCGGCCAACAAAAATGCTGAATATATTAAGTCGGAAAAATTTCATCTTCATGCTCAAACCCCCAAAAATGTCAAAAAATTACCACTTTTTTCACCGATTTTTTCCGTTTTTCGACTACAGCTCTTGAACTATTGAAAATTTTACCAAACAATCAAGGGAAGAAATGTAGCCTATAAAATGCGAAAAATAGAAGAAAATTGCAAAAAAGTGCTCAAAATCGAATTTGGCGAAGAAACTATAGAGGCTCATAAAAAACGAACGGCAACCAATCTAGCAAAATCCAGAAATTACTTTTCTCCTCTCATCGAGTACTTTCGGCTGGGATAAGTGTTTTTTTGTTTGGAATTTTTGTGTTGCACTGTGTTATCAAATCGATGAACAACAATAATAATAACAAAAAATTAAATAAACAACTAACATTAAATACTGGTAGAATTTCATGTAAAAAAATGTATTTGTCACAGTATTGCCATTATTTCGCAAAATAAAAAAAAATAATTTAAAACAATCAAAAGTAATCTCTGAAAGTAGTCGAATTATTTTTTGATTACTTTTTATTATTTTGATTATTTTCTCGTAATTTTTAATGATCTTGATTATTTTTGGATTATCAATTAGTAATCGTGTTAATCTGAAAATAATCGTAATATAATCATTACTTCAACTTTCAAAAAAATATAATCTAATTACTAATTATTACAATTAGTAATCATTACTTAACAGCTATGACACTGAGATATCGTCACAAATAATAAGTTGCATAAAATTGAAATGAATTGTTGTGCTTCGAGTTTTCGTTTGTGATGTTAAAAATATATACCTTACCACCATGCTTACAAAAAATCTCAAAATAGTGTGTCTCAATATAGACACATTACATCACCTTCGGAATTTCCATAGCACTTAACCCCACCGAAGTAAAATAAAGAATCAGGGATAAGAACCAAAAAGCTTCTATAAGTTCCCCAACTCTCCATCAGGTGGTGAGCAACAACAGTTCTAAGACTTATCATCTCGCGCAACTACACACACAAATAAATAAAAACCCATTTCAATCACGAAAACCACCGATTCAATCAATTTAATTGCTGAGATTCCGCCAACAACGAAAATTGCTAATTCAATAAGAAATTGATAACTCTTTAATTGAATTATTTTTCAATTAAATAATAACTCATTTGATTAAAAATTGATCAATATTGTATACCTTCTCAAAGAGCATAAAACAATTGTATAAAGTAATGTTGCCATAACAAATGTTTTTTTTAGCTTTAATTTTATAACATTGAATTTAAACCGGCATGTAATTCTCATTTAGTTAGCAGATTTATATATACTTATGTGAACAAATTCACACAGAAATTATATATATTTTTTTTCTATTGGAATGTAGGAAGTATGGCAAAAAATTCTTGTGGATTTTTTTTTTTTTGTAGAAATGAGCCCTTTTTGTTAAAACCAATGTTTTTTGTTAAATAATTTTTAATTTATATTTAGCATTTATTTGTTTAAAAAAAAATTGTCACATTTTTTACACAAAACTTAACTATAGAAATCACATTATCAATTTTATGATAATGTTTTAGAATAAATAAATATTCAGATTTAAACAACTGAAACTAAATTATTTAACTTAATAAAGTAATAAACCTAATGAGAATTAATGAAATCTTATAAAAATTAATTTAAAATATTTATTGCTAATACATAAACATTTATAAAATACAACTACATACATAAATATTACAAAAAGATAACAACAATATGTTTTGAGTGATAGTTATATAAAAAAATATCAAGCAAGTTCCGAACTTGAGCAAATATTTAATAGATTCAATTAATTTTTAATTGAGAGCTTTTAGGATTTTCAAAAAATCGATTTAATTGAAAAAAGTAGGGTAATATTTTTTTCTGTGCAGTGTTGCTATGTTTTAAGCCTTTCCCCACCTTTCATATGTTCACTTTCCCCTCTCTCTTTTTTAAAAAACAAAAAAAGAAGGTAATGATGTATAATTACAAGGTAATCCATGAGTACACAATTATTGGTAACTCGTTACTTTTTGTTTCGAAATAATGCGCAAGGTTATGAGTTTCCATTACAAAGTAATACATTATGTAACTCATTATCGGTAACTGATTACTTTTTGTTGGACAATAATGATACAGGTAAGGAGTATATATTACAAGATAATGTAATACTTTATAGTACCAATTACCAAAGTTTTACTGGGATATAAGACCATTTATGGCCTTTTAATCTTTTAAATTTTCACCCATAGTGAAAAAAAAAACGTTTAAAAATAGCCAAACTTCTAAAGGCTATAAAAATTAAATTCGAGCTAAGTTTTTAAAATCATTTAGGGCCATTATTACAACTTGCCAATAGCTAAAGTTCGGATGTTATCTGACAGATTATTATTTTTTCGTTATTATAAGTATACTGTAAGCTAAAAGTGACCGATAAGCTAAAGGGAAGATATTGTTGCCTTTAACTTCAAACGTAAGGTTTATGTGTTTAAAGTTACTACATTTTCTGCTCTATAAAGAAAAAGAAGAAAATACCGAATTTCACAAATTATTGTTTGTTTGTAAACAAATAAATAAAAGTACGTTGCCACTACGTATTTTTATAAACCAATTCATAAACCAATAATCGGTTTTTAGTTTGGTGCTGCCACATTATCAAAAATATTAATTTTATTTTATTGGGAAGTTGTAATAACGAAAAACATTCTAGATCACTTTATTCCTCATTTTAGCTAAAGTTACTTTTTACTAACATTTACTTTAAAGGCAAGTTGTAATAACGGCCCTTAGATGATTTGATCTACTGATTTGATCTACCGTTGTTTTTGTTGTTAAGGATACAATTTCTTGTTACACGGTGTAATGAAGCTGATGGCAAATGGTTAATGTTAAGTTACAGAAGCAGCAGTAAAATAAGAAAATGTTGGAAAAAAAAGATCTTAATTTGCCAAGATTTCCTTGAACTTAATCCAAAGTTACTGTGTTAAGTGTCATTAACATTATCTACTATATGTACCTCTGTATGTATTGTACTCGTGTACATTAAATAAAACATTATTGAGTACATGGTAGCCAACCCAAAAATTCTTTTAAAGTGCTACAACAAATAACATCCACCACTAAATGGACGGACTCCCAGTGACTGACTTGCTAGGTAGATGGTTGGATGGCTGGATGGATGTATGGCATAAAATAATGGCTAGCGTGAAGGCAGCCACAAACAATGACAGTGATTATCATTAGTGATGTGCAAATGATGCAGCATTATAATCTTAAGTTTATTTTGTACATGAACTTTTAAAGAAAATAAGAAAAATTGCTACAATTCTAAAGTTTATACATAGATGGTCAAAAGATGCTTTAACTGACGTAGTTATGAATTGATAATTTATAAGAAACTTAACTGAAATTTTATAGTTACAACCAAAAAACTATTGCATCAACTAATTTTTAGCTATAACAATCGAATACTTCAATTACTACGAGTTTGGTTATCAACTGCAACTGTCATATACCTTACTTTGGATAAGTCACTGAACTGAATTTATGAAAATTAGATTTGTTTATACGCCGAGTACTCAAAACGAACAAAATTTGATACCCACATTGCCTATATCGTGGCAATTTTTCCAACACAATATTAAACAAAACTTTAAGTTATCCCGGGTTTAAAGGTACCGTGAAATAACTCCCAAATGAAATAAGTCCCAATGAAATAACTCCCAATGAAAAAAGTCCCAAAAAAAATGAAATAATTCCCAATTCAAAAATATCGAATTCTGCGATTCGCGGCCGTGGTAGCGCCTATAGGACGCGGCCGCGCAGCAGGAATCGTACGCACCGCTTTCCAGAGGTGGCATGTCATAACGTCCAATGACATAATGTCCATGGACGTTATGTCACTCGAAAAGTGTCATAATGTCCATGGACTTTATGACAATTTTTTAATTTGACAATTTTGGACATTATGTCACCTTCAAATGTGGCACAGCGGTCAGACTTTTAAAATAAAAAGATTAATAATATTTAGTATATCAATAAATTTTTTTGTAATATATGTATATCACAAAATAAAACTAAACTTATAAATCGTATAATCTGTTTCCAGACTGGAGTATAATGTCCATGGATCTTATGTCACCCAAAAAGTGGCATAATGTCCATGGACTTTATGTCATTCCATTTGAGGACATAATGTCACATTGCAGAGTGTCATAAAGTCCATGGACATTATGACACTTTTCGAGTGACATAACGTCCATGGACATTATGTTATTGGACGTTATGACATGCCACCACAATTACCAAATTTCTAGCAAGAACTGCGTTCCTTTTGGTAAAATAACTCATTGTATTGCTATTATTTACTTTACGACAATTTTAAGACAAGAATGCATAAAATTTACAAAAATGTAATTTTAATAGAAATTAAATAACTTCCAACAAAAATGAAATAACTCCCAACGATAAAATCACATTTAAAAATGAAAATGAAATAAGTCCCAACAAATGTGAAATAACTCCCAATGAAAAAAATAATTGAAATAACTCCCAACAAAATCTGGTTGGGAATTATTTCATTTGGGAGTTATTTCATAACGAAATAATTCCTAACTGAAAGTTGTGAAATAAGTCCTAACGCATTGGGAGCTATTTCGTAATGAAATAAATCCCAATTTAATATGGAAAATTTTTGGGAGTTATTTAATTTTTTTTTTGGGAGTTATTTCATTTGGGAGTTATTTCACGGTACCGGGTTTAAAGGCGTACGATACTAGAAGAACAATACCGTTTTTTAGGCGACTAAAAAGTAAAGCTTTCATCAAACTCACCATAAAAAAAAACAAAAAAAAATAGTAAAATCCAAATAACTGGTTGTAGAACAACTTATACTGTATTATAACTGGTTCTAATTTCTTTTATACAACTGGTCCTTTTTATATGGAGTTTGTCTTATTTGCAATGGGTTCTTTACCTCCAAACAAGAACATGTTGCTTTAGAACCGGTTCAAGAACCAGTTATAGAACTGGTTCTGAGACAGTGACACCTTGCATTTCAACTCCCGGGAACTTGTTTTGGAACCGGTTTCATGTAACCGATGGGCAAAAAAATTGTTCTAGAACTGGTTCAGAATTAATCTGTTCTAATAAATTCTGCTGGGGACTGTTACAAATAATTTACATAAGTAATAAGGAGTGAGATAGAAAAAATCCGACACAGATTTTCCTCAATAACTTTGTTTATGCACATTCAGTTAATTTTGGCTAACCAAAAAAAAAAGTTCGTACTAAAGAAAAAAAAAAACATTTCAACAAAATCCGTATTGGTCTTTTGAAAAAATAGCAAACCAGCATAAAGTACACCGTATTACAGTTTCCAAGGTCATTAAATGTTATAAAGACGACTTACCAGTTGAAAGAAGACGTGGATCTGGTAGAAACAAAGGTCCTTTGGATATCGGTAAGGCCAGTAGAGAACCTTCTTGGCAAGGATGATGAAGAACTACGCCATCGTGCCATCGCGCACAAATGCAGCCAACTGGATGGTCACGTTTTAAGACTGTGGTTTAATTTACCCACTATTAATATAATTTATTTATTTATTTATTTTTATTAATTTTTAAGCTATTTCAATTAATAATTGAAATATGATAGAAAAAAATTATTTTTCAGCTCTTTTGAAAATTAATTTTCAAAAGAGTTGAAAAGCTTTTTTAGAATATTATTGATTTTCATAATATAATAGACACTTGCATTTTACCATTCGAAATATTTTATATTAATTAGAGTTTCTTAATTTAAAATATTAGTAAAATTTTGATTTAAAAAATCGAAAAAATAACATTTTCAAACTACACCAAGATCGGCCAATTAATTTTCAAAAGTATTCAAAAATCATTATTTTCAATAATATTTCTATTATAAATTGAAATTGCTTAAAAATTATTAAAAAAATAAATAAATTATGATCAGGTGCGCGTCGCGCACAGTTCTGTGCATTGTAGTTCTTCACCATCCTTGCTTCTTGTACGAGCATCGAAAATATCTGGACGAAAAGCTGCCCGAATAGCCGAATGTTCCGATTTCTCTGTACGAAAAGTAAAAGCCGATGCAGGTATGAAGACGTTTCAATTTCAAAAAGCTCCCCACAGGAATGTAACAATGTACTCTGAGACTAAAACAAGACCAAAAAAGTTTAAATCACATTTTGCAAAAAAATATTCCTCCTGCGTTATGAGCTACGAAACGTATGTACTAGCTGACTTTTCAGAGATGCCAAGACAATATTTTTATATTGCTGATGCTAGAGGAAATGTGGAAGATCAATAATTTACTAAAACACTGACAAAGTTTCCCAATAAATTTCTAGTATGGCAAGCAACTTCCAGTTTTGGCAAAAGAAACTTCTGGTTTGGTTAACTCGGAAACATATATCAAAGAGTGTTTACAAAAGAGACTACAACCATTTTTAAAATAACACAAGGTCTCAACATACTCTTGACCTGATTTGGCATCATGCCACTACAGCAGAACTGCTCTCGAGTGGTATTCAAAGAATAGTAACCTTTTAGTATCCAGGGAGGAAAAACCCACCAAACTGCCCAGAGCTAAGGCCAGTGGAGAGATAATGGACTTTAGAAAAAGGCGTATGAAGTTCATAAAAAAAAGCATCCAAGGTCGTAACAGAGTTTAAACTTAGTAGGACTAACTGCTCCAAAAAATTGTCAGAAGGAACTTTAAAATCCTTAATGGGAGGTATTCCCGAAATGGTGAACAATTTCATTAATGGCTAGTTTTATAAAAACCTTTTTATGTATAATGATTTTACATTAAACTCCAATACAATATTATTAACCTTTTAAATTTTATATTTAACGGTTTAATTTATATTTAACTTTATGTATGTCGGTTTTTTTTTTCGATCTCACTCCTTATAATAATACGGTGACGTTGTTATGCGCATCGTACGTCTTTATCGTCGGGAAACGACATGTTTTAGTTTGATGTTGTGTTTGAAACGGATTGTCCCTCATATAACATAATCTCATAGCTTTCACTATCTGTTACTTTAAGAAGAAAAAAAAATTACTTTAAAGTATAATTGGGAAAAATGTTGGGATGGTGATTACAGGCTTTCTTCGCCACAGGCTAATGAGTGTTTCCTTAATCGATTTCATTATAATATTTTAGTTTGGTCATATTGATGTACTTTAACATTAGCCATGGGTTAATATCGACTTATTCATCTGGGTCCTGGAGGAATACGAATCAAAACATTTAAACCGACTTGGCGATAGCGCTGAGCAATGACAAGGACAGTGTAAGGCGCCTTCTAACACTTCCTCAACCCCGCACCTTCGACACAAGTCATCAGCCATTATACCAATTTTTTACTAACTATACGATTTAAAATTATTGTGACCTATTATGATACCTACGTACTTCCTGAGATCTGACTTTCCCATCATCAAAAGCGTCCTTTCAGAGTTTTTTTTACCGGGTTTCCATAGAACGTTTGTTTGTTTGCAGCCCGTGGTTGCATTTCACTTATTTTTTTCCCGAATATTAAAATGTTCATTTATACATCTGTAAGCAAGATCCAGGCCTGGAAAATAGGTAAATAATGGAATGAAATAGGTGTAGGAGTATTGTACTTAAACCAAATTTAAAGTAAGTTAATAAACTTTCAATTTATATTATAAACTTTTAATTTATATTATAATGAATACATTTACAAAATAAATAACAAAATTTAAAAACGAGATTTACATAAATGTATTAAAAACGCTATGACTTTATGTATTTTAAATGCAACTATAGTGTATTATATGAAAGATACTTAAAATACATTTCACTTGATGTCTAGACCATTATTGTTTTATTGTTTGTATCTTTTTTGAACTTTGGAGGGCTCTGCAGTCCTTTCTATGCAAACATTTTGATCTTATGCGGCTTATTATCTTTTGAAACTCTTATATTTTATATAGTTTTTTTAAACTAACGCACCCTCTATCATAGTTTTTGAGAGCACCCATGAAATTGTTGACACTATGTCGTGGACTCAGGCTTCAACTTATGTGAATTATTTTAATTTTGGCAACTTTTTTTAAATTTCTGCAATTTTTCGGATTGTTTTTTTAAATTTTGGTACTTGTTTCTAAAATTTGGCGGTTTTTTCAAATGTTTTCGAATTTTTTAAATTTTAAAATTTTTTACAATTTTGGTTATTTTTTTTTAAATTTTGCAATTTTCTCGATTTCTGGGGGGGGGGGGGGTTGGGCTCTAGCCCCCCGTGCCTACCTCGAGCTACGTGTAGATCCGTGAACTAGTGTCAAAAAACTAGCGGAACACATTGAAAAAAGGTGCAATAAGATCGTCCACCTAAAAACTATACAAAGAGTTTTGCATACGAATGGATTTGAAAACAGAGTTCCACATAAAAAACCACTTATATGTGCTAAAAACCAGAAACTCCGTCTTTAATTTGCCAAAGCACATATAAATAAAGATGTGGACTTCCGCAAACGGGTCCTACCCAGCAAAAAATAGTGCTTACCCACAAACACTTCCGGAAGGCATTATTTTATTACCGAGCGCTTCCAAAGCAAATCCAGAAGGCATGATTTTTGTTCGCGCTGTCCCACTTGGTCTCTTTTAAGCAGGTGAAAAGCTCTTCTTTCATGTGCTCTTAGAATTAATAAATTCATGCCTTCTTCATACAAATATTTTGGAAGACAATTTGAAACCATCCGTTGACAAGTTGTCAACGGATGGCAATCACTGGATTTTCCAGCAAAACAATGATCCCAAACACACGGCGAACATTTGTTCGTGATTGGCTTCTATATTATGCCTCAATACAACTTTATTCCCAACACAATCATCCTACATAAATCCTATAGAGCATATCTGGAATGTTTTGGAAAAAAAAGTAAGAAAATATGAAATTAGCAGCCGTGAAAGCCTGAAAAGTGCTTTAAACAGTTCTTTTGCAGAAATAACCCCGGAAATTACAGAAAATTTGGTAAATTAAATCTGTGATCGATGCTCAGGGTAGACCAACTCAATATTAAAAGTTTTAAAAAATTCCAATTTTCCTAATTAAATTTTCAATTGAAGGGCTTATTGTAAAACCTTAATAAGCCACATTTTATTTTTTGTTTGTTTTCCCTTTTAAATGTTGAAAAAAATGCAAATATATGACTTTTGCCGGATGTTTATATTCTAGGTACTTGTAATAAGTAATTAAGCAAGACTTCTATCAAATATTAATCAACGGATGTCTAGATAGCAGCGAAAATCAAAAAAAAAAAAACAATTAATGTGGCTTATCATGTTTTTACACTAAGCCCTTCAATTATATTGTTTGTTTTTACCGTATGTACACTTTTGTTCTCTGAATTTTTTATGTTTTTGTTATTATTACTCGTACTTTTGTTATGTTTATGAATTATTTTTTTTTTTTTATAAATAAAAGTTACCCCAGAAACAATTGAAAAATTTGCCCAGCGGCAACTATATCACTAACTGGCGTCCAACTAATGAATGTGAATAAAGCGCATCATAATGGGATAATTACTTGTGAAAAAGAAATGACAATAGGAGTAAAAAGAGAAAGCATTCTAGTTGAAAAATAAATTGTGAATATGTATTAGTTAACACTGACTCTTCTGATTAAAATAAGACATTGTAAATGCTGTGATTGACAAAACTCCACTTAGCCACACTCAGCGCTGTGTCGACCGTGGCTAACTCGCTAAGAGGTAATGCTGCGAGTCATAGCCTGTTGTATGGCTGTGGGTTTAAAACTCACTACGACCCAAAGTTAAAAAGTTTTTCATATAGAGCAATTTAACAATATAAAATACTTTGTTCAATTGACACATAAATAAACCACTGACGAGTCCTTGTAGGGAACGAAACTGCAGCAGTCTGGCTAAGCATTGTGTCCGTTAAATTTGTCAATAAAATGTTATCTTCTTCTTCGTCCTGTAAAAATCTAACTAAAAACGATTATTTATTAATGTCTTAAATATTGACATACAAGTTTTTCCAATATCGTTACCAATTCCCCAAAATCAAAAAATAGAAGGGTGTACGTTGACTTTAGTTCTTAACTGTACGCGTCTAAAAATATATTTTTAGGTCCAACAAAAATTCGGTTGGTAATCTCAATAGTTTATTAAGTTACCGAAACTATAAAAAATTTTATATTATTTTAAAATTTATTAGGAAAACTAATATTATAATATAATATTTTAGTTTAACTAATATTTTTCGATTAAATCTGCAATTATTTTATTCAAGTAACCAGTGTCGTACGCAGGATTTTGCTTCGGGAGGGGCCAAACATATATTTTGTATAAAAAATTTCAGATAGTTTAACATATCAAAACGTAACATTTTCTACATATTTAAAAATTGTTTGTTTTTAGATTTTCACAAATTTCGCTGAAATTCAAATATAAGATCAAGGAGGCAAAAATAAAAAAAAATTGGTAAAAATGGATTTCAAAGTTGCTCCAACGTTTTTATATTCAAAGTTTTTAATGTTTTTAGTACTCCAATGGAAAAGTTAATACCAATTTGTATTTCATTTGATACCAAATTTGTATATTGTTTCTTTAAAAAAAAATAGCGAAAATTGGGTCATTTTTAATCGCAAAATTTAAACACTTAAACGTAAATTTTGTCAGCTCTATCACATATTGAAATTTATTATTATTCAATCGGAGCGGTACTTCCTTGTTAGTTTTAAATAAATTATAGTTCTTAACTTTGTTTTTTTTTTATTTCAATTTTATTTGTCTGTATTTAGACTGTCCAAAACCGTAACCGAAAACCGGATAACCGGGTTTTTGATTTTCAAATCCGATCCGGTTTTGAATATTTTGCATTTTCGGATATTCGAGAACCCGTTTTTTTGGGTTGGTTGTAAGCTTTTTTTGTTAACAGGATAATTTACTTGAAAATGTGTAATTTTACTAAGATATAAAAATTTGGAATTTTTTTTTTTTTTTCAAATTATTTGCCATAGAAAATTTCCCCCAATTCATCAATTTTACACAAATTTTGCGTTAACCCAAAAAAGTACGTACGTAGAAACATCTTAAAACCTGTCACTTTAACAAAATACTTAGTCGTAAAAATGAGTTTAAATTAAGAGGCGGACATTTTCAAACGAAATGGGAATTTTGCAAAATTTGATTTTGTGTTTCGAAAAAAGGCAATTTGAATTTGTATTTTTTAATGCTCCAAATTAATTGATTTTTATAATTTTTTTTAGTACTTTTTTAACACTTGCATTAAACGATAAACACCATTAAAATTTTTTACTAAATCTTCTAAAAATTAGTTCAATATTTCAAGAAAAACTGATAAAATTAGAAACATTTTTTTTATAAATATTAATAAGATCAACTTAAGACAAATGAAAATTTCAAATTAATGTACTAAAATCAGCAAAAATCAAAGTTTTTTTTGCGATAAGAATAATAGAATAAAATTAGTAAAAATGTTTGCTAAAATCACACTCACAAATCTAAAAATGGCAGAAAAAGCTACTAAAAATTTGTTAAAAACTACCTTGCAGAAAAAACTTCTAATTTGAGCAGACTTTTTGCTAAACATTAATAAAATAAGAACAGTAAAAATTAAATAAATAATAAATAATAAATAAAAATATCATTTTATTTTATTTATTTTTATTTTAAATAAAATAAAATTTTTGTTATATTTACCTTAAATTTAGTAAAATGTAAATAATAGTTTTTTTTGCTGAAATCAACAGAATTTTTTGCTAAAAATTTGTACTTTAAAAATTTCACATTTGTTTTAATGAGTTTTTGTCTACTATTATTTAGTAAATGTTTTTGCTGATTTTAGCCGATTATTTTGGTACTTGAATATAAATATATATCTGTAAATTCAACAGATTTATTTTTGCTATTATTATTTTACAAACCCTGCGGGAAATGAAGGGTCGATTGATCCAAAGTGACGATTTTGTGATATATGATTGGGGTGGCACGTCACAAAACTGGTGAAACCGAAATTGTGGTGTACCGAAAAGTGTTAATTTGTGTGCATTGACCAATCACATGACTATAGTAATGGTGAGAAAACACTGACAAGTTGGTATCAGGTATATCATGTAACTGGAGAAAAAGTAACATAACATTATAGTGTACTGAAGCAACTAGGGCCGATGCAGTTGAAGTTCTTACTGGTCATTTAACTGGTTCAATCCCGTTAGCAGTTGATGAAAACATGGCAATTAGTGCCAAAGGATTCAGTTCCTTGACTGCTAAAAATCGGATATAACACTGAAATAAACTTATTTTAAAATTGATTTTTGTTGTGCCTTTTTGAAGGATTTGTGAACACTGTTTTGGGGAAGTTTAGTGACTGGTTCCGGACGGACAATTTAGCAACTTGTATATAATATGACACACGGTGAATGAAAAGTAAAAGGTTATTTGCTAATTACTTTTCGTATACTGCTTAGACCAGTGCAGTGGTACTTCAGAAATCTAATCCATTTAAACTACCTCAGTAACAGCACACATTGCGCTTAATATGTGACTAGTTTTCCAGCAAAAGCTGTTCTCCAGTTCTACGATACGTACACCTACACCAGTCACGTGATAATTATTTTCCCACTGGTCCTGTTGCATGTCACATAAATCCTAAAATGATCCTACTTTAACACTGCCTACTGCCTGTACAGTAGCTTATTAATTTCAGTCGGTACGGTGATAGCTAACCTTCGTCAAGTTATTCGCCAAGTCACAAGGTGCTCGAAAGTTAGCAGTTGCCACCTCCTGGTTCATTTAACAAGCCCATGTTAAAATTACCGGCCACTTTCATATAATAGAACCGAAACCAGGACAGATTCATACACACAAAGCTCTAGTCGTAAATATTTCCGAAAAAAAAATCTGCTTATTTTTAACAGCTTTTCTGCAAGCTAATTTTTAATAGCTTTTTTTGCTTGTTTTACACGTTTATTTATACGAGTGTACTAAAAATTAGTTCACAACGACATAGTTAAAATTGGCAGCTTTTTTATTTGCTAAGTATGATTTGAGGAATAATAGATCTGTTAAATCTTCAAAAATTTTATTTTATTTGAGCTAAATTTTTAGTCAATTAAAAGTAATTATTAGACAATAAAAAATCACCAAAAAAATTAGAATTTTCAAAATGTTTTCTTCCCTTTTTTTCTTAAGCGATTAAAAATCAGCCCTTCTGAAATCAGCAGTAACTAGTTTTTATTCCCGGGTAAAATTTATAATATGGAGTCTAATAAAATTATATGTGATTTGATAAGTTCCCATATATGTATAAGAACATACAAATTGATCCGAAAAATGGTTCATCTACACGTATCTAATACAATTTTGTCCGAGATTTCTCCATATCCGGGACATTAAATTATATCTAATTAGATATAAATATATCTGATTTTAGCGTATAGTAGGTATACTTTTAGTAACTTGAAGTTATGCTTAAAAGTATTTAAGTTTAAAATTTTAATTTCTAGAAATCAACAATTTAAACACCACAATTTTTTTAAATGAAGCAACAAAATGATTAAAAAATATCAAGAACAAATTAATTGTGTCAAAATCTGTGTATGATTAAATAGTCATATACAAATTTTTTTAAATCACTTGCAAATAATTTCGTTATAAAATTATTATGATTATATGTGAAGCCATATGTAATAAAGTCTTAACTTGCAGATAACTTAATTTGATATTGAACTTTACCAACATATGCACACACACAGAAAAATTTAGCTATTTGCCAACTGAAATTCGGTTACTGCGACTCAAATACGGTTATTATGAATTTTAGTCGGTTGGTAAAACTGAACATTAGTTTTCACAACAAAATTCGGTTAATTCCACTGAATTTTAGTTGCAATACCCAAAATATTAAGAAATCTAATGTTAATATCAAATTAAATTTAAACGTTGTTACCATTAATATACACTTTTAAATTCGGTTGACACTTTATTTCTCTGTGTGTATGGGATTATATAATGCTCTATACAATTATCAAGATCGTATAAATGGTTTTCACTGAATTCTCTTCAGTAGATTTCATTTGGGCTTAAATGGGTTACTTTTGGCGCAACAGCTAAAGTTTTTTTTTTGACTATGCAGTTAAATAGTTAAAAGCAATGTGTAAGATACTTTTTTTTTTCAATGTTGATAAAAAAAGCCAATATTTTAAATGATATGACATTATTTTGGTTAATTTTATATATTTTCTGTTCATAATTAAGTTTAATTGTGCTGATGATGAATCTTGAGTAATTATACTTAAAATTATTGAACAATTATAAAATTTAGTAGGTTTTGATGGAATTTTAACCAATTTATTTTCTGTGTGTAGACAATATTTTTTTTTTCCTTTTTAGTAAAAGTCATCATCTTATATTGATATTATAAAGGGTGGTTAAATTGTAAGGGCCGATGTTGAATGTGAACCACACCTAAACGCCAAGTTTTTTTCCGAATTTTATTTGACATTTCTCTATTTCAGACTTACTCAATTTGAAACATGGAGAGATACACAATCCAACAACGTGTTAAAGTTATCCAGACTTATTATGAAAATGGGCGTTCAAATCAAAATGCTTATCGTGCACTTCGTGATTTTTTTGGTCAATTTGATCGTCCAAATGTGCGTACAATCGCAAAAATCGTGGAAAAATTCGAGCAAACCGGGTCTGTAGAAGATGTGAGAACACCAGTGCATGCTCGTACAGCTCGTACTGCAGAAAATATTGCTGCTGTTCGTGATAGTGTGGCTGAAGAGCCGTCCACCTCAACTCGTCGTCGTGCTCAACAATTGCACCTCTCACGCTCGTCGTTGATGAACATTATGCATAAAGACTTGCATTTACACGCTTACAAGGTGCAATTGGCTCAAGAACTAAAGCCTCTTGACCATTCCAAACGTCGTGAATGGGCAGAATGGTGGCAAGAAATGGCAACAGTGGATGATCAATTTTCGAAGAAAATCATCTTCAGTGATGAGGCACATTTTCACCTCAGTGGATTCGTCAATAAACAGAATTGCCGCATTTGGGCGAATGAGAATCCAAGAATGATTGTCGAAAACCCACAAAGAGTGACTGTTTGGTGCGGTTTATGGGCTGGCGGCATCATGGGGCCGTATTTTTTCCAAAATGAGGCCGGTCAGGCAGTTACTGTGAATGGTGTTCGCTATCGTGAGATGATAACGAACTTTTTATGGCCCGAATTGGAAGATATGGATGTGGACGATATGTGGTTTCAGCAGGACGGTGCCACTTGCCACACAGCTAACGAAACAATGGCTCTTTTGCGCAACAAATTCAATGGCCGTGTTATCTCACGTAATGGCGATGTCAATTGGCCGCCAAGAGCATGTGATTTGACACCGTTGGACTTTTTCCTTTGGGGTTATTTGAAAGAAAAGGTGTACGTCGATAAGCCAGCAACAATTCAAGAGCTAAAGGATGAGATAATTCGGCACATTAACGGCATAGAACCTCCATTATGCCTCAGCGTCATCGAAAATTTGGACCATCGGATGAAGGTGTGCCGCCGTGGTCGCGGCACCCATTTGGCCGATATTTTGTTCCATACATAATTGAGTAATACCAATATATCATAATAAAATAAAATTACAATAATTTCCTAAATAGTTTGTGTTTTATTCAAAATCAACATCGGCCCTTGAAATTTAACCACCCTTAATAGAAATTACTATGTGTTTGCGATTAACTTTTTCATGTTGATTCATGCGCTTGAATCTCATGTAATCCATTGCGATTCCGCTTAGTCTACTTCACATCATAATGAAAAACCACGACCTACAATCATCTAGATTTCCACACAAATTCCGCGAGAGCAGACAGAAATTTATACCGCGGAAGTTCCCGATGATCATAAAATCTGCTTCCAGATATCTGATTAGCCGTTTCTTCAGACCTTTACATTCATGGGGTATATGACGCACTGTCTCCTTCGCCCAAACACTTCTTTTGTTAATGATAAAGCGTGCTGAAGTCAAATTATGCAATAAATTTCGAATTAGAAGTTATGAATTTTACCTTCTTGGCAAATATTTAAGAAATTCTATAATTTTAGCAACCGAAACCAAATTACAAAACATAATTTTTAAACAACTCTTTTCCTATTTAATGAACTGTCATTTGTGTGACACCATCATAACTAACTATATTATCAAGTCATTCCTAATAAAAGACAACCATAACAATAGATACAATAGTCTTTGAAACGTGACTTTCCATCAAAACAACAATAAAATTCTAGACAAGAAATAGAAAAAAAAATAAAAATAACGTATTAATGTGAGTCTACTAGGCGTTGATGCCAATCAAAAACATTCCACCAACAGTGTCTTCATGTTGTACTTGTAACCGAAAAAATGATTTATGATCTTTAAAGATTTAAAAGATACATATTTAGTTTTATACATTTCATACATTTTAGCAATTTCTCTTTATAAGTCTTTAATTTTTATAACAAGTTTCAAAGATACAGTGCAGTTTGCTTAAAAAGAACAAAGGTTATACAGTATCTCCCGCTTAAATGCGCCCGCTTAATTGTGTTCCCCGCTATAATGAGTCAAATTTACTGCCACAAAAAGCTTTCTGTACAAAAATCCCCTTTTAAATGATTCCCGCTTAATTGAGTTCCCCGCATTATTGATTAAATTTTTTAGATTTAAGATTGCAAACTCAAATGATTTTATTCGCTTAATTGCGTTTAAAACAAGTTTAAAAAGTTGGTTGCTAAGAAATATAAATCAAAAAGTCAAATGAAAATTCCAAAAATTTTGTTCTGTAAAATTCCGGGGAAATTGAAAAAAAAAATTGGAAATAAAATTCTCAAGAAAAACAATAAACGAAACAAAAGAATGTTAGTTGGAAATAGTTTTTGGTATATGCAGTCGACACAATGAGCGCAAAAAAATATAAAACATTAAATTTAAAGGAAAAATTACAATTAATAAACGAATATAAAGAAAAAAATAAAATTGAATTATGTGAAAAGTATGGTGTTTCAAAAGCAACAATTAACCGAATTCTCAAAAATATGGAAAAGATATTGGAAACATCGAAAACTTGCAAATTAACCGTAAAAAGACAAAGAACTGGAGCTTTCGAAGAAGTAGAGAGTGTACTTTCTAAGTGGTTTAACCAAATGAGACACAGTGGTACTATTATTTCCTAGCAAATGATTATGGAAAAGGCAAAACAGTTTGCTGCTAAAATGAACTCCGAATTTAATCCCAGTGCAGGATGGCTTTATCGTTGGCAAAGACGGGAAGGAATTAAACTGCGCAAAATTCACGGAGAAGCATCTTCAGCCAATGAAGAAGGTGCAAATAATTATACAAATGATGTCCTTCCAAGCCTTATTTCGTCGTATAAGGCAGCTGACATTTTCAATGCTGATGAAAGTGGCTTATTTATTCGAGCTCTTCCTTAAACAACTTTAAATAAAGAAGGGTGTCAAATAAAAGGATTTAAAACATCAAAAGATCGTTTGACTTTGCTCTTTATTTGCAATGCAACTGGAGATTATAAAAAGTTATTGTGATTGGAAAACAAAAAAAAACCCACGCTGTTTCAAAAATAAAGTTTTGCCCTTAAAATATTATTCACAAAATAATGCTTGGATGAATAGTGATATTTGGGAAAAAAAATTGGTGGCCCTCAACCAAGAAATGTTAAACCAAAGACGTCATATCATTTTGTTCGTGGATAATGCTTCATGCCACAAAGTTGATTTGATTTTAAGCAACATAAAGATGGAGTTCCTTCCTCCAAATACAACTTCACTGATACAGCCTCTTGATCAGGGAATTATTCATAGTTTTAAATCATATTATAGGCAAAATATAGTACGCAAACAGATTGCACACATTGAGAGTGGAAAACCTATGCGTGATTTTTCAAAATCAATCAGCTTATTAAAGGCTATGCATATGATAAAACATTCTTGGTGGCTGGTAAAGCCTTTGACTATAAGCAATTGCTTTAAAAAGGTATGTTTTTAAATATTATGCGCATGTAATAAATTTTTTACTTTGGTAATTTTTGTATTTTAGTTTAATATATCTAATCCTGATCGTTTAGAGGAAGAGGATTACGAAGAGGATAATACAATAGAAGAAACAATGATCAATTTACAGGTGGATTTTGACGAATAAGTACGCTGCGACGAAAATGAGCCCTGTCATGGTCAACTGACAGATCAGGAGATCATAGAAGAACACTTGACTGAACTACCATTAGATTCCTCGGATGAAGAAGACTTATTGGAATCCCCAACTTGTTCTGAAGAGCTAAATTCCATTTCAGTTCTTCGTAGATTTTTTGTAAACGATAGCAAATAAAGCAATGAGCTAGAAAATATGGAAAAAGATACAGTAAATACTATTGAAAAACATACACTGCAATCAAAAATAACTTTTTTAATACTCTTACTACTTTTTTAATCATTCTTTTAAAATGAATACTTACTTTTTAAGCACATAATACAAGAATTTTATTAATTTTATTTATTTTTGTATTACATGAATTAAATACATTTAAGTTTTCTTTGCAATAAAATTGCTTAATAACATTAATAAAAATTTTATATCTGATTTTTTAAAAAATATTTTCTAATTGCGTCAGTTGTGCAATTATACGAGGTTTTTATAATTGCGTCTATGGCTTAATTATCCGAGGTTTTTATAATTGCGTCAATGGCTTAATTATCCGAGGTTCGGGTAATTGATTTGCCCGTTTAATTAAGTCAAAAACTGTAATTTTTTAGTGGCTCAATTAAGCGGGAGATACTGTAACAAACTTTTTTTATAACGAACGATTTTTGTGGTCCCAATGCATTTACTAACATATTTCATACGAACATCGTTTATAACGAACTTTTTATACAACGAACTCATTTTTTTGACTCTTATAACGAACACGTAAAAATCGAGATTTTGAAATAAAAAATGTGCTGCAAATCTTAAAAACTTTAGCTTTCTTCTTGAAACTTAATTAAAACTATCAAAAACTGGTGCGGATCATCATTTAATGGAAGATCCAGTGAATATTACAAGCAATAATTTTGAAATTAAGAGAACTTATGAAAGAATTCTGACATTTTATTAAGGGGTTTACTAGCTTTGGATTTTTTTTTTTTTTTTTTTTTAATTTTATTTTTTCAGATTTGAATAGTTCCCAGCAAAAAATTTTCAAAAAGGTAAGCGGGTTTGTAATCAAGCATATTGGGCAGAACGCATTCCTTACTAGATTACCTACTCAATTCTTTTAACAGGGCGTGAGACTAAAATAATTGATTCTTTAGAAGAACTATTTACTTTATATTTGTAAGAACTACATACATTTTTTAATAAAGAAATAGTTCCTTTGTAAAACTACGAAGTACTTACACAAAAAAAATAAATAAATAGTTCCCTAGAAAAAATAGGAAGTACATACATTTAAAAAAAAGAAGTAGTAAAAAATGTATGTAGTTCTTAAAAATATAAAGTAATGGTGCTTTTGAAACACATGTATATTCTAATTATAAACGGTGTTAAAAAATATATAAAAAATATATAATATTTTTCATTTAATTTTACTATATAAGTTTATATATAATGATACGTTTTGTCACATATAAGCATATAATAAAGTTATAGAATTATTCTTGATTAATTGTACAATACACACTTACATATGATCATATATGATGGAATATATGGTCATATATAAATCAATGTATGCTCAGCGCATACTTTTGGGAGACTTATTCGTTCCCCCGCATAGTTAAGGGACATTTGCTTACTTTGGGGACTGTCCGCAAAGTTTTCATGCATTTTGATATATCTAGCGTATAATATGACAATTAGGTCAATACATTGCATATTTCGGGGACAATTTTGGCCGTGTCCCTAAAGTATGCGCTGTGCATACATATATATATATATTTCCTATGATACAATATATGATATACAAGATATGCTAATATTTTACTTACGATGCAATGATATATAATGATATATTGTGCCATATTAAAAAAATTTCATAAACTAAGTATGAAGCATATATAATGCTATCAAGTTGTATAGAAACTTTTTTCATCGGGTAGGCATAAAGTTTTGGCGTGATTTTGAATCTCCCGAAACGATATATTAGTACATTAAATATCGTGTGTAGTGACGTGGAAACGACAGTTCGGAAGATTATATAAATCTATATAAATAAATGCAAAATTTTAATAATTTTCTTAATCTATTTTAAATTGAAATTTTTTTCATTTAAAATAAAAATCGCATAATTATTGGTTATTTTTCTTACTTTTGCTAAAAACCGTTTTTTTTAAGTACTGCCTACATATGGATTATTTTATTTAGAGTCAATTTCATTGATGTGCCATGATGGAAAATAGCTACTGCCAGGCGTGGTGTTATCATTTCGACACCGCGCCAGTTCTGTAAAAGTTAAAAATCCCACACATTGCCAGTACATGCACTACCATCTCCACCATCGAGCCAGCACTGGCCCGTTCTTATTTTTCTACCTGAATATAACGGTCTCTTTTGACAAATAAGCGAAAAGTCTAATTTTTAGATTTTTGTGTTTAATTTGTTATAACAAAATCTGGTTTGTAGCTTTTCATTTCATAACGTTATGATGAATACAAAATGTGAAAATTTGAAACACATGTTCGTCAAATTTTTGCAAAATGTTGACGAACTTCGCTTATAGCGAACTAAATTGACGGTCCCAAGCAATTCGTTATAACCGTACTACACTGTACATTATATTTAAAAAAAGTCTTTAAAATTGTAATTTTAATTGTTTCATATTAAACTGACATTACTTAACCATCCACCAAACTGAACCCCGTTATGGCCCCCTTTAAAATTTTTCGTTGTTGCTTAAACTTATAAGAAAAAGAATGTTGTTGTTCCAGACACAATATTAATTTATGACCTTTTTTTTCCAGAGTGACACACGTTTTCTTGTGGTATCAACAAGAATTTGGTTGCTTTACTTATTTTAATATTTTTTTATTTTTTTTTTTGGCAAACTTCATGTTCATGTTTCACTTACATATGCTTATCATATGAAGGATGTTTCTAAATTGTACGTATGGAAGAGAATTCCTCTGGTTCAGAAAACATTTTCTTTCTTTTATTTCTGTAAAGTTGGCAAAATGTTACGCCTTTTACATTGACATTTGTTGGTTTCTGTATGAAATACCATTTGTTGTTTTGACAAATAAACATGTGTTTATTGTAAACAATTTTGCTGATTTTTCTTCTTCCGTGTTTCCTTATTGATTTATAGCGATTTAAAGACTTGTTTTAATACGTATACAAGATTTATCTTTAGCTACCTACATGCTAAATTAAAAATTTATTAAGCGTGTAATTTCATAAAGAATTTGCATAGAGAGAGTCTTTTTATGTAAGGACTCCTTAAAGTTATCATCAGGGAAACCAGAAATATGCTGTATCATGTTTTTTCTGTGCATCGCGACGTATCAAAAAATCCCGAAGTTATTTATCGGTTTCAAAAAAGAAACGAAACGAACGAAGAAATGGCTAAAAATTGTGTGGAAACAACGAATTTTTCTGGACATCTGTAGAGAAGTGAAAGGCCTTTAAATATTCGTTAAAATCGTCTGAAACTTTGGAGAATACAGTGTTTAAAATGTTTATTGAATAAATTTTGTATGATATATGAAGTTTCAAAAATAATTGTGCATATGGACATAAAACTTTAAATTTGTATGAAAATCTAGACAAAAAATACAAATTTTTAAATATTTTTATTTTGATTAACCACTATAGAGTGATTTTTTTTTTTCAAATTAACGGTTAAAAGAAGATTTCTGGAAATTGTTGAAACTTAAAAGAATTTCAAAAATGTGCTACGGTGCTAAATTTTAACTTTATAAGTAAAGCTTTTGATAATTCTTGTAAAAATTATGTGTTTCGGGTTAATTAGTTTGTTTTTGTTATTGTAAGCGATATTTTCAGTTACAAATTATATAAAATTCTAATATTTTCTAATGAGTGGGCAATCCAGGAATCCCGGGAAATTTGAATAAAAAAATGCCCGCTGTCCCGGGAAATTATACCCCTGTGCGAGGACGGAAGGTTTAATAATATCTATTAAGTTTTTAATAAAGAATAAAAAAAAAATCACCAAAATTTATAAAAAAAAAACGCCACAATTAAAAAAAAATCGAATAATTTGAATAAATCGTTAATATTTGAAAAAATCTCCAAAATTTGAAAAAAAGACAAATTTAAAAATGAAATCTATAAAATTAAAAATTGATAAGTTTGAACAAAATCGTCAACATTTATATACCCGTCTAAAAAAAAGTTATATCCAGTCATATATATAATACAATATGATTAAGTCATATATGACTTTGAATGAAGTCAAATTACAAATACAAATACATCTGATCATACAATACATCTGATCATAGTTATAGAGAAACATTTTTATAGGGTACACTGATATTATTATACGTCTCCAAATCTTACTCCATATATAACTACATAAGCCATATAATAATAATCGAAATATATGTAGTGATAGATATGATTATATATAGTCCCAAGCTATGTCTTAATTAACTTTATGTGACGCCTTACTAAAACATTTTCCTTATAATTTTATATATCATTATATACAAGTCCATACATATTTTGGTAACGTTCAATATCAAATTAAGTTATCTGTAAGTTAAGACTTTATAAGATATGGCTTCAAATATCAGCATATTAATTTTGAAACGAAATCGTTTGCAAGTGATTTATTTTATATAATTTCAAATAAAAAATGTGTACATTATATAAGACAATATCACTTAATTATATATTTTTGAAACACTAAATTTGTTCTTGATAATTTCTAATAATTTCGTTTAAAAAAAGTTTGCTCCTTAAAATTGTTGATTATAATTTTCAATTAATAAATTTTAATTTTCAACTTAAATACTTTTAAGCATAACTTCAAGTCACAATAATCATACGCAGAAAAAACTAAAAACGGGTTTCAATTAAAAAAATTATTTAATCAATTAATACTTTTATTGATGTTGCACCTATCACACCAATGATACCATCAATTAAGCCTTTTATTAACATTGAGAAGGAAAAAAAAAGTTATAAATAACTTCTAAAAAAAAAAAAAATATGATACTCACAAAAAAAGTGTGTGATCTATACGTTGGTATGTGTGTTTTTTGCAATGCTGAGTCTGTTTGTGTGTGTGCTTGTTTTGTTTGTTAACTTCAAATGTATTTGGTATTTTATACTGAAAATTTTCTATTTATGCATACAGTGTATGAAAAAATAATATGATAACTGCGTCTGAAATAAAATATCTATTTATATATTTAAAAATCAAAAAAAATATTTATTGATTCAATTAAATCTTTGTTTAGAAACAAACTAAATTCAAATCAAATCTTTAATTAGATATTTTAGGTTGATAATTTTTTTTATTGGCTTTAATTACATAAAATGAGATCTATTTATATATAATTTGATATAATTTAATGTTCAGGATATGGACAAATCTCGGATAAAATTGTATCCAATTATGTATTATTTGATGTAATTAGATACACGTAGATGACACAGTTTTCGGATTAATTTGTATGTTCTTATACATGGAAACTTATCAAATGAGATATATTTTTATCAGACTCCATATTAAAATTTTTACCCGGGTAATAGATTTTTTTCATTTTTGGGAATTCTTTCCAATTTTAGCAATGTTAACAATTTTTTATTAAATATTGGCCATTTTTTTTTAATTATGTACTTTTTTTTAATTTTGTCGGTTTTTTTAAATTTTAGCGATTTTGACGATTAAGGACAGCTAATTTTTTGGCGACTTTTTTTCTCAAAAATTTTGTAAATTTTAAAATTTTTACCAGATTTGTTTTCTCCTACTTTAGCGACTTTTATAAAATGTTGATTATTTTTGTTTTGTAATTTTTAAGCATGAATGGTGACCAATTCTATGCGGGTATCGGTAAGGATAGCGCTATTTGCGTTTATTTCTGTAACGGCATTTATGGGGTAACGACATTTTCTTCAGTAATGGTATTTTACTTATTTCGGTATCGTTATTTTAGCGGTAACGCTATTTCCGTTTATTTCGATGACGTTGTTTTAGCGATAACGGTTTCTCAGTTATTTCGGTAACGCTATTTTAAGGATAACTTAATTCAAGTTATTCCATTATGCCTGGCTAACGTTTGGCTAGATTATGATCAAGCTTTAGGAAAATATGCATCGACCATTCCATTGGGTCTTCCGATTTAAAAAAATTTTGCAATCTGAAACTCTATAGCGCCTTAAGTTTTTCAAATTTCGAAAAATCTGTGGTTTTATGCGCGATTTAGTTTCATTGAAAAATGAGAAATATCCATAAAGTGTATAAGTTTGAACAACCGTATTTTCTTTCATATCTAGAGGATCATCACCACTTAAATTGTATTGTAATGGTACTCTCGCCTACTTTATTTATTGCAGAATGTTTTGTTTTTCAGCGCCAACAAGAAAGCGTTTCTTATACAAATTGTTTTTTAAATGCACTTTTCATAAATTTGGCCACACTCGATTTGAAAAAAATGCATATCTGTAAAATATGGGATTTTTACTATAAAACAACTCTAGTTTTTTTTTTATCTCAGGGTTTATATATTATTAATGAATTATTATAAAAAAGCTTGCATCATGTTTCCGTAGAAAAAACTACAATTTTTTAGTATTTTTATTTTTCAAAATTAAAAAGATTAAATTTAAACATATAGGCGCTGTTTAGAAGCCTCTCTTTAAAAGCTATACACTTAATTTTTAGGTGTTTTCTGTACTTGAAAGACAAACGAATCTACTTATATGTTCTGTTTTAATAATTTAAATTTTAACCCTTCCAACCCCATGTTTCTTTCTATAAAAAATCAAATATTCGATAGCAACTGTGGGCTTGAATGGGTTTAAATCGTAAATGTTTTTTAACAGAATATTTTAGTAAAATTCTGTTACAGCAAAAACTTAAACATTAAATATATAGTTTTTAAAACAGATATTTTCAAAAGGCCGATCTATCGTGAAATGGCTGATATCTGTTTACAGCGATGATTGTTTCTGATTTTTCAGATTATTTCGTTAACCCTTAAATGCTCACTGTATCTTTAAAGATACAACCATTCAAAAATTTTCTACGACTTTATTTTAAGCTCAATCAAAATGAAAACTTCACTAGTGTGTTAAGAACTCTCAAGCGCACTTTAAAAAAATACATTTATAAATAAATATTTAGAATCGTACCTTTTATTAACCATCAAAGTCAAAAAAATTAAAAACTTCAAAATTAATTAAAAACTCAAGAATTGCGCTTTTTATGATATCGAAAAAAGGGCACATGTAATTTTAGAAAGTTTAAATAAAAGGCATTAGTGTTAAGAGGCAAATATAAGCTTTTTTGTTCCTAAGTCACTCCGTTTTTGTGTAACGGGCAATTTAAAATTTTGAAAATTTTGGATTTTTGCTTATAAAAAGCGTAAAAAAAATTATTTGAAAAATCTTGGTACGCAGTTTTTTTGTAGCTAGCATTTCATATCATAAAAACACAATTTTATTCAAATCGAAGCTGTTGAGCATTTAAGGGTTAATGGTGTTTTAAGGTTAACGCAATTTCAATTATTTCGGTAATTGTATTTTAGTATTAAAGCAATTTTAGTTACTTCCGTAACGGTATTTTAAGGATATTGGTATTTAAGTTATATCTGTAATGGTATTTTACGGATAATGGTACTTAAATTATTTCGGTAACGGGTTTTTAGGGATAACTATAGTCAGTTGAAAGGATTTTGAAGCGATAATAGTATTTTAGCGGTATCGCTTGCCATCCCTGTTTTGTTTTTAATTTTAACGTTTTTTTTTTTTTTGTGTTCAATTATAAAATTTTTTTTTAATTTCTTTCCTATTTTAAGTGATTTTGTGCTATTTTTATTAAAGTTTTAATATTATATACCAAACATTTTTTAAAATTAAAAACGATGTTAAATTTAAATGGATTATTGAAAAACTTGATAAGCTACAGTTATTGTTGTATGGCTTTTTTCTGAAATCTCGACGTTCATTAATTAATATTTTATAAAAGTCTTGCTTAAGCACTTATTTCAAGTATCTAAGTATAAATCTTCTGTAAAAGCAGTATGTTCTGCATTTGTTCAACCTTTAAAAGGCGAAAACAAACTGAACTCAAAATGTGGCTTATCAAGTTATTACAATAACCCCTTCAATTATATTTTAAATAAATATAATTCAAATCTTAATTGAAACTTTATCAACTCCATAGTTACAAATTATTTTTATTGATACTACAATTTGTTTAATACGACCGAATTCAATTAGACTTTAAATTGAGTTTACAAATATTTTAATTGACACTCGATTTTAATTGTTAGTGTGTAAAATATGTAAGTTTTTTTCACATTTTCTTTCTGTGTTTTTAATAATTTTGATTTTAATTGTATATGTATGAAAAGAAGAACATATTTTTGAATTGCTTCTAACAGACACACTTTTAAAGCCTAACATAAATTTTAAAATATATTTTTAAAAAACGACATTTGAGTTAATTTGATTTAAATTTTATTCGCAGAAACTTTATGGATATATTTAAACATTGACATATTTATATTTATAATGGTTAAAATCGGAGTTTTAGCTAATTTAAACACGATCTGAAATTAGTTAGAAAACACTTATCTCGGAAGAAATCATAAGCTTCAAGAACACAATTCGAAAATGTATTTCAAGTAGATACCTCGTAGCTGAAATTTTTTTAAATTTGTGCAGGGTAGGAAAAAATAAATTTTCAAAAACACTCATTAAACGTCTATTTAAAATTTTTCACTAACTTATAGCAAATTTAAAAAAAATTCTGTTAAATGGTTTTACTAAAAAACTAATTTTGAAATAATGTTTAACCAGCTTTGGTTGCTACCAAAATTGTGCTGACAAACACATTCATAGCACGTAAAACAAAAAAAGAGACGATATATAGATGTGGCATATTATATCTAGATGTACAGGGTGTTTTTTATACAAGTATAAAACTTTAAGTTGGCAACACTTTTTAACTGGCAGACATTTTGTCAGCTGTCGAGTGATTTATGTTTAGTTTGGTTTGGCATTTCAACATGAATAGACTGACGCCTGAACAACGCTTCGTATCGCGCACTACCTACATTTTACGGTCAACATAATCGCCCATTACAGCAAAGCACCACGTCTACTTTAATAACACCACGTTTACTTTAATAACATGCACAGAGACGTCGTACAGTGCGTACAGAGGAAGTCATTGCTGCTGTAGAGCGTAGCGTTTGAGGAAAACCACAGTCAGTCTATCCGCCATAGTGCACAGGAATTGGATATGTGACCATTCACTTTATTAGAAGATTTTGGGGAAAGATCTTGGTTTGCGTGCTTACAAAATCCAACTCGTGCAACAATTGAAGCCACACGATCACCTAGCAAGGCATAGCTTCGGTGAATAGGTCCAAAACATGATTGCCGTTGATATCCGATTTTCATAAGCGAATTTTGTTTAGCGATGAAGCCCACTTTTGGTTAAATGGATACATCAATAAACAAAACGAACGTATTTGCAGTGATGATAATCCTCAAGTGTATGCTGAGACAACGTTACATCCGGAAAAAACTGACTGTTTAGTGTACTTTATGTACTGGTGGAATCATTGGTCAATACTTCTTTAAAAGCGATGCTGGTCAGAACATTACATTCAATGGCGACCGCTATAGAACCATGATTGCTGACTTTTTCGTTCATCACTTGAACAACCATGATATGTAGGAGCTGTGGTTTCAGTAAGAGCTCACACAGATCCTGCCACAATTGATTTATTGAAGAAAGCGATTAGTAACTGCATATTTTCACGTTTCGGACCCGTGAATTGGTCTCTAAGATCGTGCGAATTAACGCCGCTGGACTATTTTCTGTGGGGATATATGAAGTCGCTTGTCTACGCCGATAAGCTCGAAAGGATTAACCACTTGGGGGACATCATTCGCCGCGTTATTGCCAATATACGGCCACAAATGTTGGAAAAAGTCATCGAAAATTGGACCTTCTGATTAGACTACGCCCGAGCCAGCCGTGGCGGTCATATGCCAGAAATCATATTTAAATTATAATGCCAGTAGAATATCTTTCGAATATAGTAAATTGCATGGCAATTTAAAAAATTCATCTTTGTTTTATTCCATTTCAAAATTATATACCTCTATAAAAAACACCCTTTATTTTAATGCAGAAATAAAAAATTCTAAGATAATTTTTAAACAATTTCTGCAATAGATGAAAAATATGCAATTTTTAGTGAAAATCAAATCGTAATAACTCGAAACCCTTTAGTTCGTTTTTATAGATTTTCGTGATCAGCATGCCAAAATTAACAAAAAAAGATATGTGTCGCAAGACATAGTTTTATTAAAGCCATTTTAGAAAAATTTTAAAAAATCGAAAACTTTGGATGCGGGGGCGCCACGAATTAAAGCTATCCGATTTTTCTCAAATTTGCACCAAAAAACTTGTAGACCTAAGACTACAATTATCTAAACAATAAATTTAAATTGTTCAAATAAAGTTTTTCTTCATACAAAAAAAAAATGCCGCTCTACTACTCATATTTGCTTAAGTTACTCTGATCAAATTTTCCTTTCAGTCTTATTTTCCAAATGTGAAGCTGATCCTGTTATTAATAACGGGAATAGATACGTGTGATATTTATAATTCAGTTGACACATAAACCTAATCTCACTTATATCACTCTGTGCCTACATTTCCTTCCATTAACAACAATTGCTGGAAAATACGCTGGCATGAAAGTGAAAACTGTTGTCCATGCGAACTACAACCAGATCATAATGTGCATACTTAGTACTTGTCTTAGTGCAAGTACTCCAATTTTAAATTAGCACCAGTTTCATAAAAAAATATAAAATCTCGTTGCTGTTATGACTCAAAGATAAGTTTGATTGTAAACGAGGTGATGTAAAGTAAAACTAATATTACCGTTTGTTGCAAACACTGTTTTTTTTTTAGCAAAAGGAAGTTAACTAGACACTTTAGAAAACTACGACTTGTATTGAATAAAATGCTGGCTACAACAAGCTTATCAATATTAATAAATGAATAACGTGACTGACTGACTAAACATCTACCAGCCCAAACCGCTGGAGCTAGGAAATTTTGGCATGTAGTTCTATCATTTAGTGTAGATGTCCGCTAATGGAGGATTTTTGGAAAATCCTAACGGGAAGGATAATAAAAGCAAAGTTTCGCTATTGCCGGCCTGACCAAACACCTTTGATGAAAAAGCTTAAATTTTTAATGTCCCCAGCAAAACAAATTATATATAACGATATATTCTGTAATATAAAATTATAAGCTCATATAATATACAATATGTATCAATATGTATTTATATATAATAATACTTTTAAAATGTCTTACCAAAAAAAAATCATGTATTAGCACATCAAATCATGTATAAAGAAATGCTATTCTCAATTTTATATATAATAATACATGGTTGATAAATTTGATTAAATTTTTGTACAATAAGATGTAACCCTATACATAATTTTTTTTTATTTTATTAATTAATAATCATATAATTACAAATTATATACTATTACCCTATCCGAGCACTAGGTACTATGGCCTTCGGCGCGTTGTAGCGAAAATAGAACAGTGTCTTTGGTGGGAATTGAACCTACGACCCCGCACTGATAAGCCAGCACGCTACTAACTAGCCTACCGGGCCGCACATAATTACATACATAATTATATATAATACAAACATCAGAATCGTCTTCTGTCATTTTAGAAAGACTTAAGCAAGTTTCTATGTAAATATATAAAATTAAAAAATCGCAAACTATTTTACAAAAATAAAGGGTCCGCCAAATAACTTTTTTTTTTGAACTCCTAAACCAATTAGACTTTGTATGGCGTCATACCAAGGTCTTTATGCAAAACAATTTATTTGATTAACTTTTTAAATTCCTATACTGTAATTATAGGATGTAATCTTGTTGTATGGGATAGTCAAATAAATAAATCGAATCACATCAAATCGATTTCTATTACAAATAAAAATCACTCCTCTTTTACTACCGGCTACTTGGAACCGTTTTAGCACAGGTAAGATTTCACTGTAGCAGACCCAGTTCTATAACTGGTTCTAGAACCGATTCTAAAGCAAGTTTAAGTTTAAGTAAATAGTTTCTTACTTGCTTTTTTAAGAAAAACTGCCAAATCATTATCGTATTTCTTAAAATTTAATTCAAATTACTTAATTATTGGAAAACTTTTTTTTGAGTGTAAGAATAGCAAAAGTTCCCTGTTGCTATATATCTACAAATATTCACTTATATTTAATCTAAATTTTAGTTAATTGAAAGTAGCAGATTAATCTGCTAAAACCAGCAAAAGATTTGCTAAATATTAATAGACAAAAAATCATAAAAAAATGTGAAATTTTGGAAGTTTTTTTTTAGATTTGTTTTCAATAGGAATATAAATCTGCCCTTCCGAAATCAGCAATTAGCAATTACTTAGCAAAAAGTTCTATAGATTTTTAGCAAAATAAATTAGAAACATTAAAATTTTCAGTATTTGTTCACATTTGATTGATCTAATTCACTAATATGGAAAAGTTTCTCATAAACTGCCTCACAAAGCCGCCTAAGTAATGAACTTAAAACTTGATTTTTAGATTGCTCAGTCAGCGTAGAGGCAATTTTTAAAAACTGCAATAACAACGCGTTTAAATAGAGTACAGCTTATGCACACTATAACAACCGTTGAAGTTAGGAGCTCTTAATTTGGTTCCGGCATCTGCTAAGACTGGTTATTAGAAATTTTTTTCTGGGATTGACAAAAAGTTGAAATCTTCCGCGTAACGTCCTGCACAAAAGATTTTTGCTAATTTGGGTTAATTCACTGAATATTCACTTAGGGTTTTTATAAAATCTTGGAACAAACGGGGCTTAAAAGAAAAAAAGTTCCTTTTTTAATGATCTATGTAATTTCTTTAGGATGGAAATCTGATAATTGACATTACAAACAAGAAATCGGATATTTGACATTACAAAAAACATCCACTTAAAATGTATTAAGAAATTTATTACAAAAATAAATCATTTTCCATCATAATATATTCCGATGTATAGAACTACCAGTAACGAAGTAGCGGCCTTTTAAGCTCTTAGTAAATATTAGAGAGTGTAATTAAACCGGCTATAAAATGTTGTATTCTAATGACTGCAAACAAAAAAAACGCAATGTTGATATTACATGATTTGTTGTGGCTTAAACTAAATAAACACACGATATCAAACAACCACTAAAATCAATTTCCTGTGTAAATACACTGTCGATTGTCAACTTTGTACTAAATGACCAATTTTAATGTTTAAAAAAAAAAATATGTATGCAGAAAGAAAACTAAACAAATAAATAAAATAAACATTCCACTACCAAGTGATTTAAATACAAATTTGTGTATCGACCTTGATTACACAGCAGCAGCAACAGCAATTTTAAGCCAAATCTTACCACAAGACGAACTCATATTGCTACTAATGATGGCTATTAGGAGGGCAATATTTACATAAACGATCTACTGGGCAACCAACTGCAATAAAAGATACAACCATTCAAGTTTCTTGAATGAAAAATTTGCAATTTTTACAATTGATCACAATCAAAGTCATCATCAGCAACAACATCATTATTGTCATCTGTTGATCTGATGTTGTTGAGATCTGTTTTAAAGACATCATCGTCATCATTACTATCTACATCTGTTTAAACTGTAGTAAGTTACTCGTACAACCAACCAACAACTGTTATTGCTCAAGATTTTTGTTAACAGCATCCGCTGGTTTTAAATTCACAATTTGTATGTAAAACTTGTTGTTGTTCTTCTTCTTACTATTTTAAATTTTTCAGTTACGCGCTTGAGTGATTATTTTGATTATGTTGTGGTCGAGTCCGATAGTGGTGGTGGTGGTCATTTATGTAAATAGTTGCTGCCAAAGTGCTTGCTACACAAACCACAAAACAATATGGGAATTAAAGCAAGCGGTGGTGCTAGAGGTGCCTTTGCGGTGTCTTTTTACACTTGTTAGAGATATTGCAGAATTCAATTAAAGGGTTGTTGTTAGTTCCATTTTTCTATATTTGAATTGTTTCTCGGTATATTCTTACTTTACAAATCCCGTAGATCAGGATGCTGCTCCACAGGATTTGTATATAACTGCCCAAGCAGAAGAAAAAAACAATCGGCACAGTGTTGGCAAAGAGTCGGCAATGGTGGGTTAGGCGTTGGTAGTGCGTGGGCCTAATAATCATGACAGTATTGTTATATTACCCGATTGATAATAGTGGCCAACCGTTGCACAGTAGCGCTTGTAGAAACAAGTGAGGTGGTAGAAATAAAAATTATGTGCCCCTAAAAAATATTGGATGAACCTATTTTATAGGAAATCGTCCAACGATTCCAAATATGCCACTCTTATTACAATCAGATTTTTGTTACAGAAGATATAGCCCTTCAAAGTTGACCGATTTTCAGTGTTCAAAAAACAAACATTTTTATGTAATTTTGTCCGCTTTCAGATGCAGAATCTCGAAAACTAGATAACGAATCGTCATTCTTTTTAATGTTATTGATAGATATATTTATTAAGAGAAGATTAAAAAAAATTAGACTGTTTGTTTTGTATTGGTCCAGGTATTTTGATATTTACAAACTATCCATTTTTTCAATATTTCTCAACTTTGGTGGAAAATAAAAAAAAACTATTAAAAAACTATATTTGCCATATTTTCAAAATAAGTTCTATGATTAGTCCTTTACCTTTTGCAAAAATTTCCAGCTGCCCGTCCGTGACCCATTTTTTGCTATAGGTAAAATTTTGAAAAAAGACATGGTTCAAAAAAGGTGTCGCATGCACTATTGGGCAATTAATGACATATAAACGCGACAACACATTCTTATTATTATTGTTAATATATATGATTTTTGTTTATGATTTTAGGTAGATTATACTATATATTTTAAAACAACTATAATCCCGTTATTAGTCAAGGGTAGGTATATTTTTGTTTTTCATTCAAGGTAGATTAGACTATATATTTAAAAACAATCATTATCCCGTGATTAGTCTAGATTAGGTAGATTAGACTATATATTTGAAAAAAAAAAAATATCATAATCCCGTAGTTATATATTTTATGAATTTCCCTAATAATTTCTCCTCTTTGAATTATACTTTATACCCGTTTTCACTTCGAGAAGATTTTTGAAAATGATGAGGCTGTAACTCGAACCACTGGAATAGACAATGAAATCATTAAGAGATTGGGAACGATCTTGAATATTTTAAACTGCAAGGAAAAATTTGATCCTGAAAAGTATGGAGAATATGCCTCGAAAACTGCATCTCTTTTAGTAAACTTATATCCACAGAAAAAGTTGACCCAGACAGCTCATTAAATATTGTCACATGGAAAATATATAATTGAATATCAGCCTTTGCCGATTGGTGAGCTTTCTGAAGAAGCACAGGAGTCCCTAAACAAATTTTATAAAAATATAGACTGCTGAACACTTTCCAATCATCAAGGGTAAGACAAAATGAGGATCTCTTCAACATGTTAGCAGCATCTTCCGATCCACTTATTTCATCACTGCGGCATATAAAGTCACGAAAAGAGTTAGAAAATAATTATGGTTCAGAAATGATAAGTCTTTTAGATATACCTTCCTTTACGGACTGTGAGCAATATTTTACAAAAAATTGAAAAAAAAAAAAAAAAGAAAATTAAATTTTTCTGGAATAGTTTTAAATCATAAAAGCCTTTAAAAGAGACCAAAAAAAATAAAAAAAATTTAAAAAAAAATAAAAAATATTTTATTTTACTACCTATTAAAATGATTTTTTTACAAATATCAACTTTGCTAACCTATAAGTAGGCACCTAAGTGGCGTAGAACACTTTTCAAACACTCATTTCATAGGCTGATCGATTATCTATTATCATATGCTTTTTAAATTTGTTGATTATCTCATTTGGTTCGAAAGTTATGATTTTTGCAACGAAAAAACTCAAATGGCGCCACTGTGCGTTGGTTTGAGCAAACTTGCCAAAGTTGGCATAGCATTGGAAATTCAAAAAATTTGGTGCTTTTAAAATAGATTAAATTAAATTTGAGAAATATGAATACGAAAACACATTTAAAAGGCAGCAATAGACTCATTCCATATAAAACCATCAAAATATCTAAATTTCGACCTCTGTCCCATTTATAAAAGCATCAGAAAATATCAAATTTTCGACATCTCCGTTTAATTTTAACCAAACTTGGAACGGAAGGTAAGTGTCATATATATATGCCATCGTACAAGTTTTGCGTATTTATTTCTTACGGTTGTGGAAATATCGCGTTTTTAAATATGAAAAAAAATCGAAAATTTTACAAAAGGACACTTAGAATGGTAGGAAAACCCACTTCAAATGTAGTTAAAAACAAATGATATTTCAATTAAAGAAAGTACGACTTACATTTCAGTAAATTCAAATAACATTGTCATTTGTTTTTAATGTTCAAAAAATGACTAACAATTGTAGTAAAAATTAACCACATATGTTAGTAAAAAATAAAGAAACATTTACTTTTTTTATATTTTTTAAATAACAAAAACGACTGTAAAAAATTAATGTAAAATCATAAAACAGTCATTTTATGTGGTTTGTTTTTTTAAATGAACTACAAGATTAATAAAAAATTGAATGCGTTCTACAAATGAAGGGAATTTACATTAAAAACAAAGAAACTATATTACAACCCAAACAACTAGATATTTTAAAAGCAGAAGTTCATTGAGTGTAATCGTACGTAAGCGTCCATATCTTTTTAACGGTTTAAGCTACGTGATTCAGTGATACCTTATTTTAAAGCCACTGTTATCATGCTTTAAATAAAATAAGCGAAAAAAATAATTTTTGGAAGTTAAAATACATTTTTTTTCAAAATCCGCAGTTTTAAACCGCTGTATTTCAAAAAACTACGCTGTTGCCAAATTAATGTGAGGAGCTCTTACGCAATTCAAAATTAAGGATACAAATCTATAAAATGATACTTAATATAGCAGAAAAAAAGAATTATATAAAAAAAATAAGTTATTGAAAAAAAAATAAAAATAACAGTTTTGCAAAGGTAGTTCAACATAATTACCCATATCTTTTTAAACGGTTTAAGCTACAAGAGTCATTGATCCTTTATTTTTAAGGTACTTAAATTGAGGTTTTACTGGGTCACAAAAATAATTCACTGCTTGACAGTAAAATGCATTTTTTTAAAGTTTGTGGTCAAACCGTTGTATTTCAAAAAACTGATTTTCTAAAATTTTTAAAAGAATTTATGTTAATTAACAATTATTCGTCTATGCCGTTACCAAATCTATATGTGGTACTAATTTGTTCACATTTTCTTTCATAAGTCAGGATACCGTAACATCACCACGTAGGGGTTTGGACACGGCATAGGGAGCTAATTTTTATTTAACATATATTTTTGACAAAAATTTTAGAAAACCAGTCTTTTGAAATGCCGCTTGTTGAACCGAGGTTTTGAAAGTAATGCATTTCGCCGTATAGAAGTGAATAATATGTGTGCACAAGAAAACCACAACTTAAGTAGCTTTAAAACGATGTATCAATCTCTCGTTAAAAAGATGTGGGCGTTGTGGTGTAATGGTAAGCGCGTTGGACTGTTACACAGATGGTCCCGGGTTCAATTCCAGGTGACGACAAAATCAATCTAGAAAAATAATATGTATGAGTTTTCTATCACTTATATGTATCGCTGCGCCCACCTTCGGTGTTCCCATAGCACTTAACCCTACACTTAGGAAATTATGTTGGTAAAGACGACTGCAATTGTAGTCAAAAACAAATGAAATTTCATTTAAAAAAGGACGACTTACATTTCATTAAATTCAACTAACATTGTCATTTGTTTTTTAGTGTTCAAAAATGACTAACAATTGTATTAAAAATGAACCACATGGTAGTAAAAAATAAACCAAAATTTTTTTTTTTTATTTTTTAAATAACCAAAAACAACTGTAAAAAATTAATGTAAAATCATAAAACAGTCATTTGATGTGAGTTGTTTTTTTAAATGAACTACAATGTTAGTTAAAAATTTTATTTGTAATGAAACTGTATTACAACCCAAACAACTACATATTTTTAAAGCAGAAGTTCCCTGAGTGTACCGAAGTAAAATAATGAATCAGGGCTATGAAACAAGAAGCTTCAATAAATTTGCCAACTCTACATCAGGTGGCGAGCAACAACTATTCTAAGACTTATCATCCCGCGCAATTACAGTGTTGCCATGTTTGAAGCCCGTCATCTTTCACCACCTTTCATCTCTCCATTATCCCCTTTCCAAAGAAAGCAACACGTTAATTAATAGGAAGAATTTCCTGTGTGTTGCTTCTCTTTTAAAAACAAAAAAAAATAAAAATATTGTGTATCAATACTTTTTTAAAATTTTCGAATATTTTTCATAGTTTGAAACGCGATATTTCAAGATCAGCTAGTATTAGCTGTCATAGATTTTGACAAAGTTATACTTATATGATGTACATCTTCTATACCCATTTTAGTTGCAATCAGAAGGGGTGGTGGAAATGGAGGGGCTGATTTTATATGTCTTCAGTCAATACAGTTCGGTCTTAATCTTTTAGATCATAATTAAATGCGTGAAAAATAATAAAATATTTAAATAAAATGCTTCTAATTGATTGTAATATTAATAAAAACAATATTAGTAAAGAGTTTTGCGGTGGGTACTGGCAAAACACATGCTTTACAAACAAAATACTTTTTTCTTAGTACAATATTAGTTGAAACTATGGTAATTTAAACAAGGCACGTTTTTTGCAAAAATAGCAGTGGGTTTTCCAGTACTATTTTTTTTGGTACGGTTGGCAATTTATACCTCTTTTGTTATCACCCTCTATCCCCTATATCTCCCACACAGAAAAAAATATTTCCCTATCATTTTAAATGAAATCGATTTGTTGAAAATTTTAAAAGCTGTCAATTAATTATTAATTGAATCAATTAAATATTTGCTCAAATTCGGAACTTGGCTGACACTTTTTTATACTACCGCACGAAACATATTGCTGTTGTTTTTTGTAATATTTATATACAGATTTGTTTTTTATAAATTTTTATTAATTATAACTAATATTTATAATATATTATATATTAGGGCGGGTTGATTTAAAAATCGCTCAACGGTAAAGGAAAATCGTACTCTAGGGATCAAAATAAGAAACTTTGACGAAGGAACCATACCTCTAAAACGAATTCTGATGTCCCGACTTTTGACCCATAGGGTCAAATTTTGAAAAAGCCCACATTGATATTTCAGAAAGTAGGTGGAATCTCTCCTAGATTATGGGAGCTACTTCTTCTCCGGGAGACGCGCTAGCAGATTAATGCATAAATCATAATTTCTAGGTGACCGTTAAGGGGTTAAAATTTAAGGGCCTTTTAGCCGTGTTTTTATAGCAAAATGTACAAATCTCGGGATAAAGATATTTCAGAAAGTAGGAGGAATCTTTCCAAGATTAGGGTCTATATTTCTTCTCCGGAAGACGCTCTAGCAGATGAATGTATAAATTATATATAAAAACTAATATAACTGTAAAAAATATTACTTGAGCCAGAGTACAAACTAAAAATTTTTTATATAAATAGAACATTTTTGGTCTTCAAAGTTTAGTAACGTCATGATGCTTGTTAGGAAAAGACCTAACCACGTGCTGGATTACTAAGAGACAAGAATGGAGCAAAATTGATTATTAATATGTTTTTGTTAAAGTTCTGCCTATTATGGAGGCTCTAACTTTTCTAAAACTTCGGGTTCTGATGAGATCTTTAGCCAGATCGAAATACTAGTATCAACCTAGCTAATATGTTTGATTTGCTTTATTTTTGTAAATATACGGAGGTTGAAAGCTCGTTATAAATTGAAAATATATTCGATTAGGTTGGATTCGATTGGGGCACTCTAAATGGGTCAAAGTGGGATTTTTCAAAATGTCACCCTACGGGTCAAAATTCGGGACATCAGAATTCGTTTTAGAGGTATGGTTCCTTCGGCAAAGTTTCTTATTTTGATCTCTAGAATACGATTTTCCTTGAACGTTGAGCGATTTTTTTTACCTCCATACAAATCGACCCGGCCTTTTATATATATATATATATAATATATAATATAATATATTATAATAAATTATAACTAATAATATAATTATATCTATTATAACTAATTTAAATCCATTTTAATTAGACTTCATTAATTCTCATTAGGTTCATACATTATTAGGTTAAATAATTTAATTTCAGAGGTTTAAATGTGAATATTAATTTATTCTAAAACAGTGTCATAAATTTGATAATATAATTTGTAATGTTAAATTATGTTTAATAAAAATTAAACCTTTTTAAAACAAAAAAATGCCAAAAATAAATTATAGCTTATTAAAAAAAAACTATGGTTTTAATAAAAGTGCTAATTTTTGCAAACAACAATACAAAAAATGACGCTGCCTTACTCCCTACGTTTTAATAAAAAAGAAAAAAACTAATTTGAATTTGTATACATAAGTATAAATAAATCTGCTAACTAAATGAGAATTATATGCCGGTTTAAGTTCACTGTTATGAAGTTCAAGCTATAAAAAACATATGGAATGGCAACAACAATTTATTCAATGGTTTTTTGCTTTCTGAAAAGGTATACAACTTTTTATTCAAATTAGTTATTGTTATATTGAAAAATGATTCAATTAAAGAGCTATCAATTTGTAATTGAATTAGCAATTTTCGTTGTTGGCGGAATTTCAGCAATTAAAGTTATGAAACCGGTGGTTTTCGCGACTGAAATGGGTTTTTATATTTTTGTGTGCAGGGGTAGCACGTGTCTGCAGGGCAACCAAGCATAATAATGAAAGTAGAGGATTACACAACCAAAGGGCTTAGATAGTTAGCTCGGTATTTTACGACCTCTTACAATGACTGTCTGCGGCAATGTTAATCCCGGTGAGAGGACTCATGATAGATTCATTACTTTTACTCACAAATTTAGCTGTGTGTATTTATTCAATATTAGCTCCAAAGTCAAAATTTGTTAATAATTTCATGCTAACAGCTGGCAACCCTATACTTTATTTAAATGTTTATAAATGTTGAATTGTTCTGATATTAAATGTATGCAACTTTAACCTTTTCAATAATAAACTATTTGTAAGTACCATGTGGTCGTATACTTATCAATAATAGCTAAATCACAATTGTGAATAACTTAAGGTAGGTTAGTTCTGATCAACAATAACAACTGTAGTTAAATAAATACACTGCGTTGCATAACTATAATTACAATTGATTTATGCCATTTTTTGTAATCCCAAGTAAATAATGTATTCATTTTTAATTTTATATAATAAATATATTTGTACATACCCAGCCAGAAATTAACAAACATAGAAGTATTCTGAAAGCACTACGTATGGTAGTTGAAGCGTTACCAAAGCAACATGTTTTTAATGATTAAAGTGTTCTCAGGGCACTCAAATGATAACCCAGATTTACGGTCTCATGTTGGTAATTTAGAGTATTCTTAAAACGTTACAAAAACCAAACATAAAGTAGTTGTAAAGCGCTACGTCTTTTGTTTTTAAAACGCTTCCAAAACATTTGAAAACCCAAAAGTATAATGATTTTAAAGTGCATTTAATACAAAAATTGACTGCTTTCATAGAATTTTAAATACAAAATGTGGAATATTTTTCCAGTACTCCAAATACAAAGAAAGTAATTTCCCAGTGCTAAAAACACATTAATTATTTTTTTATATTTTATTAGTAATTAAATTTTTTTTCTTCATTCAATTACAACAAAATTTAGTATTTCCAGCATCTTACTTAAAGTCTCAAGTCAACATTCCAAACGGTACTCCAGTTATGACGTTTTAATGCATTGGAGATACAATTAAATTATCTAATTATTATTTGCAAACTCTAAACATATTAATATAAACTAAATGAGAATTTTTCAAAACATATTTTTTCAAAATATATTCTTTTATTTTAAAATAACTAACAAAATTGAACTGTTTACCTCAAAATTACTGTTTGGTAGTTGTTTACAAAAATTTTAAAACAACTGCTTTAAACAACTGTTCAACATTTTAGTAGTTTTCGTTAGTTGTTTTTGAAAACAACTGTCAAAATAGTTGTTTAGCATTATTTCATACAAAACAACTGTAATTACAGTTAAAAACAACTACTACTGATTACTACACAAACAACTGTCATGTAGTGACTGTAAAACTTTTTTGAGTGTATCCACATTTAAAAGTTTTATTGACTACACTATTTATCAAAATTCCACCGATATCATTTTTATTTCAATAAACATCAGTAAAGTTTGTTTAAAAAGTGCTATTAAAGTAATTTAATTTTTTTTTTTTCAAACGTTCTCAGAACGTTTTGGATTTGGTATATTGTATGCTTTGATAGTACTTAGAGTTTTGAACCATCATGAATTTCTGGCTGGGTAGTTTTGTGTTGTTTTAAAAAATTGTGTATGGGGTTATATATTGGCAAACTATATAAAGGCATGTGTTAATTATAGAAATTTTTTAGTAACCGAATATAAGTTTTAAACATTTGTATTTATCTTCAATTTATAACGAGCTTTCAACCTCCGTATATTTACAAAATAAAGCAAATCAAACATATTAGCTAGGTTGATACTAGTATTTCGATCTGGCTAAAGATCTCATCAGAACCCGAAGTTTTAGAAAAGCTAGAGCCTATATAATAGGCAGAACTTTAACAAAAAACCTATTAATAATCAATTTTGCTCCATTCTTGTCTTCTTAGTAATCAACCACGTGGTTAGGTCTTTTCCTAACAAGCATCATGACGTTACTAAACTTTGAAGACCAAAAATGTTCTATTTATATAAAAAAATTTTATTTATATTTATCATTCAAATTATATTTTGTATTATTTTAACTAATTAGTCGACTGACGACATATAGTCAAAGTCGCTTATTACTCACAATATTCTTATTTTCAGAAACTATGCTTTTTGTACACACAGAATAATGAAGTGCCAACCGAATTGAAAAGTGTATTTTAATGGTAGCAACTTATAACTTCAGTTGGTATAACGATATTCACATTAGGTTTCTTAATATTTCGGGTGTTGCAACTAAAATTCAGTTGAATTAACCGAACTTTGTTGTGAAAACTAATGTTCATTTGTACAAACCGACTGAAATTCGTAATAACCGAATTTGAGTCGTACCAGCTGAATTTTAGTTGGCAAATAGCGAAATTTTTCTCTGTGTGTAATAATATGTATATTGCTAAATTTAAATACTACTATAGCAATATATAATTTTATATTATCTTATATGCAATTGTACTTAATATACCTAAGTATATATTACAATATAAAGTTATATATGCGCTCGTATATAATTCCCCATAAATGTACGTATAATTAATAAAAAACATCATATGAACCAACATTACAAATATTTTTTTTTTCGAAATTTTCATAAAGGCATATATTGTTCCATACAAATTAATATAGAAAAATATTTGAGCTGCAATGCATTGATTATTTCTTAATTGAATTTAGATTTGATTGTATATGTTCCATACCAGGAAAAGGTTTTGGTTTAATAAACAAATATCGAAAAAAGCATAATTTTTGTTTTTAATAAAAATTATATTAAACTTTTAAAAAATATCAACTTATACGTAACGTAGGATATAATGATATATGATGATATATAGCGCTATATTAGAAATTTTCGTAAAAATAAGTATGAGATTTGAATATATATAATTACATATGGCCACATATAAAATTATATATAACTATATCAATTTATTTATATCACGATATATATAAACTTTTTTCGTCGGGGGGTTTTAAAATTTAGTGAAATTAATATGTATTTATAGTTTTGAATAGCAGCGTATAGCTCATTTGTTTAAGTTTTTATTACTTTCAATAAAATTTAACGATTATCTTATTAAATAATTGCCTTTCATTCATTTTTTCCACACTATTTCTACGCAAACGCCTTAAAAAAACTATCAAAACAAATATGCCGCTAGCAATTGTTCTTATAGAAATATTTCATCCCATTCGAAAGAAAAATTTATGAAAAAAAATTAGCTGAAATATTATCAAATAAAAAAAACGCAATGTCTGCCACAATAAATCGCATTGCTATAATTTTTTTTGTGTGACTACACCGAAAAAAAACCATGTGTTATATATACGAAAATCGATGTACAATTTCATACAATGAAATATTTCGTTGTTTCGCACCACGAAAGGTTGGTGTAAATTACACGAATATGTACGAAAGTCTTTCGTATAATTTATGAAATACATTTTCTGTTTTACGAAATATTTTTTATATATTAAAAAAAAAAAATATCCGCTCTAAAAAATTTTTTTAATAAACAATTTATTTCTTATAAAGGGTTCGCCATCTAACGTTTTTTTTTTCAACTAGTGCTTATTTCGTGAATGGTAACACTTAGCTCATGTCTGATTTGACAGATAATTAGCTTTATCCTTCCGCTGAACGAATATGGTCCGCATGTTCGTTATCTTGTGAAAAAAAGTGAAAGAAACTGGCATCCTCATCGATAAACCGTAGCGTGAAACGCCAAAAACAGTGCGTACACCCGAGAATATTGCTGCTGTGGCAGAAAGTGTGCGTGAAGTGCCATCAACATCAATTCACCGTCGTTCTCAATAATTGAACATTTCGGAGACATCATTGAGACGAATTTTGCATAAATACTTTGGTATGACGCCATACAAAGTCCAATTGCTTCAGGAGTTCAAAAAAAAAAGTTATTTGGCGGACCCTTTATTATTTATAATACTTATATTATTTTCTTATATTATACGAAATTATTTCGTTAGCTACGTAAAATTGTAACAGCCTTTGCTATTTTTTTTACGTAAAATAAAATAAAACTTTCTTGAATACTACGAAAAAAAATGGCTACTAGCGACTTCGTTGGTGTCTGAAAATTTTAAAAGTCTCCACTAAATTTATTTTCGTAAAATGTAAGAAACTTACTAGCATTTTACGAGAAAAGTAGCTACGAAAGTTTTTTTCGTAAAAAGTTGCATGGGTTTTTTTCGGTGTATGAAATTTTTATTTATAGTAACTAAGAACAACAGTATTGAAAATTTATATAAAACAAGTAAATATAAAATATTTATTGAGTTCGTCAAAAAAGTATGAAATGTTTTTCTTGCGGATATCATCTCTTTTTAAAAAGTTTTACAGTAATAAATTAAAAATTCTTCCATATGAGTTCGGTATTCAAAAACTAGAGATTGCAAATAACGCTGTAAGTTAAATTGCAACTCCTGGAATGACACTCCAAAATCCCGGGAGACGTTAACTTAATTTTTGGTGGCATTAAATAAATTAATTAAGCACTGTCAAAGCACTCTTTGCCAATGGTCCAACAAATAAAGTACTGCTAAAGCTCTAATTTACAATGCTCTGTCAACGATTTTTAAACGTGCTTTACCAGTATGTGATTTAAAAAATATCCAAACGTAAAAATCAGGGACCGTAACGGTTATAAGCGATATCAAAAAAGTTCCTTTATAACTGTTATTTTGTGGCTTATTTCGCCTTCATTAAATAAAACTCTTTGAGGAGTTTTATTTTTTCCGTCTAAAATAAAACTCATTTGAGGAGTTTAATTTTAAAACTCATTTGAGGAGTTCTATTTTTTCCGTCAGAGAATAAAACTCATTTTATATAAATTGACACTCAAAGCTTGCCATTTGCCAGATCATTACAATTTGTAAGACAGTGTAATCTAAATCACTTGCATTGCAATTGAAAAAATCGAAAAACATGTGGGTTTTTAATTTGTTATTGTTTGATTCCTATTATTAAATGGTTGTTGTTTTATTTCTTATATATGTAGATATGGAAAAAGAAAGCGAAGGATGTGATAATGAGGATGAAAAAAAGCTTTCTATGAAATCGACAATTTTTCTCCAAGGCCATTATCGATTGATAAACATCTTTTTGAGTTCTGGGAAGCTAAAAGACTACACTATCCGTACTTGTATACATTGGCAAAAACTATACAGTGTGTACCTGCAACCCAGGTAAGCGTGGAAAGAGAATTCTCTGCTCTTAAATTGGTATTGAGCGACCTGCGTTCAAATCTTTCCGCAGAAAATTTAGAAAAAGTTATGTTCGTTAAATTAAATAAATAAATTGCTACACACATTATAGCAAATAAAGTCAATAAAAAAGAAGAAAATAAACAACATGAGTTTTATTTTAGACGGAAAAATAAATCTCCTTAAATGAGTTTCAAAATAAAACTCCTCAAATGAGCTTTATTTTCTGACTACAAAAATAAAACTCCTCAAAAGAGTTTTATTTCAGACGGAAAAAATAAAACTCCTCAAAAGAGTTTTATTTAATGAAGGCAAAATAAAACTCTCTTCTTAAGGGTTTCATCCGATTTTGTATTTTTTCGTCGAAAAATAACTCTTAACTGTGGAGTTGAGATCGTTTCCTTAAGATCACAATAGATTCTGAGAGAGCACTTCAATACGAATCGTTTGATATATAATAGTATACGTCTCCGTTGACTCTAACATAGTGAGTTTTTGAGTTAAAGTTTTCGGGATAACTGTTATTTTCGGTCTCTGGTAAAAATAATAAAAGCAATGGCAGAGTTCTGGCTGAGAACGCTGCCCCAAAGTTGGCAAAAAGTGCATTGCCAGTACTAAACATAATAAAAGCACAGGCACATCACCTGTTAACAACGCATTAAGAAAAATGGACAAAAGTGCTTTACCAGAACTCGATTTATTAATTTTAAAACGTTTATTTCTTTTCTATAGCATTTCTATTTAAAAGATATGGAAGGCTAAAATTATTCACATATAAAAAATACAACGTTTTACTTAAGTGAATTACAAATTAACACTATACATTTCATACATTCTTATATTTCAAATGGATAAACGATTTTAGTTATAAATTTTCTAATCCAAAATGAGTCATAAATCAGTCCAAAATGAGTGAGAAATGGTCTCAAAATATGTATATTATTAAAATTAAATCGACTTTCGACTAATAGACATTTTGGCAGACGACTTTGTTCTGATGAAAAAGTTCTTTTAATGAAAAAGTCGACTTTTACTTACGACTATTTTATTTGTCATATATTGTGGCTTAAAAGTAAATAGACAAGTTTTTTTAAATATTTTGTTGGCTTAAAATCGAATGACGTGCTCAAATTTCATATAAATACAGCTATTTTTTCTCTGTAGGAAAGGATACCCTTAGTCAGCGTTTTTGACCAGTATTATTGCTGCAAAAACCGCTAAAAATTTATGCTTTTCCAAAATTAAATTTTCGTGACGAAATCCAACATTTCTGTTATAAAGCTACAAGTGCAATTGCATTAGACACCAAGACTGTAATAACGTAACAAACATATTCACATATGAACATAGCGTCGGCGTTGGAATTTTACCAAAAAAATGTTTGCATTTATTAAGTATGAGAAAAAATTGTATGAAAGAAAAGTGTTTTAGGTCAAAAACGATTTTATAAAACCCTACGATAAACATTTTGAGTGATGTTGCGGTTCAAATACCCAACAGGAAGGTATCCTTGAAGTCACTGCACTGTAATTTGGATGTCTGATGGAGCGAATAAAACTTAAGGACCAGTATATTTTTATATAGAGCCAATCCTATTTTAAGGATGTCAAAATGGCTGAGGAAGATAAAATGCTTGAAATTATGGGCATTAAAGTACCAATATGTAAACAGGATATCAAATTAAATATATTTCCAATTTTTACAATATTTATAATATTCCTATATTTCAGAGGGCTTTGTATGAGGTTCAGATTCCACAAATATGCATTAGGCAACCAAAATTATGTGTTTAATATAAAACTTGATTTTAACTACACAGAGAGAATTCATTGGACGAGTTTTTATTAATGAATTTTTCTTTACAATGTGAATGAAAAACGTGTTAAATTTTATGATAAAATAGCTTCATATTTTTAATGAAACAATTTTATTAAAACTTGTTCATTAGTCGTATGATATGAATAATATGAAATTTTTTATTAAATTTATGAAAAACTAAATTAATTTAATGAAAAGTTTCAATGAACGAGTTCCAGTGACAATTCTTTGACGTTAGGCAAAAAGATATTAAGTCAAAAAATGCATTTCGAGTTTTTTTTTCTCTTTCGTTTGGTATCAATAACTTAAGACAATAGGTCAGAAAAAAAATTCTTATTTTGTTTGGTATTAACGAAAAACTCCAGTTTCTGACTTAAGACCTTTTCGCCTAACTTCAAAGAATTCATAGATCTAATGCAAAAATTCATTGTATCATGCAGATAATTCTCTCAGTGCATGGGTTTTTGGTAATTTTTTCCAAATTCGTGATATTTTGGGACATACATAGTTCACTCTTTCCGAAGCTCTATTTTCACCTACATTTTTAATATTTCAAACAACTCAATTTACAATAGTAGGGGTGGGATCGTGTTGTGTAGAGATCGTTAGCAACAAGATTTGAATACGCTATGTGGAGACTAATTTAATTATAAATTTAATTTTTTACAAATTTGTAAAATTCTTCTGCTTGTTTTCTGTCAATAATTTTGAGTTTGTTTTTAGAATTTCTTTAAATTACAATAATAAAAACGTATTTTATAAAAATTAAACAAAATTATTATATAAAATAAAATAAAAATGTTAAGTATGAAATAAATAAAAAGTATGCGACACCACGTTCCATGCTATCATCAGATTTGCTTAGATTTTATCAGATCTAGTTAGATCTTAAATTTGTACCCATTTTTGAAATCAAATTAGATCGGATCATATATACCATGAAATCTGTTTAGATCTGTTAAAACAGATCATTTTTACACGGGTAATTAATTTTGAACTATAAAAAATAATATAATAATTATAATATATTTGGTCGATTTTGCTGCATCTACCTTACATTATTCATGGACCTGCGAGTATCCTTGAATATGGTTTGAGTACCAATGAGCATTCTTCGAATGTCCTACAAGTTACATATAATAAACTAAACTTCAATACAAAAAAGTTAAATTTTGTAAATCTAACAGTTTACTTTTGATGTTCTTATCTTACTTAAAATTAGCATAAAATATCTGATAATTTTAGCAGTAATTTTAAACTAGTTTTTAGTAGTTTTTTCATCTATTTTTTCATGTTTAGTTCTATGAGTTTCCTAAAATTAGAAGTTGAAAATTTCACTTTCTTTGCTCATTATTTTCAAAATATCTCAGTCTATATATTTTATTTAACGACAGCACTACTTCTATAGTTAGAATTTTTTATAATACGCCGTGTAAAATAGAGCTGATCAGTCCAAATCTAGTCAAATGTTTTTTTTATCAGATCTAAACAGATCTCATTGCAAATATGAACAAATCTAAGCAGATCTGAGATTGAAAAAATATCAATTATGGTGTTTTCTTTTCTGTAAAAAAGTGTTGCCTTCTTAATGTGCAACATTTTTCAAATTTTGCCCTCGCCCCATTAAAATGAAGCATTTTTACAATCAGAATATAACACAATTTCATCACATATTACATTTATTTAAACAAATCTGTTTTTAAGTGTTGTTAAGGTTCGGGTTCGAATCCCAGCAAACTTTAAAAAAAATTTAATGTTTTTTTTAATAATTAATTTTTGTTTTTTTAATTATTTAAAAAAAAATTGGATTTAGCTTCATACATTTTTTTCAATTAATTTTTTTTTTTATAATTTTGTTTGTAAGCGATATTTCAGATGAAAAAAATTATTAAATACTTACAAAAAGAAAAAATTAAAATAAATAGCAAAAACAAATTGAAAAAAAATCGTAAATTAAATTTAACAAAAAAAAAAATATAAAAAAAATGTGATACCAATATGGGTTCGAACTCGGGATCTTTTGTATCAGAATCCAGCACACTACCACTCTGCTACCAAGGTGAGAGTTTTCTCGCCAAATACTTTGCAATATATACACATGAGATTGATAAACAAAAAAAAAACAGGGCAACATCCAACCCTGTAAATTTTTTGAGGGCAGAAAATGTTGCATTTTTTGCCTTTTATAAGGCAACATTTTCAAAAAGAAACACGGCACCCTCTCAGAGTGTTTACATTATTTTAGAAAAGAACACAAAAAGGTAATTTGAGGGCAAAGTGCAAAAAAAATGTGACATTTTTGCCAGAAAAGAAAACGCCATTAGTCGACGAGTTATAGCCAAAAAACCATATAAATGGTGAAAATCGGCATTTGACTGCAAAGTTCGAAGGTCGATTAAAAAACAATTCGATACGGGTCTTCTAATTAAGCCTCTATTTTCACCCCACACTCTCAGAATCGACCTAACTTTCGCTAACCTGAATTTGTTCCACAGTGTTAGAAAACCTAAACAAAGATAAATTTGCAATTTAATATTTTATAGATATTATGCTTGGGACATGCAATAATAAGCATATATATGTTTGCCGGTAGACGTTTTCCCTAGTTACAAATATATTTATATATATATATATATGTTTACAGGCAAACATAATTATTTTTGGAAGTCAACATGTCATATTAAAAACAGGAGAAGCGGAAATGTTTTCCAAACAAAATTATGTTACCAGCATTTAAATTTCCAGGAAGGCGTTTTTTTTTCAGCGTGCATACAATAAGTTATTGAAAATTTTTGAAGAGCTTAAATTTGGTACCAGATCTGGACAAAGATAACATGAAATCTTTTTAACAGTGAACACCGCTAGCACCAGATATGATCCTATATGACCGAATCTGCTCATATCTGAACACGAAAATTATCCAATTTCCAGATCCTTTCAAATATGAACAGATATGATACTAGCTCTGATCAAATTTGAACGTAAAGTGCAGCACAAATGCAATATGTTATCATATATGATCAGTTCTGGCAACAGATCTAATTATATTCCATCATATCTAATTAGATTCAATCATATCATTGTAGAGCTGATCAGATCAAATTTTTTTTACTTGGTACATTACAAAACTTTAATAGATTTCAAATAAACAAATTTTATAGGGTATGAAAATGTGACTCAAGTTCATTTTCCAATTAACTTTAACCGATTATAGGGTAAATATAATTACACAACATAAAGTACAATTGAAACTAAAATTTAAAGCCACTTTCAAAGATTATTAAATTAAAAATAATTGATATAATAAATATGGTATTGAAAGACACTTAATGCACTTACATTTAATTTTTGGTAAGCAACCCTTATTCCATAGTTGTGAATACAACAAACATCTCAATCACAATTTTATTCATCTTTATAGAAATAATGTACGACAGTTAGAATTGAAAAAAGAAAATCATTCGTTATTTGGCATTTCCGTTTCCTGAATCCGGTGTCATTTGTCTGACGATCAACTGTGTGTGTGTGTTAATAAAATATTCTCTCTCTCTATCTCTCTCTCTCTGGCAACAACAAGATGTTGTTTCGTTACTATTGCTGACAATTGAAAGGGAAAACTTAGTTGTTGTGTCATTAGCATTGATTAATTTTGTTGAAAATTTTGTTCTTTTTTTTTTACATACAAAAACAATCAATCTTCAAATAAAATTATTCCACCCATTTAAAGAAAAATTGAAAAAAGCTAAAGAGAAATGTTAAGAAAAATGATAGAAGAAAAATTTAAAAAAATCTTTTTTAAAGGACAAAATAAATGTTTAAGTTGTGGTGTTTTTTTTTTGTTGATATTGAAATAGGTCATTAACATTTAAGTTATTTTATATCAAATAACTTTAATGGTGGTTGTTTCAAGTAACCGTCAACTACTTTAAAATGGTAAGTACGAAACTACAATTAAAGTACGCGTATATCTAATTAAATTTGCAAAATAAATTGTTCAAATTTTTAATTTTATTCCTTCTTTCAGTTGTATGTAATGGTTTATTATAATTTAATCATATTCATCAAAAATATTTATTTATGACATTCAGAACTTATCAGTATTTTACATCAACACATTTCATCAGCCAGTCCGTAGCATTTCATATTCGTCTCATTATAAATTCATAAATAACCATCACATTTGTATGACGAAAATGTACGAGTATTCATATAAATAAAACACTTTTTAAGCGTTCTACCACCACCTGCAAATTTGTATCCTTTTGTGTTGTGTTTTATGAAATATCATTGCTAATATAGACATTTAACTTCGTTTTGTTTATTGAATGTTTTTTGTTCGTTGACTCTTTTCAATTTATAACGTATTTAGTATTATGATAAATTTGAAGAAAGAGGGTTTTGCGGTACAAATTAAATACGAAGGGAATATTTAAGTATTATGGAAATGTTTATATCATGAATGGTACACGCAGAGAAAAAATATTGTAAAAATGTTAAGTTTTCTTTGATCTTCTTTTATTAAATTCTTCTTATTTTAAACGATAGTAAGATGTTTTATTTATAAATTATAATTTTTATTTCCAATATTTCGTCTCCACATTGGGCGACTTCGTCAGGGGACAATTATTATAATTTGATTGAAAAATTTTTGTTTTAATATGGGAATTTCTCAGGAACTTTCAGAGATAACTCAAAAGCGTAAGCATGTTTTTTTTATAAGTTTTTACTATCAGATTACTTATTTGTTATTCTTATGAAAATCTGATTAAAAAAATATAAACAAATGGCGAACACTCAAAATTTTTAGTGCAAAAAGTATTCTACTTTTGAAGAAAAGCATAAAAATTAACAAGTAGCGTCACACAAAGCTTTTAAAGCGAAAGACCTAAGCTTTCTAACAAATAGACCACATTTGAAAAAAGCATAGTTGGCAAACAGTAACCATAAAATACCGATAACAATTCAAAACCGTTTCAAGGACCTACTTTGAACCTTAAAATAGCACTAAAGAAATAACTTAAAATACCGATAACCATTAAATACCCTAACGAAATAATTCTAAAATTCCGATAACCTTAAAACCATTATTTTTAAATTATAGAAAAAAAGTTCATAAGGTTCAATTTTCTAAATTCTAAATATACATATATATACAAGGCTAGATCATTCCATAAGAGCACATGGTAAAGTTTACGTTTTTTGACCTCATTTCATCCGATTTTCTTCATATTGTCAATAGGAAGACTCTATGGAGCAGTATAAACAATTCCGCTTTCAGAATTTTTAAATTTTAAAACTAGCGATTTCAACCACGTTTTTATTTTTGAAAAACTTGAAAAAATTTTAAAACTTGTGAACTTTAAAATCTACCGCTTCTAAACTGAACTTTTCAAAAATAAAAAAAAATAAATCTGAAAGCTGCGATTGTCTTCTTTTATGGTCTGTAATCTAAAACTAAACCATTCTTTTTAAATGTTAATTTTTACTGTGGTTGCAATTTTGGAATGCACTTACATACGAATGTAAATGGAATGCACCTGCCTACGACAACTTAGGCTTTCCAGCCAACAAAACTTAACTCGAGAAAATCTTTTCTCCTGTGGCACAACCATGTAGATATAATGAGTGCTCAAGATGTCTTTTCTAGATTATGTCGAATGAGCTCAATATTAGCTATTCTTTTAAAGATTTGTATTCATTTTCAATACTGCTTGTAGGTAAAAATGTTTATAAATATAAAAACATGTTTATTCATTTAAGCATTTTGTATGTAATTTTACACAAAATTGTACTCACTTTATTGCATTAAATGTGCATGCATTTTTTAGAGTGAATATGGAATCACATACAATTTCATATATGCCCATTAGCCATCCAAAAAAATTTAATTTTAGACTTCCATAAGGATGCCCTGTTTCAATAGTGCTCAGTAACGCTACAAGCAAATTTCAGCCCAATCGATCAGTACTTTAGAGATCACTATAATTTTTCAAGGTTACGGTCGAAATTTAATTGAAATTCAAATATTTTGTGGATATAGAAAAGTTTTTGCACAGTCTTAACATAAATATTTTTTATACGTAAATGGCCGTCTGAACAAGAATCTGAAGTAGAAACACCAACATTAAGCCAGCCTCCTAAAATATAGGCCTAGTGTGCTTCAAATAAAGTTTGGTTCAAAACTTTAGCCTATCTTCCATATATTTCTGGATCTACTGAACGGATTTCCAAGCTTGCTCCCTCGTTTTATTTATTCAAGAGCAGCAAAACCTCACATTACCAAATCTTGGGTAAAGTAATGTATCGCCATGTTCCTGGTTACATGGTGGGAAAAAGTTATGTGTCTATAAATAGATTTTCATAAAAAAAATGCATAAACAATTTTTTGCAGATATTTTTTTTAATTAAATAAATAACGTTTTTTTTATTATTAAATAAATAACGTGTTCATGCTGGGATTCGAACCTGGGGTCTCTCGTATTTAACAATTAGTTAGGCGAGAACTCTACCAACTGAGCTATCGATAAATATAATATTTTATTGCTTAAAATGTAAATGAATTGTTGTACTTCGTGTTTTCGTTCGTGATATCAAAAATATACACCTTCCTTATGTTTACAAAAAATCACAAAATAATGTGTCTATAAATAGATATTCAAAATTATATTTCAATAATTACTTTACGTTTATAATTCGTGCATTGTGTAATTGATGATCGATATGTCATTATTTTATGTTTCGAAGTAATGTAAAATGTAATGAGGAATCATTGCTAGGTAATCCATGAGTGATAAATTATCGGTAACTTATTACTTCTTGTTGAAAAATAATGAAACAGGTAAGGAGTACACATAACAAGGTAATGCATTACTTTATCGCACTCATTACCAAAGTTTTGCTGGAAGGCTTTTACTATTTAAATTTTTTTTAAATATCTGAATGTTGCAGCTGCGATTCCAAAAGCAGTCCATTTTTGAGACCCCTCCGGTGTTCCAAAATACCTTTGCAAATCTCCCGAAATAGTTTTACTCAAGTATAGTTAAATTTATGTAGGATTCAAATTCATAAAAATAAAACCGATTTTAAAGACATCTCTGAAATATTGACCAAATAAACCATTTTTACCCGGGTAAGAGGATTAAAAAAGAATGGTACATAACTCGAGCCGGTGGAACATTTTTGACTTCAGATTCGGATTTAGGAGGCCAAACTACTTTAAAAAAAATTTAAGTTCATCCGCAATAAGTGCACTTGAATTAACTTTATTTTAACTTAATATTTTTTTTTTAATTCTGCCTTCAGATAGCAACACATAATTATATAGAGGGATGGATCCATTTGAATTTTCATGAATTTAGAGCTAGTTAAGATCATACGAAAGAGTGCAGCCAGAAAAAATATTAGTTGTAATTCGGTCAAAGCTATTAAAATTTATTTGATAAGACGTTATTTCATTAGAAATTACCTATAACCTATAACAATACTTATAACCTATTTCAAAAATACTGTACTGGCAATTAAAAACGGTAAATGGGAACTGAAAAGCAATCATAGTATACAATTCTTGGTATTTCTAATCAACTTTTAAAAAAAATCGGTTAGTAATTGTATACGGTGGAATCAACCATTTATTTAGTGAAAACGCAAAGAAATTGGTACCAGCTTTCAAATTTAATAAAAAAATGTCGATAATCAAAAGCGGTAACTGCAACTTCGTGTTTCCCAATCAAATATACAAATAGATTAGGCTTTTGGTACAGCTAAATGAATTGTGGATTACATTGATTACAGACGCAACTAATGATTGTTATTGGCAAACGAATTTTAGACTATGTTTGTTTTCCTAACAAAATATTTCAATTTAGCACTCAACATTTATAAGTGTTTGTGGTGTAATGAAAAGAGCGGCAGCCAATTACTCGGAGTTTCCTAGTTCAAATACCGAAAAAATCCGCAAAAAGTTTATTTTTATTTAAAATAAATTACTAAAATGTTCGAAAAGTCAGTAATTTAAAGAAAATACAAAATACACAGTCATATTTCTAACTGTGAATAAAGATTTACAATAAAAGCAAAACACTAGTAATTGCATGTAATATAAGAGACGAAATCCAAAAGTCGCATTTTATAGCGACCTCTAAATATCGGAATATTCTTTTAACCTTTCCATTCAAACGGGGCCGCGGCCTAATGCCCATATATGAAACATATATGGGCATATTTGATAATATACGCAATCATATGTGGCCATATAAACATATCTGTAGATATATGAACTTTTTCACAGGGAAGTTAAAATTATTTTAGATCTCAAAGTCTTAAACACATTTTTCGACAATAACTTCAGATTGTGATTATCAAATATGGTCTCGATCACTATTAATAAAACTTTCACTTTTTATCAATTGTTGCAGAACTTGTAGTTAATTTGTTTTACAATTATCACATTGTAATTATGATAGATAGGAAAGGTACTATTTAAAGCGGTACTTAATAACAATTATGTATGCATAAATATTTAATATTTAGATGAATAAATATTATTAAAATAAAACGGAAATTGACACATTTGACTGGTTTTCAACTTATGAAAACAAATATCTAGCTATTAAAATAAGGGTATTCACAGTATGTTTAATATATATTCAGTACTTAATAAAGCTTGAGCTATGCATAAAACTATCAATAAGTAGTGCGATAAAGGTAAAGGTGTAACGATTGTTGGTTAATTTAGCCTGCACTCTGGGACAGAGCATCATCATATTTATGAAGTTTTTCATTAAATTTAGTCCAGAGTAAGACTTCATAATACGATAAAGCTGTTTCATATTGTAGAAGTGCAAATTGATGACAGAGTTCTTCATATTTATAAAATATTTCTTATAAAGGCTTTTCCAATAGGTACTTGACAACTTTGAATTTAATTTGTGAACGCACTATTTTACTGATCATCTAACTGTTACTTTCCTTTTTTCAGTAAACTCAACATTTTCGTCATAGTAAAGTACACGAATCTACAACGTATGCAAATTCTAAAAATGTATTCCGAGTCGGTGACCGCAACTTTAAGAGCGTTTACTCCAGTTTTCGGTCGTTATTATCGCCCCTAGTAGACAAGCAATAACAAGTTTAGTGCAAAAATTTGAGTCTACATATTCTTTGTGTGATGGTGCCGTGCCAGTGAGACAACGGGTTGGTCGAACTGCCGAAAATATCGCTGCCGTTCAGGCGTCCGCAGCAAACGATTCAAATCAGTCGATTCCGCGGTGTTCTCAAGAACTGGGTATAGCCAAGACCACTTTATGGCGAATTTTGTGTAAGGATCTTGGTTTATACCCATACAAGATCAAGCTGACTCAAGAATTGAAGCCGATGGCCGATGGAAATATCTTAAATAGTTTGCTTTTTATTTTAAAAAAAAGTTGTCAAGTCCTTATTGAAAAACCCTTTATATGATGAAGAAGTTTCATAACTGATTATGATATGTCTCATAAATGTTATGAACTATGAAGCAGTCTCATAAACTTTTATGAACGTTTTATAAATTTTTATGAATTGCTTCATTAATATTATAAAACGTTTCATATTATATTCAAAAAATTATATTTTAAATTTACCCATTTTTTACCAAACGCCTATTACTTCTTATAGAAATGCAACATAACGATTTGAAAAAAACAATGTTTAGAATACCTTTTTTAAAAATATTTAAAAATATAACCAAGAGGGGCGTAATAAAATTGATTTGCTAGTTTCGATAAAGATACATAATAATAATATTTTGTAAATTTGAGAATTATAAATTGCTAAGTTTAAAAATAAGTTAAAATACGCATAACATATTTGTTCTTGTGGTGAAATAAGATAACTAATAATTTTAGCTATATAACAGATTTAAAGGTAAGCAACAGAAAAAATTGGTTCAACTGAATTAGTACTCGTTTAACTTGTGACTAATTTCATTTTATGACTGTACGTTTTTCAGAGCTTCGTTACTTGAAACTATTTAAAATGAATATTTGTTTTTAATTTTAAACTTTTAGATCTAAATATAAGTTTCAGCAAGTCGAAGTTTATATTTTTTTTTTGTTTTTGTTAACATTTTGTTTTTGCAATACTAACTGTGATTGCCCTTATTAAAAAACAATAATCACATGTGCTAAATTATAACAATTAACTAGTTAAAATGGTGAGAAATAAGAATACTTAGTCATTAACTACAACATAGTAGTAAGCAAAAAAAAAAAAAACAACAATAATTTGTTATTATTTATTGTTTACGATTTATATGATAATCATAAAAGAATAATTATAATAATCACAGAAATTATAGATAATTTTCTCACTTCTAATTTCAAACTATATAGTGCGTATGGGAGGAAAAATAAACAAGTATATGAGCAACTTCAAACATTTTCGACATGTGCTGAAACTAACTTTAGATACCTATTAATTCTAAAAGTTTCATGAAACGATTAGCAGTGTTAGATTGACTATACTTATAAGATATGACATGCATATTATCACGTTGAAAAGTCTTCACTAAAAGAATCTAATTTCATTTAAGTTTCGAAACATGCCCAGCAAAACTTTGGTAATGGGTGGGACTTATTTCAGACCTTCCAAAGTAATGACTATCCATTCCAGTTTTTGTTATTTTGAAGGTCCGAAATAATACCTTACTAATATGAATATATGTAACTGCTTATTTGTAAGATAAAAAACAACGCCTTACTAATATTGTGTTAAATATCTGCTTATTTGGAATAGCAAAAATAATAAGTTACTTATTATCACTTCTTTCAGACCTTTCGTAGTAATGACTATCCATTACATTTGTTGTTATTTTGAAGGTCTGAAATAATAACTTACTGATATGAACATACATAACTACTTATTTTGGAAGCTAACAATTATGTCTTACTAATATTGTGTTATATACCTGCTTATTAAGAAGGGCCAAAGAAATAAGGTACTTGTAAGGTAATAAGTATATTTTATAAAGATTCATAATATATCATAATTAATAATTTAAATGCAATTTATTTAAGCAAACAAATATATAGTTATACATAAACGACTCTCACAAAACAAAAGCTTATTTAGTAAATAACAAAATTAAGATAATTGATATTAAGTAGAAATTATTAAATTTTATTTATTAATACATTAAGAGTTTTTTGTAATAATTTTCTTATTTTCGAAGAATAACCGAGTATTTTTCTTTGAAGGTTTAAAATTTGTTGTCTATGAAAAAAAAACTTTTATTAAAAAAGAAATTGGCTTTTGAAAATATGTATTATATATTACGTACGTTTAATTTTTCATTAATGGAATGAATTTCCGGAATCAATATATATTCATTATTGTACGACATTTTAAGCACTTTAGCCAGAATGTTTCTATTTTAAATAATTGTTCTTCTGAGCCATCATGTTCGTCAACCAAAGCAATATTTAAATCCAATGAATCCATGGGATCGTTGAAAAAACTTCGTAAGTTTGAAAATCTTTTTGCTAGAAATTCTTCCTCACTTAGGATTTTAGTGATTTGTAAAAAAGTTTTATCCTTCATAAGACAATGTTGTCTGGAAAATTTGTACTAAAATAGCCTTTTGGTAACAAAATTGACTTTGGAACTCCTTTCTATACCGCAGGTCCGTAAACTGGATTTTTAAGTAAAACTTTATCATTTGAAAATTTATTAAAAATTTGTTGGCAAAGGTGTTTGGGCATTTTTAGATTTTGTTTAATTTTTTGCATATAGTTTCAAATTTATATGCTATTTAGATCTTTAAATTCTTCGACACATTCACATATGTGGTAGAAGATTGTGCACATTATATGTTACAACTATTTCGACCATATAGCGCTGGAAACATTTCAACAAAAATTTGAATCATTGCATGTGCCTTAATAATATCTTGTTTGGTTGGAGAAGACAAAAGAATTCTGTATGAACAATGAATTAAAAGAAAATGGTCGTACATTTCTTCCGGAACGAAATCTTTCAATGCAACTATGCCTGTATACAAAGTAAACTGTCTGAACTCAGTTGCTTTCCATCTTGATATTTCGAGTAAACTTCGGGGACTTCGTGCGAATTCGAATGGTGTATAAAAGCTCATTGAGCAAAGCTTTTCCGAAATTAAAATATATGCGTTGCGAGGTAATGGTAAAATAGTTTTTTTATTAATAATGTGCATCAACATTTTTTTGGTGATTCCTAAATCTATAAGATGCATAGGGTCAACTGGAAATTGGCCCACCATTCCAATTCCTAGGCTTTCTAATTTCATTTCGTTATCAATATGCATTGGCTGGTAAAAATTTCTGTATTTTCTTAAATAAAAATCCTCGTTGGTTCTCATTTCGCCGGCTGTTGTGGAAAAAGTTGTGACATAGTAAATTTTCTGACCGATTTGCTGACATTTTGGGCATCCATTTAGGGCCATATGTCCCATTATGCCACACACAAAGGACTTGGCAGGAGCGTCACAAATAAATGCACGTATTTTCAGTTGAATTAGTTTGGTTTCAACCAAAAATCCGTTATACTTCAAGTCAGAAAAGTCATTTACAAAATCATGTAAATAGCAATTTATGTCGATTGGTTTTTTTGGACCTACATAGCATCCAATTATAAAAACTGCATTATTTGGAATATTAACTATTTGTCCCAAAATCGGCCTATTAATACGTTCTTATTTAGGTACATGTTAATACGTACTTATTTTTGCACCTATAAATAACTACTTATTAACATCCTTACAAGTAATACGTCATATAATGGCTTTAAGCATTACTTTTGATGCTACAAATAAGAAATGAAATAAGTACTTATGTGTAACTGGTGATTTCACTACATATTTGTAACGTCTTATTTGTGTCCCTATATGTAAGCACAAGGCAAGGACTTGCCTCCTATGACACCCCCATGTTAAAATCAGGTGTTCTTGGCCTCAACTATAAGTACTTCTGATTCTTATTTTCTTCTTCCATTTCCCATTCTATGGTAATAGCAAGTTTTCCTGGGTGGTTTGAAGAGTTCTTTTAACTTATTTAAAATTTGTTCTCGTAGTTTTTTAACTTTCCTATCCAAACCAATTCAAACTGATGTCACTGGACTTGTGAGATACATTTACTAAAGAATGAATTTCCATATTGCTGCTTGGTGACAAGTTGTATAGTGCTTTTCTAGTGAAACCAGAATTTTCAGATTTTTAACTTTCAATTTAAAAAATAGTGCTTTCTCAGAAGCAGTTCTGGATGGCATTATTTAATTACCGACCGCTTCCGACACAATTCCAGCAGGCATGATTTTTGTTCACGATGTCACACTCTTTTTAGCAGGTGAAAAGCACTTCTTCCATGTGCTCTAAGAAACAATAAATTCATGCCTTCGTGAGAAATGAAAATCGCTTTTTTGTGTGTTGACAACATGATTCAAGGTATGCATTATTTACTGCTTCATTATTTGAATTATTTAGTGCTTCAAAAGAATGCATTCAGGGAAACACAGTAAAATGTTTTTGGAAGCATATAAATATAGATATTGCTTACCAAATCGAGGTTATTTTTGCTGGGAGGTGCCAATTCTTGGCTAAATTGTTGAAATTTAGATCTCGCAGAAAAAGTTAACTTTTAAGAACTACACTCATAGAAATAAAGCTACTAAAAATTAATTAAAAATGACCTTGCAGAAAAAACTGCTAAAATCAGCGGATTTTTATAAAAATATTAGTAATATAAGAATAGCCACAATAAATATGTTGTCTGTTTTACCAAATTATTGTGTGTTTTAATTGAGGCTTGTCCTCCCCTATAAAAACATAAATAATTTTTAATAAAGCCTGTTATCTAATATATAACGTCACTTTGTACCAGATACTTTTTTCCTTGCCTGTATCATTAAGCCGACAAAAAATGTGTTTTTTTTTTAAAAATTCAAGGTTTTCTTTCCAATAAATTTGTAGTGATTTTTTTTTATTAGTTTCATGACCCATTATTTTAGTTAAAACAATTTAATTTTAAATAAAAAATAAATTTTTTTTTTTTTTTTTTTTTTTTTTTTTTTTTTCAATTTATAACGAGCTTTCAACCTCCATATATTTACAAAATAAAGCAAATCAAACATTTTAGCTAGGTTGATACTAGTATTTCGATCTGGCTAAAGATCTCATCAGAACCCGAAGTTTTAGAAAAGCTAGAGCCTATATAATAGGCAGAACTTTAACAAAAAACCTATTAATAATCAATTTTGCTCCATTCTTGTCTTCTTAGTAATCAACCACGTGGTTAGGGTCTTTTCCTAACAAGCATCATGACGTTACTAAACTTTGAAGACCAAAAATGTTCTATTTATATAAAAATTTTTTAGTGTGTACTCTGGCTCAAGTAATATTTTTTACAGTTATATTAGTTTTTTGTTTTTATATACATCGAGATTATTTTATGTTATTTTCAATTTATAACGAGCTTTCAACCTCCATATATTTACAAAAATAAAGCAAATCAAACATTTTAGCTAGGTTGATACTAGTATTTCGATCTGGCTAAAGATCTCATCAGAACCCGAAGTTTTAGAAAAGCTAGAGCCTATATAATAGGCAGAACTTTAACAAAAAACCTATTAATAATCAATTTTGCTCCATTCTTGTCTTCTTAGTAATCAACCACGTGGTTAGGTCTTTTCCTAACAAGCATCATGACGTTACTAAACTTTGAAGAACAAAAATGTTCTATTTATATAAAAATTTTTTAGTGTGTACTCTGGCTCAAGTAATATTTTTTACAGTTATATTAGTTTTTTGTTTTTATATACATCGAGATTATTTTTATGTTATTTTCAATTTATAACGAGCTTTCAACCTCCATATATTTACAAAAATAAAGCAAATCAAACATTTTAGCTAGGTTGATACTAGTATTTCGATCTGGCTAAAGATCTCATCAGAACCCGAAGTTTTAGAAAAAGCTAGAGCCTATATAATAGGCAGAACTTTAACAAAAAACCTATTAATAATCAATTTTGCTCCATTCTTGTCTTCTTAGTAATCAACCACGTGGTTAGGTCTTTCCTAACAAGCATCATGACGTTACTAAACTTTGAAGACCAAAAATGTTCTATTTATATAAAAATTTTTTAGTGTGTACTCTGGCTCAAGTAATATTTTTTACAGTTATATTAGTTTTTGTTTTTATATACATCGAGATTATTTTTATGTTATTTCAATTTATAACGAGCTTTCAACCTCCATATATTTACAAAAATAAAGCAAATCAAACATTTTAGCTAGGTTGATACTAGTATTTCGATCTGGCTAAAGATCTCATCAGAACCCGAAGTTTTAGAAAAGCTAGAGCCTATATAATAGGCAGAACTTTAACAAAAAACCTATTAATAATCAATTTTGCTCCATTCTTGTCTTCTTAGTAATCAACCACGTGGTTAGGTCTTTTCCTAACAAGCATCATGACGTTACTAAACTTTGAAGACCAAAAAATGTTCTATTATATAAAAATTTTTTAGTGTGTACTCTGGCTCAAGTAATATTTTTTACAGTTATATTAGTTTTTTGTTTTTATATACATCGAGATTATTTTTATGTTATTTTCAATTTATCATGATGCTTGTTAGGAAAAGACCTAACCACGTGGTTGATTACTAAGAAGACAAGAATGGAGCAAAATTGATTATTAATAGGTTTTTTGTTAAAGTTCTGCCTATTATATAGGCTCTAGCTTTTCTAAAACTTCGGGTTCTGATGAGATCTTTAGCCAGATCGAAATACTAGTATCAACCTAGCTAAAATGTTTGATTTGCTTTATTTTTGTAAATATATGGAGGTTGAAAGCTCGTTATAAATTGAAAATAACATAAAAATAATCTCGATGTATATAAAAACAAAAAACTAATATAACTGTAAAAAATATTACTTGAGCCAGAGTACACACTAAAAAATTTTTATATAAATAGAACATTTTTGGTCTTCAAAGTTTAGTAACGTCATGATGCTTGTTAGGAAAAGACCTAACCACGTGGTTGATTACTAAGAAGACAAGAATGGAGCAAAATTGATTATTAATAGGTTTTTTGTTAAAGTTCTGCCTATTATATAGGCTCTAGCTTTTCTAAAACTTCGGGTTCTGATGAGATCTTTAGCCAGATCGAAATACTAGTATCAACCTAGCTAAAATGTTTGATTTGCTTTATTTTTGTAAATATATGGAGGTTGAAAGCTCGTTATAAATTGAAAATAACATAAAAATAATCTCGATGTATATAAAACAAAAAACTAATATAACTGTAAAAAATATTACTTGAGCCAGAGTACACACTAAAAAATTTTTATATAAATAGAACATTTTTGGTCTTCAAAGTTTAGTAACGTCATGATGCTTGTTAGGAAAAGACCTAACCACGTGGTTGATTACTAAGAAGACAAGAATGGAGCAAAATTGATTATTAATAGGTTTTTTGTTAAAGTTCTGCCTATTATATAGGCTCTAGCTTTTCTAAAACTTCGGGTTCTGATGAGATCTTTAGCCAGATCGAAATACTAGTATCAACCTAGCTAAAATGTTTGATTTGCTTTATTTTTGTAAATATATTGAGGTTGAAAGCTCGTTATAAATTGAAAATAACATAAAAATAATCTCGATGTATATAAAAACAAAAAACTAATATAACTGTAAAAAATATTACTTGAGCCAGAGTACACACTAAAAAATTTTTATATAAATAGAACATTTTTGGTCTTCAAAGTTTAGTAACGTCATGATGCTTGTTAGGAAAAAGACCTAACCACGTGGTTGATTACTAAGAAGACAAGAATGGAGCAAAATTGATTATTAATAGGTTTTTTGTTAAAGTTCTGCCTATTATATAGGCTCTAGCTTTTCTAAAACTTCGGGTTCTGATGAGATCTTTAGCCAGATCGAAATACTAGTATCAACCTAGCTAAAATGTTTGATTTGCTTTATTTTTGTAAATATATGGAGGTTGAAAGCTCGTTATAAATTGAAAATAACATAAAAATAATCTCGATGTATATAAAAACAAAAAACTAATATAACTGTAAATTTTTTTAATTTAAAAAAAAAAAAAGATTTTATTCAAATAAAAATATTAATATTCATGGGAAAAGCATAACAACTGCAGTTTAAAAAGAATTAATAAAATTAATTCATACAAAAAACTTGTGACATGCCTGCACCCAGGGAACTTCTACTGTACAGATTTATAGTTGTTTGAGTTGTAATACAGCAGAGCTGTGAATGAATCATTCATTTTTGAATTAATTCGCGAATCATTCATGCACTGAATTAGTAAAATTTTGAATTAATTCTTTTCGCCAAAAAACGAATTGAATGAAATATGAATCGATTCATATGCATTTGGCTGGAATGAATTGCAATTCATTTTAAATCAAATGAATTCGGCAACATGAATTGCAATTAATTTCAATTCAAATAAGTTTGGCGAAATTTCCAATTCATTTGATATGAATTGATTTTGAATTAATTTAAATGAATTAGAAAAATGAATTGCAATTCTTTTTCAATTCATTTGAATTGAATTGATTTTGAATTAATTCAAATGAATTTTATGAAACTCTTCATCACATATAAGAAAATTTTATAAATATGATTAATAACACGGTGCTACAGTGAAAGAAAATTGTAAAATTACCTATTGTAGGTTGTAGGACTTGTTGAGTAAATCACTTTTCAATTTTCAGAATTTTGAATACACCCTCAAAATCTGAAGTTATCGACAAAAAACGTTTATTCAGGAATTTACGGACAAAAATATTTTAAACTTAATTACTTCTAAGCCAATTTTAAATTTTTTAACGGTTTTAGAAAGATGAATAGTTAAGCTTTACAAATATATATATATCTGTTTATACTTTTAATAAGCCAATGTGAAAATATTATACAAAATATTTCGAACTTTAAATTTTTTTTTAATTTTTTCCTCTTTAAACGCCTTTTTTCCTAAACATTCTTTGAAACCTAATTTTTTTTCTTATTTTTATTTTAAAGGACATTTAATAATGCGTAAAGCGACACCTTGTTTTTTGAAATCGGTTCAAAATTGTTAATTTAACGATTTATTTTAAATTATGGCGATTTTTTATTGTTTCTTTGCCTTTGAGTTGTGAAAGTGCAATATGCAATAAGAACAAATGAGTGATTTCGTAAGAAAGAGAGTAGCTATGCAGCACCATTTTATTCATAAAAAGTTTTCTCTTGAAGTTGACTTGCTGCTGCTTCAAACACATGGTTTTGATTAAAGTTTGCTATATTTGATTTGATTAGGGGTTGATACTTGCAGGGCAACGATCCGATCGCTTTAACTTGGTAAAGCCGTGGTCTATCCCTGTAAAGGTCAGCTCAAGTCGGCCTCCGCGTGGTAATCCCTGGAAACGGCAACAAGCAACCCGCATGTTGACGGCTAAGGTGAGAGGCGGCCTGTTCCTCTAGGTATCCCTGAGGTTTACCTGACCGGCATAATAACACCCATGCGTCTCAGGAAGTAGGTGACGAGGAAATTTTAACAATCACTGAAAATGACTGATTAAATCAGTATTGTGCCAACCTGATGGCTTAGGTGGCAGCCCCACTATCAGGATAGGGTGTAATGGGCCGATCCCCCGTTACCTCCCGAAACTTAACATTATTCCCAGTAAGTCTATAAGTAAAAAAAATCAACACGGAAAAACGATAACGAACTTTGGCAAAGTAAATGGAGTACGATTCGGAACATGGAACGTAACGACGCTACATCAAGATGGCAAATTAGACCAGGCCTGCAAAATATTGGAAAAATATAAACTTGCCTTTATAGGGATGAGTGAAGTCCGAAGAAATTTACACGGACAAATCACAACATCAGAGGGTCATGATTTGTACTGGTCGGGGATGCCTAACGAAGAAGACACGCATCAATATGGGGTAGGAATGCTAATTAATTCCGAATGGCGCAACTCGGTAATCGATTGCAAATATATAAATGAACGCATAATGGTAACACGATTTAAATGCCGAGTTAGAAATCTTAGCGTAGTACAGTGCTATGCTCCAACGGAAATGAGTATTGAAGAAACGAAGGACTCATTCTATGATAAGTTATGCAAAACTATTGATGACATACCCTCAAACAGAATTCAATATAAGGTAAACAAACTCAAATCTCCTGAACAACGAGACAGATTCATTAATACTATCAATGATCATTTAGGCACTCTAAGCAACGACGATGATATCCAGCAAAGTTGGAATAAATTTAAAACTTCAGTTAATGACTCGTGCCTACGTAACCTTGGAAGATTCTCACATTAAAATGAAGACTTCATATCTGCTCAAACGTGGACTCTCATAGATGATAGATCCAAACTTAGGAATCGGCTAACAGCAAGCAAAAATGCAAATGAAAGAAGAAGTATTAACAACGAATATTGGCTGCTAGATAAGCAAATTAAACGTGCAATTAGAGACGATAGACGAACATATATTGATAATATGGCAACACAAGCGGAAGGGGCAGCCGCACTCTCAAATATGAAGGAACTTTTCGCAATAACAAAAAAATGTCAGGTGTAAAAAGCAGGGAAAACTTACCCGTGAAAGATGTAAACGGAATGCTGTTAACAAATGTAGACGACCAACTAAAACGTTGGAAAGAACATTTTGAACACGTCCTCAACACTGAACGTCAAGAAGTGTACCCAACCCATGTCGCAAACGTAGTTAATTTAGCAATCAGAACTAATACCCCTACTAAAAAAGAAATAATTGATGCCATTAAGAAGAGTACGAAAAATGGAAAGGCAGCTGGTAGTGATAATATTCCGGCGGAGGTGTTAAAGAGTAACCCTCAACATTTTGCTACTATTCTTCATCCACTTTTTAGTAAGATCTGGTCATCTGAAACTTTCCCAACAGACTGGCTTCAAGGAACAATAGTAAAACTTCACAAAAAAGGCGACGCCTCCGATTGCAATAACTGGAGAGGCATAACAATTCTTTCAGCAGTTATGAAAATCTTCATGAAAGTTATACTTGAACGTATGGTTGGATGTATTGATAATAAACTACGAAGGGAACAAGTAGGATTCCGAGCAGGAAGATCGTGTACTGATCAAATTAACACTCTTAGAATCATAATTGAGCAGTCTATTGAAATGAGATCCCCATTATAACCCTATTTGTTGACTATGAAAAAGCTTTCGATTCGGTCAACAGAGAATGTATTTGGTCTGAATTGCGGAACATAGGTGTGGCAGACAAAATTATATCCATAATACACAGTAGTTATGAAGGTTTTCATAGCAGTGTCCTTCACTGTGGAAAAATGTCTACACCATTTAAATCTCAAACAGGTGTTAGGCAAGGATGCCTGCTGTCACCCCTTTTGTTTTTGGTTGTTATAGATGCAGTATCAAGGCGTGCAACAGATAATAAACCCCGTGGTATTAGCTGGAACCCAGTAAGCCCCAACGAGAGATTGGAGTCACTTGACTATGCTGATGATAAGTGTGAGCTTGCGCACAGGCTTTCTGATATGCAGGAAAAACTGAAAGATTTAGCAGAAGAGTCGTTAAAAGTCGGTCTGAAGATCAACATTGCCAAAACCAAAGACATGAGAATAAATGCCAACTCTGCTGAACCCATTACTCTTCATGGGAACATAATATAACGGGTGCATGAATACCAGTATTTAGGTAGCATGGTCACAGAAGAAGGGGGTACTGACAAAGATGTTGATTCTCGTATAAGAAGAGCATTAGGAGCCTACACAACTCTGAACAAAGTTTGGAACAATAACATATACAGCGAAGCAACAAAAATTAAAATATTTAAGGCAAGCGTTCTTTCAGTTCTTCTGTATGGATGTGAAACGTGGTATACGACTGAATTAATTCAAAACAAACTGCGTGTTTTTGTCAACAGATGTCTGCGTAGGATTTTGAGAGTATTTTGGCCGAACAGGATATCCAACCAACAATTATGGTTCCGATCAAACTTTAGAGACGTCAATGTGGAAATACGTAAAAGAAAGTTTGGATGGATTGGGCACACACTACGAAAACCGCCTACAGAAGTATGTTTCCAAGCCCTTGTATACAATCCCCAAGGTTCAAGAAGACGTGGACGGCCAAACTCATCTTGGAGAAGATCTACGTTGAATGAAATCAACAGTGTCTCTGAAAGTAGGAGCTTCAGCAACATCGGTGAACTTCGAGAAGTAGCGTCAAGAAGACAAAGATGGAAGTTATTTATAGACAGCCTATGCCCAGTATAGAGGCAGTTCTTTCAACATCAAGAACAAGGCTTATTATTATTATTATATTTGATTGAAAGACAAATTGTTTTGTTCAACGTTTCTTGTGTGTTCTTGTGTTTTCTTTATTTATAACGCGAAAACGATTGTTTAATTCTGATGATACAAATGAAGATGGACCGTCTTCCTCCAAAACCTCCCGTGGAGCTCTGTCAGATCTGACAGATAGCAACTCATTTCTGGAACGAACATCTTCAGAATCGGCTAAATGCTCGCCTAGGAGTTTGCTTTTTAAACATTTCTTTTCAAGTACAACAAAGGTTAAAAAATTGCTTGGAAAATTACGAATTATAAATTATTAAATATCACATTATTTCTATTGAGTAACAAGACTAAAAGTAAGCATAATAAAGCAAAAGTCATGGCAAAGTGCAACAATTGCGATAAGGTGTTGTCAGGCACATGTGACGTCAAATTTTCTGCGCCATCTTCGCACGCAACATAAAAACATATATGCTGAGTACGAGTCGATGATGAAAGCCGACAAAACAGCTCCAAGCAAGGAATCAGCATTTGACTTACTTGTTATTAAGTTTATTACTAAAAACATGTTACCTGTGTCAGTTGTGGAATCAAGTTCATTTAAGGAACTAACGCATTTTGCAAATCCGGCGTTAAAAGTTATGTGTAGGCGAACCGCAATGAAGCTCATGTACTCAACTTTTGATACCTTCAAAGCTAAAATCAAGCACGTAATAAAAAGTGGAACTTTCTTTTGTACCACGGCTGATGTTCGGTCGACAAAGCATAGAAGCTTCTTTGGTTATATATGTCATTGGCTGAACGAAGAGTTTGAGAGAAAGTCAATTTCGCTAACTTGCAAACGATTTTTTGATACACATTCTTTTGAAGCGATTTGTCGTTGGGTGGTCGTGTGTTACAAAATTTCATAAACTATTAACTGTTTCTCGAATATTAAACGTGTTTTGTTGTTTAGCGTATGCCAAAGCCAAAATAAGTAATACTTAACGAAACAAACTCCAAACACCACGTTTACTTTGATTAATTGCAATTAATTTTTCATTTCATTAATATGAATTGCAATATTTTTTCTAATTCATTTGAAATTATTCAAAATCAATTCAATACAAATGAATTGCAATTCATTTTTCTAATTCATTTGAATTAATTCAAAATCAATTCAAGTCAAATGAATTGGAAATGAATTGCAATTCATTTCGCCAAACTCATTTGAATTGAAAATGAATTGCAATTCATTTGAATTAATTCAAATTTCATTCAATTCCTTTTTTATGTGAAAAGAATTATTCAAAATTCAATTCAAATTCGTAATGAATTGAAATCAAAAATGAATGATTCATTCACAGCTCTGTAATACAGTTTCATTATTTTTAAGTGAAAAAACAGTCATTTGTAGAATAAATTTCATTTTTGACTACAATTGTAGTTCATTTCAAAAAAACAAACCAAATCAAATTACTGTATTATGATTTTACATTCATTTTATACCGTAGGTTTTTTTTTATTTAAAAACAAAAACAAAACAATTAAATGTTCATTTATTTTACTGTGTATGTGGTTAATTTTTACCACAAGTGTGGTTCTTTTTTGAACAGGAAAAAATAAAATAACAATAAAAATGCAAGTCGTCCTTTTATCAAGTGGAATTTCATTTGTTTTTAACTACATTTGCAGTGTACATAGTATTCAACGTGTGTATATGTTTGTTAACGACGCAACTTCGGAGCCATATGACGCTAACTGAAATAAAATCGATGCAACTTAGAGGACATGCAACGGAAACTGAAACATTATCGACGCAACTTCAAAGTTAGCAAAAATTTTTGAAACGACGATCATGCTTAAACATCGGCTATCATCATAATGTCACATAATGTCATATTCATGTCATACAAAAAAAAAAATTAAAATATTTTACCTCAAAGTGTCTAACATTTTGAAATTCATCATATACAACAATTTTTATTACAATTTTGTAAAGAAATGATTAAAGCTTTCGAAAATTTAATACAAAATGACAACAATTAGTTTGTAACCACATGTTGCTGTTTATAGAAGTTTGAAAATGAAAGCGAAAAATTAACAAAAAAAAAAAAAAAATAAATTGAAAATAAAAATGTTGCAACTTTTGATCACTATAGGAGTCTAAGACTTTGGTATTCCCTTAACAAGATCAAATAACAAGAGACCGCCATAAATGAAAATTAATCCTTTTGATATTAAGCCGCAGCAAAAAATTGTTGCTGGTTTTGTCACAAAACTTAATATGGTTGTTGTTGCTGTTGGTCGCAACAAATGATGTTTCAAAATTGGTGCAGTTTTCTAAATCATTCTTGGGCTGTTCACTATACAGTTTGTGGTTTAAGCTTTTTTTTTTTTTGTTATTTTGAAAAACATTCCATTTACGGCGGCAAAATCCATCAGTGGTGACTCTTCTTAAAAGTTTTCATTTAACTCATATTCACATGAAATGTGACCCATGTTTTAAATGTTTTACTCTAACAACAATTACCCCTCATAAATCATCATGTTGTTATCATAACATTATGCTCGATTAGTAGTGGAGAGGACTCTATTCAACTCATAGTTATATACACATTTTGGTATTATTTAATTAATTAAATTCATTGTTTTAATACCCTATGCGGCACACTAGCTCATGTTTAAAACATAAAGTTTGGGTTAAGATTTGAAACCATATAAAAAAAATTATTAACGCTGTCAAAATGGTTGAATTTAATTAAAAAAAGGAAAACTACAATATCTTTACATGGTCCATAACATAATCTTAGACATTTTCAGATCACATATTTTTATACGAAATTAAAATCGTTTAAAAATATAAGAGATTTTACGCACTCTTTCGGAAAAGTTGCGCAGCTCCACAATAATGTTCCATAAAATATTTAGCTCTGTGTCGGGGGTTAAACAACGAAGACCTACACCACGAAATTTTGATTTTCTTGATCTTTCATGATTTTGTACTCGGGTTACGGAGAAAAGTAATTAAAAAAAGTTTTAGTTATAGTTAGTGCAAAAATCCTAACGTATGAGAAAATTTCCAAAAGTTAAGGGTATGTTGGCTAAATTGAGCCACTACTTGGATTTTGGGCTATATGGAGATAAAAAATGAGTATTCGAATTCCAAATACAGCAGCTTACAGGCAAACTCTTTAGGCATCTTTCAGCATTACGATTTTGACTTAACGATTTTCAAAATCAACCAAAACGGCTCACTTTACCCAAAATCCATGATAAAGTAACCCATTAAAATAATAGCTTCTAATGGAGTATAAAATGATGGAAAAATGACAAAAAGTTGTATTTAATTTTGCAGGGTTTGTGATGACAAAAATAGTGGAAAAACTAAAATTTCTAGTTGAATCGTAGGAAATAAAAAACTTTAAAAATTTTGGGTTACTCGCTGGATTAAAAAAAAATATTTGGAAAGAAAACAACCATTTAAACCATTTGCGATCTGCAATTTTTTTTTTTTTTAATTTTTTGAACTATATCATATGGAAAATGTGATTTAAAGGAAATTTATTCTTAAATATTTTTATATTTAGGGTAATGCTTTCCACACTGGGGTATAGAAAACATTACTATATAAGTGGTTATATAAGTACATTTCTGGTAAGTACTTACATTTGTCATTACATATGTCATTACTTTTATATGGGGGATTTCGCTTAAAATAATGACATATCATTACTAAACACCCTACAAAAAATAGAGAAAAATGTGGTTACCTATATGTTTAACAGTATGGACAGAAATAATGAGTCAAAAATTATATTTAAAAAAACAAAATCTAATAAAAAAATTCGGGTTGTCAGTCAACCGCTTTACCATCTGAGCTATTTAGACATGTTATATTTGATAAATAAAAAACATAAATGCCTTGCTTGCACAAGATGTCATTACTTTCCAGCTTACAGAAAATCAAAGATACGTAGAGTTATATATGTTTTTTAATCATATCTGCTTTTTGCCAATTTATTGATTTTTAATTTTGAACTTTAAAACTGCTTTTTCATAAGATTTTTAAACTTTAAATTGCTTTTTTATTCTTTCCTTTAAATGCCTTTTCCTCGTTTTTTTTTATTTTATCTTTCAAAAAGTTTAATTTTTCTACTTTTTTCCTAGTTTTGCTATTTTTTTTTTGCCGATTTTACAATATTATTTGCCATAAAGACCTCGCGGCGTTTGCCATGTTTTGTCTTATCGTATGATTACATATTATATTATATATGAGAATGTACTATTATATATGAAAATATATCGATCATATTTTATTATGTATAGAAGAGTGTCTGTGTAGAAGAGTGTCTGCGGAGGAGGACACGGGGGGCCACGATCTACATTCTCTCTGACAGCCAGGCGGCACTTGGTGCCTTGAGGGCTCAAGATGTGTCGCCTGGTCTGGTTAAGGAATGTATCGACTCTCTAAATCGTCTAGGACTTAAAACTTCTTGACACTGGGCTGGGTTCCAGGCCATGAGGGCAACGAACGGGCTGACTGTTTAGCCAACTGCGGAGCTCGTCGACAATTCATTGGCCCGGAACCCTTCTGTGGCGTACCCAATGGGTATGTCAGAGAGAGGCTCAGAAGATAGAGTGAGTCGGAGTTTGGGGCCTATTGGGTCAGATCGCCTGGGCAGCGACAGGCGAGGCTGTTTATATCTCCCTCTGGGGAGAGATCGCGGAAACTGTTGTCTATGACGAGGGGCGAACTAAGGACCGTAACGGGTTACCTCACAGAACACTGTGGCCTTAGGTATCAATTGTACAAGATGGGACGATCCTCTACGGATACGTGCAGGTTTTGTGAATTGGAACCCGAGACCTCTGAGCATGTTCTCTGCAAATGTCCGAGGCTCTCCGACAGGAGGGTGCGTTATTTTGGTGGCCGAATAGTGATGCCATCGGACGTTTGGAACTGTTCACCTGGTAGGATAGTTGGGTTCGTAGGGAGCCTGAACCTATAGGGTGTATTCGCTGGCAGCACAAAATACCAACTTCTGGTCGCGGTGCATAGTGCCACTATATTCTAATCTAATCTAATCTATGCTTAATATCTAATTTTATAAAAGTCAACATATAATAGTATATTGTTTTATATGATACCACATAAAAAACATACAATAATATATAAATGTGTATGACACAATATATAATCACACATTATAATATATTTTAAGGTGAAAACACATGAGAATACATGTAATTTTTTACTCGGGTAATGAGTCGCTAAAAACTTATAAGGGTTCAAAAACAGACTTAAAAAATTACATTTTAAAGCTTAACAACCTTCAACTTTTTTTAGAAGTGGTTACCTCTGAATCTATTCCAGAACAGCTTGTTTTACCACCGGTTTCATAGTATCGGTTCTAGAAGAGGTTAGTGGGAGCCAACATGTAAGGCTTCTCTGTCAAAGAACCAGTTCTATAACTGGTTCTATAACCGGTTCTAAAGCAACCTGTTGTCGTTTGGAGGTAAAGAACCTGTTGTAAATAGGACAAATTCCATGCAAGAATATAAATAACAACCTATTGTAATATAGTATAAGTTGTTGTGCAACCTGTTATTTGGATTTTACTATTTCACTGGGAACTTTTAAACGGGTCGCGATATATAGGATCATTTCAAGACGTACATCAACAAACACCACTTTGTAGAGAGAAAGATGTGGTTTTGGAATATTATTTCCAAAATAATATAATCTTCCAAATTTATGTTTTCAAACGAATTCCTGCAACTACACTAAGCAACTCGAAAAATAAAACAAAAGTGCCGACCATTGGTCCTGAATATTTCAGCCACGGTGATTTTAGTTGCGTACCCAGTTTTTTCGCGGTAAAAATATAGAAGACCTTCATTAAAATTCGTGTATCAAATTTGGTTAAGTTTGCAGCATTAACAAGTAAATCCATGTTTTTTTTCAGTTTTTACTATGTTTTACCATTTTTGCACAGTTTATCATTCTATTTCGCCATCGATCAAAGAATTTTTGTACATATGCAGAAAGGCAGATTTTTTATTTATTTATTTATTTAGCATACCATTGCCACAAGAACTAGTCTTATTAACAGCAAATGGAATAATAATGTTACAATAATGTTTTGGACAGATAAAAAATTAAAGTTGGAATTTACACATCGTTATAAAAACAAAAAGGCACAATATAAATTATATATAATTTTAATTTACCATATTAAAAAGCTAATAAAAATAAAAATTTTCGTTAAAAAATAAAACTTTTAATTTATGCTAACAATTTAAACAAAAAAAAAAAAAAAAACAAATCAAATTTTATCAAAAAACAATATTAAAATGTTTAAAACTTAGTCAACCATAATGCTCAAAAATATAACGCTTAAATGACTTGCATTGCTTGTTGTTTGAATCCTGTGAGGCAAGTGGTTCCAAAGATCTATACTGCTTATAAAAAAATGTTTTTTGGAGAGTTCACTCTGATGACGAATTGTAATAATTTTGTTTCCCCTCCTCGATATAAAAAAATTAAGTCGTTTGTATAAATAATCAGGTTGTTTTGTGTAAATTACTTTATGTAGAAATATAAGAGAACGGCATTTTAATAAGTTATCAAACGATAAGTTATATATCTGTTTTGAGTAACGTGAAATCCTGGCAAAGCGTTGAAGTCCAAATATATATCTGGCAATATTATTGTATGTTACATTTAGTTTTCGTTTGCTTAATGAATCGCAATTTGCGAAAAGTTCGCAACCATACATTAATGTGGGCAACAAATATGTTTTAGCCAGTAGCATACGTATTTTAAAAGGTGTATACGATTGTGTCATCCACAAATTTCGTAACATAGAAAACGTTTTTCCACATATCATATTAATATGATCAGACCAATCAAGACGTTTGTTAAATATAACTCCTAAATTTTTCGCTGTTTCAGATATTTCAATTCTTGAGTTCCCAATTTGAATCGCGGGTAATAAACTGGGAAAAAGTTTAGGATTTCCAATTACTATGGCCTTAGATTTTTTAGCGTTTAGACAAAGACCGTTATAAGACGCCCATTGAGATATTCTTGACAGGTCTTGGTTTAAATTTTGTATGCAGCTTAATACATTAATTGGATCACAACTAATGTAAACCTGAACGTCATCCGCATACATTTGGACCTCACAGTGTTTGATTTGAGATGGTAAATCATTTGAGTATATAGCATACAATAGGGGACCAAGAATTGAACCCTGTGGTACACCTCTCGTCACTGTAAAACTATTTGACATTTTGGCACCATGATAAACAGATTGAGATCTTTCATATAAATATGAAGATATTAATTGAACAGCTGCCGGTGAGAAATTACACATATATTTTAATTTAAGGCAAAGAATATTATGTTCCACGGTGTCAAAAGCCTTTGAGTGGTCAAGTAAAACTAAAAACGATATTTTCCTATTATCCATTTCACCTCTAATCTTTTCAGATACATCAATTAAGGTAGTAAGGCAACTGTGCTTTGGTCTAAACCCAGATTGTCTTTCTGTGAGTAAAGAATTGTCGTTTAGGTATTTACTCATCTGTGAGTGAACTAAACGCTCAAAAACTTTTGACAAATAAGGCAAAATTGCAATTGGGCGATAGTCTTTATCAGATTTTGGTATGGGTATTATTTTGGCATGTTTCCAGAAAGTGGGGTAGTTAGAAGTTGTAACTATCGTATTTAGTATACAAGTTATGTGTGGTAAGATAAACGGGAGAATTAGCTTTATGAATTTAGGATGAATTCCATCATGTCCAACTGAATGGGATTTTATATTCAAGAAGGATTCTAAAACATCTTCTTGGGTAAAGAGTGTGAATTTAAAATTAACATTGTTGTTGGTGTTCGTGTTGTAAGCATTGGCAAAAAGATTGGAGTAATAATTAACATTTGCCTCTGGCATTGATATGTTAGCGAAATCGAGGTTTAATTGATTTACATCAATTGTGTTATCTGACCAATTGTTTAGGGTAAAAAAGATTGTTATCATATAGAGACAATCTAACCTTTTGAAGACACAAATAATAATAAATTTAAATGGAAAATCACTGATGATCCTGTCCATAAAGAGGCAGAAACTAGTCTAGTCTGATTTAAAAATTAATTTTCAGAGAAAAACGTTTATTGTCCTTCTTAACCTCAACATTTCTAAAAGAAAATAAATGCGGTTAATAGAATACACGAAATGAGCCAAAAATGTATATGACAGCATAGCGGCGAAGGACGACCCATGGGTTCATCTTTTACTATATGTAAGTAGAAAAAAAAATTATGTGTACCAAAATTCAGACAAAAAGTTAATACTTGTGAAAGTTATTTTAACAAACGCTTTCATTATAGTGAATGTATACAAAAAATTTTCAAATTTTATTTAAGAATTCATGCAAACACGTGAACATTTTTAAAATACATACATATTTTGTATACATTCAATGATATATAACTTCGGGTTCTGATGAGATCTTTGCCATATCGAAGTACATATATCAACCTAGCTAAAATAAGTAATTTGCTTTATTTTTGTAAATATACGGGGGTTAGAAGCTCGTTATAAATTTAAAATAACATAAACATAATCTCGATGTTAAAAATAAAAATGTAATATAACTGTGGAAAATTATTCAAGTTCACGGTCACACTCTATATTTCTTTATTAGGATATTGTCCTAACAAATAATCTATAGAGTTTTTGTTTTAAAATTTATTAATTGACCACTTTCAGGAAAGTGTTGATAGATCTATTTCGGGAATTTTCTAGATTCCCATCATCAGAACACGTTTTGAAAGAAGTGACAATGTCATGCAAAACATCAAACATTCATATAAACTACATTGTTGCTGAAATGGATTATGTGCAAAAAACGAGGTTATGAAACAAAAACTAAACAAAAACTTACAAACCAGATAAATCACTATTCAAGAGTTCTCTCCTACTAAAGAAAATTATTCGGGGTACAATTTATTAGTTTAAGGGTCACTCTTATTGAGCTTAAAAGAATTTTTCAAATTTAAACCTCAATAATTTAAGCACATTGACGTGTAATACATCTTTTGGAAAATTATTTAAAATAACTTTTATTTGATAACAAATTTGTTTTTGTGAAATTTCCACACTTGTTGGTCAAATCACATGTGAACTGGAAGAAAATAAGTGATATTGTTTGATGGTTTTTTTTCAATATTTATCCGAAAGTGTCTGACGCAAATTGGTATTAAATGAAAGGTATTTCCAAAACGTTTCTTAAATTTTTAAGGTGCCAATTTCGAAAATTTTTAAAGTTTGAATTTGCAAAATATGAGAATTTTTTGTATTTACCCAGCAAAAAAAATGCTTACCCAGAAGCGCTTTCAGAAGGCATTATTTCATTACAAAGCGCTTTAAATCCAAATCCAGAAGGCATGAATTTTGTTTATAAGTCTATTTTAAGCAGGTGAAAAGCGCTTCTTTCATGTACTCATATAAGCAATAAATTCATGCCTTCTTAGGCAAAAAGAAGCGCTTTTTTTTGTATGTTGGCAACATTTATGCTTCATGGTATACATTCTGTATTGCTTCATTGTAAGCATTATTCACTGCTTTAAAGAAGGCATTTTGGGAAGCACAACAGAATTCCGTCTCTAATTGCTTTATCGCGGCGGTGAAGCGCTATTTTGGAAGCATACAAATGTTGTTACTGCTTACCAAATCCAAGTTATTTTTTTGTTGGGTAAGGTCATCAAACTGACAATTATACTGATAATTTGTACCCCGAATTTATTTATCTGGTTTTTTGAAAACAAAGCTCGAGAAAAAAAAAGATGAAAGCATCTTTGTTTCATAACCTCTTTTGTTTGCACATAATCCATTTCAGCGACCCTGTACCCCTCCCTTCAAAAATCTGAAAACATTCTCAAAAATCTTTTGATCCACAAGTTTTCATATTCCGCTTCAAGAATAGGAAAAATCAAAAAAAAAAGTGAAAATGCTAAAACCCCCTAATTGTACAGTAGTAAATGAAATAGTCGATGTCAGCGCACTTTAAATTCTGACTAGTTCTTTTTATGAAAAGATTTTCTTATTCTAAATATTTTTCTTTCTTATTTGAAATCTAAATTCGTTTGTCCCATTATTGTAGTTACCCAGGTAGAAATTTGGGATGGTACAAAAAACGAAGAGTTTTCAAAACGTTTGTTTTTGATGGTACTAAAATAAAAGCGTTTCCAAAGCGATAATTGCAAATAATACGAAAAAAAAGCATTTAAAAAACATTATTTTGGATTGCTATTCGAACGTTCGGACAAAGTATTTTAGGAATACTTTTATACAAAACTTACAAATATTTGTGAAATAAAAACACTGTAAAAACATTGGTTCAAAGCGTTTTTCCAACGTTTGTAAAAGTACTTTAGAAGTTCTTATCGTACAAAATTTACAACGGTTTATAAAATAAAACCAATGTAAAACCATTGCGTTAAAGCGTTTTTCTAACATTTGCCAATAGTACTTTAGAAATACTTTTTTTTTTTACAAAATATTTTACTGATTAAAAAACAACACTGTCATAAGGGGTCTATCTATATGCGAACTCGGTTTCTTATGCAATTTTTTATATGCTTTTCTCTTCATGAACCGAGTTCAATAAATCACTCAATATGGCCAGCCCATAATGTAGCGACTCTATAAAGTGTATAGTCCTTGTATATCTTTTATAAAGCACTATATTTTGAGGACAGATAAAGCAATATTTTAGAGGACTTTTTCAAAACTTAATAAAACGCTAGTTAAACTATTTAAAATTACAATGTTTTGTTACTTTATTTATATTATTTTAATCATATTTTACATGTTTCATTATTTGTGGTATTTATGAACAATTCATAAAGATCTTTATAATTTGTCTTTCGAGCGTTTTGACAATGTTCAAAATTACAACCCTCAAAGCGGTTATCATTTGGGTCGTTTTCATAACGCTTAATAACTGTAAGCCAAAATGTTCTGAAATACTTATTTAACGATTGAAAAAGCATTTCAAAAATTTTGTTTTGCAATGTTTTGAGAACGTTATAAAATACCATCCTCAGACCGTAAATTTGGGTTATCATTTTGCACATTCTCAAAACGCTTTAAATTTGTAATTTGGTATGTTCTAAAAAGGCTTGTACCATCATGAAAAATGCTTTTAAAACGTTTTAAAGATTGTATTTTTCTACCTGGGTAGATTTTAAAATTATTGTTAAATGACCACAACACCATTGGTTAAGATTTATATCCTTAAATTGTTGTTATTTATTCAAGTTTTTTCATTATGATTTTTGGTTTTGTCTAAATGAGTACACAATTTATGTTTGTGTAATCTGTAAGGAAACAAAAAAAAAGGATTTTTACATAAAATCTCTTTGCTTAATTAAGTTTGTTTAGAGAAATGTCTCCATAAAAAACAAACTGACCCATAGTTGAGGTTGTATTGTCCATTGCTAATTGTAAGAAAAATGTTTCACTGCGCATTTGAATAAACAAGGGATGTATCCTAATGAAGTGAATGTAACTTTAAAAAACAATCCTAAACAAATGGGAGTATAACTTTAGAGTCATTATAAAAAAAATTTCGATTCGATTTTTGTTATTTTTTAATTGACGTGTTTGAGTTGCATTGAAAGTGGGATGAACAAGCTTGAATGGAGGAAAAAAATGGTAAGTTTTTAACCGTTCTAGCCCCTGGAAATATTTCTTTGGGTATAAAACTACTTACCCAAACAAAATTTTAATAATCGGATATCGTGCTAAGTTTGACATCTTTTGAATATTTTCTCAAAAATGTTGATAATTTAAAACGAATTTGAATTAAAAACATTAAATTATCGTGATTCCTAGTCAATTTGTCAGTTAAAAAAACAGCCGAGTTTTTACAATTTCCCCCAGCAACTAATGTGTTGGAGACCATTTAATCAAAAAATTCAAACCAAAAGTCAAAATTTATTAAAATTATCTACTACAAAAACATTTTTGTATTCTCTGATTTCCCTTAAACTCAGATAAAAAGCATTTTTCATCTGCCGTTTTACCAACTCTTTTTAAACTATTGCTACTAGGGTCAACATTTTTAAACACCGTTTTCATAACTCCAATTTTAAAGTTTTACAATTTTTTCTTCAGAAATTTCAGAAAATCAACTTCAATTTGGACTTCGGGGTTTTATTAGGCTCATACTAAGGATAAACACTTGTAAAAAATTTTAGAATTCATTTTTTACTTTGGCTAGGGCAGCGATTTTATTTCAGCGGATTTCGAGGAAACAGCGATTTTTTGCCACGTTTTAAGCTTTTGGGCAATTTCCTTATTTGTTTTTTTTAAATACCATAAGTTTCATATACTTTTCAATGCTCTTAATCAGGAAAATTAAAGATATATTGAAGCAAAAGCATTGAATTACTCCTAAAGCAAACCACAGTCAAAATTCAATTTAAAAAAAATATTTCTTTCGTTTTTTTAATTTATAACGAGTTTCCAGCCTCCGCATATTTACAAAAATAATGCAAATCAAATATATATATAGAGCTGCCCTGCAATGCCACCCTGTGCCTTACCGACTGTGAGGACAGGGTGACTACAAATTTGTTTTTTTAAATGTGTAACTCCTAACCAAACATACACTCATAAAAATAAGTTAGTACAAAAGTTAGTAAAACGTCTTGTAAATCAGGTATACTATTTTTTTTAGCAAAATTTTTTGCTAACATCGTGTTTTCAGCCAAATTTTTGTTATACTTATTCAGCAATTAACTGTTTTATACTAATGCTTTACTAATATACTAATGTTTTACTAATTAATTTTGCTAAAAAAATTTTGCTGATAAGCACATTAATAGTGTGGACGACAACCAGATTGAAAGATATACGCAGAATGAAGCAGATGTCGCGGCGTATCAAGATGTAGTAGATAAGAGGAAAATGATACTAAAAAGTACAACTCTTATAAAACATATAAAAAATCAACCATGGAAGACTTTTGTATCTCTTTTTCATACATAAAACAAAATTGAGGATTAAAACAACTTAAATTTTGCGTTGTCACCGGCTTGTGAAAATAATTGTCTATTAATAAAATAAAAGACAAAAGAAAATATTTAAATTTAATATGTATTTCTATAAAAAATGTTAATAGATTAATAATCTAGTGTGGTCAAATTGCAAACAAACATATACAGACATGTAGACAGAGTGAAGCGAAAGACAAAGACACACATCTTAGGTAGATTGTATGGTTCCGTTTTTTTATTGCAAAAAAAGGGTTGTTTTTCGTTTCGTTTGTTTTTGTTTATTTTTTCCTTTCGTTTCTATAATTATCTTCGGCAGTTGCGTCCTTTAAAAGAAAGCATCATTTAGACAACCATTGATATAAGTAGTTGAAAGAAAATTTTTGTTATGTTATATATATTTATTTCTATATATTTTCAGATATTAAATTAATTCATGTCGTCAATGTGGGAAAATGAAATTTTTATATTTCGTAATTATTGTAAATTATTTTTAAAAGAATCACAAAAATATGTTTTATGATTTTCAGCAAATATATTAACTAAATTATAATTTTTTTACAATTTTTTTCCGTTTTTTTCAGTCTACTAAAATTCAGCAAAAAATTTATTAATTTTTAGCAAGGCTTTTTTATTTCTCATCTACTAAATGTTAGCAAAACTTTTGCTGAATCTACTAATTTTGTTGCTAAAAATCAGCTCGCTGATTTTCAGCAAAATATTTTGCTGACATTAGCAATTTTTTTGCTAGCACCCTCCTGACTAAAATTTTGCTGACTCAGCAAAATTTTTTGCTGACTTTACAAACTTTTTTTTTTTGAGTGTACGTTTCTATTCATTAATTAAGATATTACATGTTAACTACCAGTTTCAAACTGCAGTGCTTTTATTTGAATTTACTAAGTGTAGATTTGATATAAATTGTTTCCAATTGGTTTTCTTTAGTGCATAAAACAAATTTTTAATTATGTGATCCGTTTTTGAATTTTTTCGGTGAATATCGACCCCGAAGGATCAAAGTGTAAGTTTTTTTTAATATGGTGTAAAGGTTAAAATGTCGAAATATGACATTCAAATATACTACTTTTACTTAAAATTCTTAACATTTCAAATGCTGGTATGTTGTTATTAGTCCTAAATCTTGTTTTTTGAGTTACGATCCTTTAGCTTATTTCCTCTTTCAGTAAATGCAAATGCTATAGTTTTCAATTATAAAATGTTTCAAATAACCACAATATCGAAGAGGCAAAAAACAAAAACCAATACTTAGTAAGAAGAAATAATAAAAAACTATCAAACAACTACTACTGGATACTAAAATAACAACTACATAAATTAAAATAATACTATTACTAATAGTGGATATGTTAAAACAGTACCTCTACAAAATATTATGACCGGTAATTTAAAATAAGCGATACTTTTCAAAAAAAAAAAAAAAAAATGCAAACACTTTTGTTATCATCCAATTCTTAATATCGTCCATATTTAGTAGCTTTCAAGCTGAATTCGATTTATCGACTCTTCTGTTATTCTAAACTAAACATTTAATTTACTCTAAAATTAAATTTTCTGGCAAAAAAATTTTCGCTGAAAATAATATATCTAAAGTTTTTAAGCAATTTGTAGTTTTGTACCATATACACTAATATCAGGGTTTGAATCGGTAATGGGGACCGCAGAAATGAGACGCAAACCGAAACAGGATTTCCCATACATTTTGTACTGTTTATTATTTAATTGATTCCATTTCCCTTTTTTCTTTCGATAAAAAAATTTATTTTTCAATAAAAAAAAAGTTTTTTTTCTATAAAAAAAAAAGTTTTTTTCTATAAAAAAAAAATAACTTTTTTATAATTTTTGGAAAAGAATTTTTTTAAAATAAAAATATAAGAAACACAAAACATAAAAAAATTAAAATTTAAAATATGGAATCCATCGTATACAAGTAACTAACTCGATGCGTGAATTTTTCTATTCTCAAGTTTCATTTGACAATCTTGTTGATTTTTTTTATGAAATACTCTAAAGTTTGTTGGATTGTAAGAGCTTTTTTTCAAATATATTTCCTTGTAACAATTAATAGCGTCGGCAATATTTCTTGACATTTTCAAACTGTGATCTTCGTCTAGATCATTATTATGAAAAATGTCCATTGCTTGCGACATCAACTGCATCTTTTCAGAGATATTAGCAGTGGTCAGCTTTTTAGGTTCTGCTTTACATTTTTGTGCTAAAAAAAAAATAGGGTTTCGACAAACATTTTCACATTAACGACGCAAATCGAAGCATTTTCGACGCTAATTCGAAGCCATGCGACGCAAACTGCAACAGAAAGGACGTAACTTCAAAATCACAGAAAACCTTTAAACGACGCAACTTCGAAACGACGCAAATCGAATCGACGCAAAATAAGTTATTAGCGTACCTATTTCAAATGTAGATAGATAAAAGAATTTTACACAGCTTTTTATTATGTTTTTGCCGCAAAAGGGCGGATAGCCAAGAAAATTGTGTGTTTTAATTGAGGTCTTGTCCAATATTATTAAAACCCCAGCAAAACTTTGGTAATGGGTGCGATAAAGTAATGCATTACTTTGTAATGTATACTCCTTACCTGTATCATTATTTTCCAAAAAAATGTAATGAGTTACCAATAATGGGTTACATAATGCATTACTTTGTAATGTACACTCCTTACATTCAGCATTATTTCAAAACATGAAGTAATGAGTTACCAATAATTGTGTACTCACGGATTACCTTGTAATGATACATCATTACCTTTTACATTATTTCGAAACAGAAAATAATAATAATTACGTAATGCATGAACTATAAACGTAAAGTAATAATTCACATTTTTTTCTAAAATCTATATTTAGACACATTAATTTGTGATTTTTTGTAAGCATGAGGGTAATGTATATATTTTTAACATCACAAACGGAAAATCGAAGCACAACAATTCATTTACATTTTAAGCAACTTATATGTGACGATAGCTTAGTGGGTAGAGTTCTCGCCTAACAACCACAGAACCCCAAGTTCGAATCCCAGCGAGACCACAATATTTATTTAATTAAAAAAAAATTTTGCAATAATTTTTTTTAATACTGTTTTTTTTTTTTGTGAAAATCTATTTATAGACAAATTACTTTTTCCCACCATGTAACCAAATAAGTATCCAGTTACTTTACCTTTACCTCCTACAAAGCAATAGGTCCACCCATTACTTTTAGGCTCATCGCCTGTAAAATTCATCAGTGAAGTAAGGTGTATTGTAATGCGTGAAGCCCTATGGCGATACATTACTTTACCCATTATTTGGTAATATGTAGTTTTGCTGGGACATAAATAATTTTTAAGAAATAAAAAATAACGTCACTTTGTTAAATACTTTGTACCATTTACCTTTTTCCATACCTGTATATTGTGTAATGAACTTAAAAATTTGCTTATAAGATGTGCCCTCAAAAAAGAGGTTTCAAATTCAATTTGTTGAATTTGAATCTTTTTCTGCCAATTTTGTGTATTTGAAATCCCAATTCTATCAGCATTTAATAATATAACGGATATAATTAAACTTTTTTTTTAATAGAAAACAATAACTTGACATAATTCTTTTCCCAGGTACTGTTTACATAGTCATATATATTTCTGTTCTGGTTGGCCGTTATAAAATTTAATTTATTGCCATTTTACTACACAGCTTGTTTCAAATAAGTTCGTTTTAAAGCTAACTCATACTATAATGAGTATTCCATATAATATTGTAGAAACCTACAGTAAAAGCTTTAACAACACATTTGTTCAAGTGCATGAAATATTGTAATACTTTGAGGCCAACGAAAGGAATTACTGATTCAACCCTCTAACAGACTGCTTCCAGGCATTATTCATGAAATGGACCACAAATGCGTGGCAAAGCTATCTTATACTTAAACTCGAATAAAACAAATCAGAAGAACCTGAAGTTTTACAAAAAAATATGACTTTTTAGGCCACAAGATCATTAAGCTAATTTAAGCGCAACGTGGGTATAATTACCAGAGAAGCCAAAAAATGGCAAAATCCGTGGTGTTTATTCCAAAACAATATTGGAAAAAATCCAGAAATAGCAAAACTACAAAAAAATGTAAAAAGTAGTATACTTTTCAAAAAAATTGTTAAAAACAAATTCATTTCAAGCGAAAATTGAAAAAAAGCTATTTTAAAGCTCAAAATTCTTAAGAAAAAGCCGATTTTAGGCACAAAAATTAAAAATTTCCAAATAAGCACATATGAATAAAAGCGGCTAAAATAAGCAAAATGGTAAATTTGTATTCTCTGATAACTACACAAGAAGTAAAAATCTTAACTTTTAAAAATTAATAAGGTTATACCCAACAATTCTATATATTTCAGACATCATACATGAGAATTTTTCATTACCATTGAAATTTCATTAACATTAGTTGATACCAGACATGGGCGACGACAATTACATTTCACAATCATTCAATTGTGAAATTTGACACATAATTAATAATTTCAGACATTCGCTCACTCTTGTTGGATTAAACACTCCCTTGGGAAATTCTTAATTTTCTCAATAACAGACATGGGATATAATACTAATATTTGTGTATTTAATTACAAGTCAATTACTTTTTTACGTCTAATTACATTTAATTGGGTGTACTTGAGTAATTGGCCTGTAATTAAATATCCAGATGTTTGGACTAATTCCCATGTTTGGTATTAAAAATTTGTAAGGAAGCGTGTAAGCCCACAAGTGTCAGCGTGGGTCTGAAATTATGTAATTGACGTCGCAGATGTATGGTGGATACTAATGAAAAGAAAAAAATGTCATTACCATTTAATGATAATTAAATATTTTTCATTAGAAAATCATTATTAATGATAACGAAATCACACTAATGCATAAAAAAAACTAATTACAATTGTTAAAAAAGCATTTGTTTACAAAAAAATCCTGGGTTGAAAACAGTGTTGGAAAGTAAAAATATATATTATTTGTAAGAATAATTTTTTTTTTTTTTTTTTTTTTTTTTGTTTTTTCTTTGATATTTTAAATTTTGAATCTCGTTCCTAGACGAGGACAAGAAATTCTCATTGAGTTTGTGATTTAACATAACAAATATCTCTAGAAAGTCTAATAACAAAGTCCCCTAAAGATTTCCTTAGGCAGGAATGAAATCCGGATAGGGACACGCCTACATCAGATTGCTTTTCACAATTTGTTAAATAAGTTTTGGGACTTTAGCACATTTAATTACTATAAATGCGAATAATTTTTTAATTCGAAGCGATATGGAATTTAACAAACAATGAGTGGAATTGGTGTGCTTCATATTGGGATCGAAATTTAATGGAACGGAGAATGAAATGGAATTTAAAAACTAAACATGAAGAACGATATGTAAGGGGATTCCAGTGGAATTGAAACATTAATTACAGGTAACTAAATTGTATTCAGCTGGGCACGAACTTTGTTTTTTCGGAGTATCTAAATTTATATCTTTTGTGGACCTATCCTATTTGTTTTAGTAGTGTGTATTAGTACTCCTGTGGAGTACTAATAAGTTCGGAGATAACAGTTCGGAGATAACGGCCATTTTAAATAGCGTCATTTTATATAATGACTAGTATCTCGAAGACTAAGCAAGATTTCACAAAAATGGACATATATTTTGAAAAACTTGACCATCTTAACACGTTCTGTTAATACGGATGTATTAGTGTTCCAATTGTTAACAGAGCATTATATAAATTATCTAATATTTTAGTCCGAATATTGCATGCTTCCTATAAAGTAATTTTTTACTCTTCCCATGATTTGAATTTGTCTTTTTTGGGTTAGCCTTGGTATTGTCTATATCGTTTTTAGTTTGAAAATTTCATCGACTTCGATTTCAGACATGTCATTGCCACTGCTGGACATTTTAAACATTAGTTTATACATTGCTTCGGCATACAATTTTAAAGAACTATTTGTTGTTATAGAATTGGAAATAAAATTTTAAAATAATTTATTCATGTTAATATCATTACGCCTTTGGTTAACTTTTTCTTAAAAAAAGTTTTTTTATAAAAGCATCAGCTACTAAAATATTAGAATCTTGTCGACTTATGGGATTCAAAACTTCCATTAACATCTCCAGGACTGCGATCTGTTGATCATTGCTAAGTCTAGGTCAATTAATGTTTTAATAGCTTTTTTTGCATTTAAAATTGAATAAATCATAGTCAATTAATAATAAAAATGCTAAGAAATAAAATATTAGTGCACAAAATTAATGAATTAATTTTTTTCCGCTTTGCCGGAAAATTTAAAAATTTTCCAATTCAATTCGCGACACAATTATTCCGGGAATTCCCGGGAGGGGAACCCTATGCCCCACATAAATTAGCTTTACTTGAGAAAGTAAATACATGTTAAGAGCTGCGTATATTTAAATTTCGCTCTAAATTTGATGTTTTACTAGAAAAGGCACCAATATTTTATTCTAACTTACTTAATCCTTCAGTAGTTAAATTTGTGTAAAATAAAAATTGATTTCCACATTAACAAAATAATCAATGAAATTTCGCTTACTGTATTGCAAAAAGTAGGCAACGATACAAAATTGTGTAGAGGAACTTATTGTTTATTTTTCGTGCGAAGCAGAAAGCATGAATTTCTATGCAAAACAGCGTAAAACAGTTGGAGGGCTAAGAATAATTATTCTGGAAATTGTTTTCCGTTTCTGCCTCATGTCGATTATGTTATTAAGACTAAGGTTGTTCTTTTCTAATGCTGGTGCCAAAAAATAAAAAACGATTGTACGAAAAACCATTTGTTTATTCGATCAAACTCATAAGCCGCTAAATCTGACCAGCTTCAAGAGGTGCTACCGTTTCTTCATTACCCAGGTAAACTTTGGTAATGGGTGCGATAAAGTTATGCATTAATTTGTAAAGTGTACTCCTTACCTGTGTCATTATTTTCCAGCAAAAAGTAATCAGTTACCGATAATGGGTTCCAGAATACATTACTTTGTAATGAATACTCCTTACCTCTAGCATTATTTCGAGACATAGAGTAATGAGTTGGTTACATAATGCATTACATTGTAATGTATACTCCTTACATTCAATATTATTTTAAAACATAAAGTAATGAGTTACCGATAATTGAACCGTCAATGATTACCTTGTAATGATACGTCATTACCTATAACATTATTTAAAAACATAAAATAATGACTTACCGATTATCAATTGCAATAGCTCTAGCATTATTTCGAGACATAGAGTAATGAGTTGGTTACATAATGCATTACATTGTAATGTATACTCCTTACATTCAATATTATTTTAAAACATAAAGTAATGAGTTACCGATAATTGAACCGTCAATGATTACCTTGTAATGATACGTCATTACCTATAACATTATTTAAAAACATAAAATAATGACTTACCGATCATCAATTGAAATAGCTCATGAATTATAAACGTAAAGTAATTATTAAAATATAATTTTGATTATCTATTTATAGACACATTATTTTGTGATTTTTTGTTAGAATGATGGGAAGGATTTTTGATATCACGAACGAAAACACGAAGTACAACAATTCATTTACATTTTAAGCAATCAAATATTATATGTATCAATAGCTCAGTTGGTAGAGTTCTCTCCTAACTAATTGTTAACAACCAGAAAACATCAGGTTCGAATCCCAGCGTGACTACGCTATTTATTTAATTAAAAAAAGTATTTGTGATAATTTTTTTTTATTTGTTAATACATTATTTTTTCCTACTATGTAACCTTATAAGTAAGCAACTTACCCCCTACAAAGGGTCCACCCATTACTTGTAGGCTCATCGCATGTAAAATTTATCAGTGAAGTAAGGTGCATTGTAATGCGAGGATACTTTACCTTACTTTACCCATAATTTAGTAATGTGTGGTTTTGCTGGGTACTTTGCTTAGTTTGGGTTTGATTTTTCAATTTCATATTTTTCAATAAAAAGTTTAGAATTTAGTTTCGTCGTAGTTTAATATTTGTAGGTGTGCAAATAATACAATTTCTTGGATGAGAAAACATTATGACAAATGTTAGTTTTGCGTGTTTTGCAAGAGTGTATTTCAATTTCATGTTCAAATATTAATTTTTTTTTTTTTTTGCTTTGCAAGTTAGTCGTAGTTATAAAATATGACATGGTAGTTTTGTAACTAATCCTTTTGTTTGTGCTTTTTTCGGCAAGTCGTAGCCATATTCCTAAACGATTTTAATGTTTCAATGATTTATTTTAAGTCTAGTATGTGTTTAGAATTAATTTCTCTATTTTTTTTTTCTAAAGGACTATTGTAACACATATCAATCCTTTGTGGCAAAAAGGGATGATGTATGAAATTGAGTATAAAATTAATTTAAAATGATTTTTGATATTTTAAGTTCTTCAAGAGATGGCTGGCTGGCTGTTTGTTTTAAATTATGCCAAAATAATCACTTTATATGAATCTTAAATTATGCTGTTTTTCCTGCGTCGTCATCTACTCCTTCGAACAAACAGTCCGTCATCGATTGTCGGTTGACTGATTGTAATCAAAATATACAACAAATTAAATAAGAAATAAGGTTGAACATTTATTTTGTACCTTCTTCTGGTAAAGGTCTTCAATACAAATGCATATCGATGATCATAAGCTGACATAGCTTAATTCGTAGTTATTATTTGAAGTTTTGAAATAGGCCCACTTAAAAACTTAGAAATCTTACAGGCATCAGTTAACATCCTTAAGTTGCAAAAACTTAGTTGTTCCAAGTTCACAACATATGACCCTCATAATATGATATGTATCTGGAAAGTGTACTTGAATATTGCTACATATACTTTAATATATATTTTTATCTGTGAGTGATATACAACATTGACTATTCAAATATTTATTTATGCAATTATTTCCTTTTTTTCCTTCTTCTTTCGTTTTGCAGGCAGAAGTGAGTGGTAGTACAACTAAAATAACTAATATAAAATTACATTTATACACTCAGGGAAATTCAGCTTTAAAATATGTAGTTGTTTGGATTGCAATACAGTTTCATTATTTTTAAATCAATCATTTTTTGTTATTTAAAAAAATAAAAAAAGTAAATGTTTGTGTATTAAAAAAAAAAAACAAACCACAATAAATGACTGTTTTTGGATTTTACATTCATTTTTTTACAATCATTTTTTGTTATTTAAAAAAAAAAAATTAATAAAAAAATGTTTGTTTATTTTTTACTAACATATGTGGTGCATTTTTACTACAATTTTTTAAACAGTAATCACAAATGACAAATGTTAGTTGAATTTAATAAAATGTTAGTCGTCCTTACTTCAAATGAAATTTTATTTGTTTTTGACTACAATTGCTGTCGTCTTTACCTACATGATATCCTTAGTGTACAAAAAAATAAATACAAATATATACATACTACTTCCGAATACACCAGTTTTATAGAATGTTGTTGAATAAATGTTAGTTTGTTTGGTTTAATGATATTTCATTTCTTTTCTGCTGTTCGTACAGAAGGCTTAACCAACTAAAGTTGGATGCGGGAATTTAATAAATAAAAATAAAGCCGACGGACTGTGGTAAGTTATAATTGGAAATTTGTAGAGAAAGGCGAAAATCAACACCAATTATTGAGGACTATGTAGGTTTTCCCTACATCGCATGAAAGGTTGCCATTTTCCGAAAGGAAACAGTTGCCATTTTCTTAAAGGAAACGCTGTGGCAACACCAATTTTTTGGCAACTGAAGCGCTCAATTGGTGTGAATCAATTAAATATAGGACAATTTAAATTTTATTTATCTCTCCAACTAAATTACTGTTATGTGAACTAAAGTTTTGCTGACTGCAGCTAAACGATACCTTCGAAGTATATGCTTCTAAGATATCTAAGTCGCTGCTTTCTAAATCTTGTTCTAATCCATACGTGAGTTCTACCTAGAAGCACGCTGAATGTGCGCTTGCCAAATTAAGAAGAATTCAGATTTTTCTTGTGTCCGAGAAACCAGGCGATTTAAAATACCAAGACCTCGATGAAAAAACATTGTCAATGATAAATTTTCGACTAGAAGCCACAATATGATTATAGTTAATAGCCAGTTGATCCTGTAAGTCGCCACTTAACAATATTGTCTTCAAAATCAACATTGTTCTTGAATGAAATAAGTTCACGATCGGTTTTTTTTTGTGGCATTGCTGCTTTTGGCACACAGAAATCTTCGGCTGAAGAATTTACAGTAGACATAGCTCTTGTTTAATTGATTTATTTTACATTATTTAAAAGTTCACGTCCCACTGATAATTAGTGGACTGCACTAAAGCTGCATTTTTTGGATGAACAACAATTTTTTTTTTTTGAAAATTTCAATTTATTGTTCAGATTATTGTAGTATTAGCTCTACAAGTTATTTAGTGCAAATATGAGAAAAATTAGATAGCTTTAACCAGTTACGAAACGCTCCCAAAGTTTTAGATATTTAAACACTTTTCTTAAATTGCTTTAATAAAAATATGTCTTGCGACACATAATTTTTTATTAATTTTTTCATGCTGAACTCGAATATTTTTAAATCGAGAATTTGCGATTTAATTTTCACTAAAAATGGCATATGTTTTCTATTCTATTCTAGAAATTTTTTAAAAACTAATCTAGAATTTTTTCTTTTTGTACTTAAATACTACATAAAATATGCTGAAATTAGAGGAGATGTAGCACAAAATATATTTTCTAAAATTAATTTAAATTGTTTCTTAATGTATCAAAGGCTTTGTGCGCAGGTCACCCAGGGTTAAGTTATCAAATTTTTTTTTAATTTCACACCACAAAGCTATTGGATCTAGTGCTAAAGCATTAATTAATGAAAATCAAAAGTCAAACTCAATATTCATTAAATAATCAGGTGTACAAAATTGAAAATAATTAAATTAATTTCAATTTAAATTTTAAATTTTCTGTTTTTTCGAGATATTTGTATGTTAGTATACAAGTAACCCTTTCAATAATCTTAACATAATTATACCCAAATGAAAAGTAATTTTATCTGCTTTTTTAATGCAAAAATAAAACAAGTTTGAATTATTTTTCAAAAATTTTTAGAATGGAGGAAAAAAACTCCGTTTTTAGTATAAATCAAGTCACAATTTTTCGAAAACCCTTAGTTCGATTTCAAAGTTTTTTAAATATTTGTGATTATCATGCCAAAGTTAATTTAAAGTGATGTGTCGCGAGACATTGTTTGCGTGGCGTCACGGGTTAATGCTGTCCGATTTTCGCAAATTCGCACCACCTAACTTTTAGACCTAGTTTTAGAATAATCGCAACAATAACTAATAAAAACTATAACTGAACAACAAAATGCCGTTCTAGGGCATTCACAGTCACAATTAAGCATAGTCCAGGATTGTCTCAAGAGGGTGCTCTCTTTGCAACACAGGAAATGTTGTTAAAGTAAGGGGCTGGGATAGTCAACCGTTGCTGTAATATAACCTTAACGTGCTCGCACCATTTTCTGCAATTACAGAACTTTAAAAACGTATCATGTGTTTTTGACACAAACAAACAAGTAAACCAATCAAACTTTGCCCACTTACCAGTCAGCTGTTTACAAACGCCACGTAACTGTAACGCAAAATTTTGTTTTTACAGGTTCAGTCATTCCGTTTACGTGACATATGAATTGTTTAATTCTTTCCATTGCTTTACACAGAAAAATTTCGAACTGTTTTAAGTTAGGGCTACGTTAAGTTACGATTGGCTAACGATTACGATTGGCTAACCAAGCCTCTCGATTCTCTAAATCAGGGGTGCCCACGGCCTATGTGCTTGGTACTCATTTGTTTTTGTAAAAACACTTAGCTATAGGCTGTGTGTTTAAATACACATATAGAGCGCTCAGCACTAGCAATACGAAATACACAAACAACTTTGTCTTATAAGTTTTTTTGTCGTTCTTCACTTTATACACGCAAGCGCAAAGCAACAACACTTTCGTATGATTTGCTGGTAAACATTGAAATATGTTTTTCTTTTTTCTTTGTATGTTTGGTTTTTACAACAAAAAATATTGAATAAAAATTAGTTTTTCTTTAAATGTATTAGTGTTTGCTCTACCATAAGGAACTTTTGGGTACTCCTGCTCTAAATGTATTAAGACAACACGATACCCTGTAGATACAAGCAGAAAACTAAAATGCCAACCGAATTGAAAAATTAAATTTGGTGGTTGCCTATATTAAAATGTGGTTTCAGTATATTTAGGTGGTGCAACAAAAATTCAGATGTATTTACCGAACTTTGTTGTAAACACCAATATTTTGTTGCAAAACCTGATTTCAGTAGTAAATGGTGTTTTTTATAGAGGTATAGAACTTTGAAATGGAATAAAACAAAGATGATTTTTTTAAATTGACATGAAATTTAATTCATTCGAAAGATAATCTTCTGGCATTATAATTTAAATATGACTTCTGGGATATGACCTCCACGGCTGGCTCGGACGTAGTCTAATCTGGAGGTCCAATTTTCGATGACTTTTTCCAACATTTGTGGCCGTATATTGGCAATAACGCGGCGAATGTTGTCCTCCAAGTGGGCTCCAAGTCGGGCTTATCGGCGTAGACTATCAAATTCACATATCCACACAGAAAATAATCCAGAGGCGTTAATTCGCCAATTCACGGGTCCGAAACGTGAAACTATTTGGATACCAAACGTTTCCTTCAAGTTAATTGTGCCACGAGCTGTGTGACTGTAACGTTCTGACCAGCATCGTTTTTAAAGAAGTACGGACCAATGATTCCACCGGCAGAAAAAAACAGTCAGTATTTCTGGATGTAATGGTGTCTCAACAGACACTTGTTGACGTATCCATTTAACAAAAAGTGAGCTTCAGCGCTAAACAAAATTCGCTTATAAATATCGCGATAAACGGCAATTTTGTTTTGGGACCATTCACCGAATCTACGCCTTCCTAGGTGATCTTGCGGCATCAATTGTTGGACGAGTAGGATTTTGTAACTATGGCGGATATACTGATTGGGGTCTTCCTCTACGCTACGCTCTACAACAGCAATGACTTCTTCTGTATGCACTGTACGACGTCTCTGTGGATGCATATTATCATTTAGAGTAAACGTTTTGCGAAAACGTTAGATAGTTAATCAAATTAATTGCTCTGATGTAGTTCGCGATACGTATTTCGAAAAGAGTCATGATTTGCGAAATAAAATTGCACACTTTTTAAGTGTTGTTCAGGCATCAGTTTATTCATGTTGAAATGCCAAACTAAACATAAGTCAATTGACATCTGACAAAATGGCCACCAGTTAAAAAAGTGTTCCCCAACTTAAAGTTCTATACCTATATAAAAAACACCCTTTGTGTGGTTAATTTTTACTAAAATTGTTAGTAATTTTTTGAACAGTAAAAACAAATGACATATGTTAGCTGAATTTAATGAAATGTTAGTCCTCCTTTCTTCAAGTGAAATTTGATTTTTTTTAACACAATTCCTGTCGTCTTGACCTTCATAATATTCTTAGTGTTGGTATGGTGCAGTGGACAATTTATAGTGAAAGTGCCGTGGATTATCCTTTGTGATTCTCCAATCCACCTTCAACTCAACCCTGTAAGTCCCTATTTAGTTCCAAATTGTTGCATGAGGATATCAAGAATCCCACTGTAAATAAGTTTAATATTTAAACGTGTATTTTGAGTTTATATCATCTGGTTAGTTTGCTGGTTGGTTGATGTACTTGCACTCTCGAAGCAAATTAAAAATTTAAATTTATTCAATTTGTAAGAAAAGCGAATGTTTGTTTGTATAAATATGTTTTTATATGTAGGTACAGTGGCAGTTAGGTTAAATGATTTCAATTAAACATTCAGCTAAACTAAAAACAAGCTTCAAAACAGGTGTTTCAACAATGTTTTCAAATGATGTTAAACATTGTTTTTTCTTTATTTTTTTTGTGGAAAATATATTTTTGCTAAAATAACTAAAATTTTATAATTTAAACAATTTCATGTTTTTTTCAATTTTCCTTTTATAGTTTCCTTTCAATGTTCTATACCTAAAATGTATAGTTTGCAATTTAGTTTTTTTTAGCACTTTTTATTTTTCAAACTATAGCTCGTGCCAATCGAGTGTCAATATCAGCACCTTATACTACCATACTAAGCAACATACAACTAGCAACAGAATAGACGCAGCAACATCTATAACAATAAATAGTTAACCCTCTAACGGGAAATGATGTTTTGCAATTAAATTCATACTATATCCCAGCAACATAAGAGCTGAGGAAGATGTAGTAATAAATAACACCGAGCCTATTGATCCGTATTTGCTGCAAACTTAGGCGAATCATTAAAGATTTTGACATTGTCGTGTCATTGGGCGGATGGAGTGAATATATATCACTCTTTAATTGCAATTTAAACCGTACATGAGTGCTCTTATTATAGTTCAGGGATGGTCTTTTTCAATTACATCTTAACATTTTTATTTAGTAAAAAAAGTGCGGCATACTCTAAGGGATGTTTTTTATATATAAAAAAAATCTTTTGGTGCCAGCGAGAATTGAGCACACGAATCTGAGTCACGATCTGCTTTATTGAAGTAGACCGCTCTACCGTTTGCACCAACGTTATTTATGCTCTACAACAAACTTAAAACGAACTTAAGTTGGAAATATTGAAATATTTTTATGAAAACAAAAAGACTATGCTACACAAATATATAATAAAAAGAGATAAAATAATGATTTTTAAAACATTTTTATTATGGGATTTGCTATCAATGAGATATTATTTTTTAAATATTTTTAAGTTGCGATTAGGTTAAAAAAATACTAAGAAATAACAAAAAGAAATTTTTTGAATTCATTGCATAGTTTAAAATATTTTTTTAATAAATAATTTGATGAGGAAGTGTGTTTAATAAGATAAAATATACCCGACAATGAGAAAAAAATATTGGAGAAGTAAAGGGTGTTTTTTATACAGGTATAGAACTTTAAGTTGGCAACACTTTTTTAACTGGCTGCCGTTTTGTTATTGGGAAAACCCCAATCAGTCTATCCGCCATCGTGCACAGGAATTGGATATGTGTCCATACACTTTATAGAAGATTTTGCGGAAAGGTCTTTGTTTGCGTGCTTAGAAAATCCGACTCGTGCAACAATTGAAGCCAAACGATCACCTAGCAATTGATTTATTGAAGGAAATGTTTGGTATCCGCATAGATTCACGTTTCGGACCAGTGAATTGGCCTCCAAAATCGTGCGATTTAACGCCGCTGGTCTATTTTCTGTGGGGATATATGATGTCGCTAGTCTGCTCCGATAACCTGAAACGATTGACCACTTGGAGGACAACATTCGCCACGTTATTGCCAATACACGGCCATAAATGTTGGAAAAAGTCATCGAAAGTTGGACCTCCAGATTAGACTACGTCCGAACAAGCCGTGCCGGTCATATACCAGTCATATTTAAATTATTATGCCGGAAGATTATCTTTCGAACAAAGTAAATTTCATGTCAATTTAAAAATTGCATCTTTGTTTTATTCCATTTCAAATTTCTATACTTCCATAAAAAACAAACTTTAGTTTAACTACAGGGAGGTAAAAGTGGTCTTCAATTAACGGGTGTGCCTTAGAGCGTAATTTCTTTTGAAGTTTCCGGTATTTTTTACACTAAAATGTGCTTCTAAAAAAGGTTTATTTTTCCACTGCGCTGATGTTTACTAAAGATCTGGGTCTAGAGATTCCACAGCCCGGAATCGATCTTGCAAACTTTTGATTGCAAATCCAACCACTAAAGACCTCCACCGCCATATAAAAAAAAGAATATTTGAACTTATTCAAAAGCACTTCTTAGAAAGTTATTCATTTAGATACCAATTAATTTATATGGTGATGCAAATGCTGTTTAAATTAACTTTAATTTAACATTTTTGGCAGTTGTTAACAATTACTTCTTTGTGGCGGAAAAATATGCGTATGCTAATGCTTTGGAAGTCAAGTTAAAGAGGTTTGACTTTATTTTGCTGAAATTTTCGTCTCGAAAAATAAACAATAAGTTCTTTTACAAAAAACTATTTGTCGTTACCTAATTTAGGCGACATGAGCCAAAATAGTTTTAGGGTGCATGTCGAAACTCATAACACAAATGAAAGAGAAGTTTTGGACAAAAATTATTGCTCTCACCAAGTTATAAACAAAATCCAAAACACAATTTTTTTTGTGATTCTCTTTAAGAAGATATGACGTTTTTCGCTTTTGGAAAAGGTAAATTGGTCGAAAATGAATCCAAACTTCAATATATATTATTAAAATTTTAACGCTTTGCGACTAATACTTAATGTGTTCTTTCTGCCAAATATACTTCTAGTAGTTTATAAGTCAAGACAATGTCCTTTAGAGGTATCCTGATAAAAGCATGTGTTTTTGAACCTATGGAAGGACTTATTATTAAAGATAAATCTTTAATATAACTTAGATTTCATTATCAAGCATTTTGATTCAGCTTTAATTTCTTCTTTAGATTTTTGAAAACTATGTTTTTTTCAAAAATAATTATTTTTTGAAACTGTACGAAACTTTGGTTCCAAACCGTTCACGTCGCAAGAAATATTTCAAAAATTTCTTTGCAAAACTTTTAATAATTTTAGTTTGCTAACGGAATATATTAATTTTTAAGTACAAAAAACACTTACTTGACACATTTGTGGTAAATTTTATAAAGGCCGCCCTAAGGCAGCCTTACCCGTTAGAGGGTTAAGTTTACGACTACTACAATTTAGTTGGTAATTGCAAACAATTTTCAATCAATAACAATAGCCTTTTGTAGTAACTACTTAATGTTTGTGTTAGTTTAGCTTTACAAAGCTAGCAATCATTTACAACCAACAATCATAATGTTGGCTCTTAGTAAGTTGGTAATGCCTTCAAAAAGTACGTATCGAGCAGTGGTAGCTGTTCTTGTTAAAGATGTTACAGAACGCATAAGGAAATTACCATAATTGGTGGCTATTATAAATAAGTAAACATCAAATCATTCATTCGATGAACGATGAAATCCTATTCTAAACATACATCAACAATGTATGAAAAGTATGATCGGAAAATGCTGATTTATTTTGTTTTGGATGTTTACATCTTAACAATATTTATTAACTGACGTTTTGCTTAAAATCAACTTGTTTTTTTGCAAGCTTTTTATATTTTGGTATTGTGCATTAAGGTGGGGTAGATTTAGAAAAAAAAAATAGTGGCCCCCTGAAAATAAACTTTGACATTTTCCAAGAATATTCTTGAAATATTTCCTTATTTGCGATAACCGTTAGTTAGCTCGACCATTTTTGAAAAATGTCTACTTTTAAGTTTTTTCATGATATTATTTTTTCTTGCTCACTGTATACAAAAGGAGAAGCAGATGAAAGATTCTTTGAAGACGCATCAAAAATAAAGAAGAAACAAAAAAAATTTTTTTTTTTAAATATACACTTTTTCAAAATAGTGAAACGCACCGTTAGTGAATTAAATATTTTGGGAATCCTTATAAAAAATGTCAAAGTTCATTGTTAGGGAGCCACTAAAAAATTGTTGTGTATCGACCTACTTAATTGTGCCTGGTATAAGAACATCATGATTGGAAAATTCTTTTGTAATTTGTTAACATTTCATTCCGTTATGCTGGAAGCCCTTTGATTTTCTGTTTTTTAAGCATTGGGCTTACAGAACAAGACTTAGCAATGTTCTTTGAGAAAACTGGTTTGTTATTCTACGTTATTGGAAATTATTCGCAGCTACTGAAGTGCTCGTTGTAGCTTATTCGAGCATATCGCTCAGACCCGCATTTTGTTTTCGGATCGCTCTTACCAGCGCTGTGCCATAGCCGAAGTTCAACCTGTGATTCTTTCATTTGAGTATATATCGCACAATCCACAATCCCACATTCAATGTTCAACATCTACCAGAACGAAATCGAAAGTTCGATGTACTAGCCTCAACAAGTCCCAGCAGTAAATCAATGGATAGGGCCCCATTTTAAAGAAAGTATTTCACGAACAATTGGGTCTTCAGCACTTCATCTTTCGCCAACACTTTCAGCACAGCGTCACTCCATGAATTTTTAATGGGGACATATATCAGTAGATTTTACTTTGTCTAGATCTGTCCTTGTTTAAAATTAACTTTCCATAATTTTTATTAAATTGATCACGTAATAAATCCGGTATTCACAATCTTAAAATGATAGTGTAACACTTAAACTCAAAAAAATAAGTTAGTTGAAAAGTTAGTAAAACGTCTTGTAAATCTTGTACCATTTCTTAAGAAAAAGTTTTCCAGAAATTGTGTTTTAAGCTAAAATTGTAGTTATACTTATTCAGCACTAAACTGTTTTGAACTAATGTTTTACTAATATTTGACTAATGTTCTATTAACTTATTTTGCTATAAAAAAAAATAAACTGATAAGCACATTAATAGTGTGGACTACAACCAGATTGTAAGATATACGCAGAATAAAGGAGATGTGCCGACATGCCAGGATGTAGTACAGACGAGGAAAATTATACTTAAAAGTACAGCTCTTATAAGACATATAGTAGAATAAAACATGAAATATTTTTGCAACTGTTTTTAAACCAAAAAAAAAACGCTAGCAATGTGAATAAATATGATTGATTACTAAGAAGACAAGAATGGAGCAAAATTGATTATTAATAGTTTTTTTGTTTAAGTTCTGCCTATTATGGAGGCTCTAACTTTTCTAAAACTTCGGGTTCTGATGAGATCTTTAGCCAGATCGAAATACTAGTATCAACCTAGCTAATATGTTTGATTTGCTTTATTTTTGTAAATATACGGAGGTTGAAAGCTCGTTATAAATTGAAAATAACATAAAAATAATCTCGATGTATATAAAAACAAAAAACTAATATAACTGTAAAAAAAACTTTAATTTTGTGTTGTCAACGGCTTGTCAAAGTAATTGTCTATCAATTAAAATAAAAATAAAATAATGTTTATTGCTGAATAAAGTTTATTAGTTAAAAATGGTTTATTTTTGATTTGAATTAGTTCGATTCCTCCAATTTAGTTTTCATCAAGTAAATACAACAATACGGGTAAAACGTTGATCTTTTTCCTTCAAAAACTATAATTTGGGTAAATCGTCTACCCCTTCTACATTGGTCCACTGAAGATTTTTTTAAGTCTGCATTAAACTAGCGGATGAACCCATTTTTAATTAATAAATAAACATTGCACGGTTTTTTGTTTAACAAAAACCAAATGATCTTGAACTTGAACTTGAATAGTCTTGCTCACACCATAATTTATGATAAAACATCGAAAAATAAACTTTTGGTTTTAATTATTTAAAATTTAAAAGTACAACAATTAAAATAAAATATTCAAATTTAATAAACAGTAAATGTGTATTTGTAAACTATATCTCTAACGTGATTTTTAATGTGGTGTCGTCAAATAGCAAACAAATATACGTACAGGTAGATAGACTATAGCGAAAGGCTAGGACACACATCTTAGGTAATTTTTATGTTTTCTGGTTCTTTTTGCAAAAAAGGGTTTTATATTTAGAAAACCATTGATGTAAGTAGTTGGAAGATAATTTTGTTTATGTTCTATATTATTATTTCTAAATATTTTCAGATACTCAATTAATTCATGTCGTCAGTGTGAAAATATGAACATTTTTTGTATTTTGTAACGTATTGTAAATTATTTTTAAAAGAATCACAAAAAATTTTTTCAGATTTTCAGCAAATCAATTAACTAAAATATTATTTTTCTACAAATTTTTTGAGTTTTTTTCAGCCTACTAATATTCAGCAAACATTTTTTATTAACTTTTAGCAAGAATTTTTTAACTTTTAATCAACTTTTGCTGAATCTATTAATTTTGTTGCTAAAAATGAGCTGGCTGATTTTAAACGAACCATTTTGTTGATATTAGCAATTTTTTTTTTGCATGCACCCTCCTGACTAAAATTTTGCTGACTTTACTAATTTTTTTTTCGTGTAAGGTTAGTATACATAATTTTGTATAAATGCATTCTAGATCAGTAGATATGCAAAAAAATATTTCAAAATTTCAAGTTTTAACCATTTCCTAAGTATTTCTTGTCTTACTTTATGGTCTGTATACCCTTAATCGCTGCCCCCGTTCATTTGTCCGCATTTTTAAAAGTTAAAAGAACTGAAGGATCTATCACGAAAAATGTAGTTAACCATATCATTTCTTAACTCACCCTGTAAGATGACCATGTAATCCTCGATGCTAAAACTTGTCGCGTTAGATACATAATCCGGGTGTTGAATTTTTTTTATTGTGTTACTTGCTAGGGAAAGGGGATTAATGTGATACTTTCTATTCAAAGAGGATAGAGGAGAGATGAAATTTGCAGAAAGATGAAATATGGCAACACTGTAATCGCGCGAGAAATTAATCTTAGAACAACTGTTGCTCGCCACCTGATGGAGACTTGGCGAACTTATATCAGCTTTTGGGTTCATGGCCCTGGTTTACTATTTCACTTCGGCGGGGTTATGTGCTATGGGAACACCGTAGGTGGACGCTGCGACATGTAAGAGGGATAGAAAATTCATACACTTTCGACACTTCTGTTGTAAATTTTTGTAGTTGCTTGAGTTTTAATACAGTGATCTTTATTTTTAAGTAAAAAAAACAGTCATTTGTAGAAGAAATTGAGTTTATGACTACATATGTACTCGTAGTTCATTTAATAAACAAACCACATAATATTACTGTATTATGATTTAACATACATTTTATACAGTAGTTTTTTTTTATTTAAAGAAATAAATGTTTGTTTATTTTTTACTTCATATGTATGTACATTTAGAAAATTATATTGGTAAAGACGACAGCAATTGTAGTCAAAAACAAATGAAATTTCATTTAAAAAAAGGACGACTTACATTTCATTAAATTCAACTAACATTGTCATTTGTTTTTTAATGTTCAAAAAATGACTAACAATTGTAGTAAAAATTAACCACATGGTAGTAAAAAATAAACAAACATTTATTAATTTTTATTTTTTTAAATAACAAAAAACAACTGTAAAAACTTAATGTAAAATCATAAAACAGTCATTTGATGTAAGTTGTTTTTTTAAATGAACTACAAGGTTAGTTAAAAATTTTATTTGTTCTACAAATGACTTACATTTACATTAAAAATAATGAAACTGTATTACAACCCAAACAACTACATATTTTTAAAGCAGAAGTTCCCTGAATGTAGTTAACTTTTACTACAATTGTGATTCATTTGTTGAACAGTAAAAAACAAATGAAAATGTTAATTGAATTTACTGAAATTTAAGTCGTCCTTTCTTAAAGTGAAATTTGATTTGTTTTTAACTACATTTGCAGTGGTATTTACCTACATAGTATTCTAAGTGTACATATTATTTTTTTTCTAAATTGATGTTATCGTTGCCCAGGATCGAACCCGTGGCCCTCTGTCCCCTGTTCATCGCGCTAACCATTACACCACAACTCCCACAAGTTTTATGAAAATTGAACCGCCATAGTCGCTAAATTTTCCTTGGGTATGGTCAGTTATGTTGTAATTTATATGATGAAGTCTGCATTATATACCGCTATTTGATTAAATGGACGAATTGCATGATTCTTCAAAATTTTCACTTCCTTTTAATCTTTATTAATTTTTTTTTTGTGGTAATTACCAAATTGAAAAGTACAGATTTACTTGAAAGAAATTAAAGCACATGCCAATAATGTATTAACAAAAATTTTAACAAACTGTAAATTTAAAATCTACTCGCACTTCCGTATTTACTTAAAATACAAAAACCGATGTGTATGTACCAAATATGACTTAAAAATCATCATAATCACACTTTTTGTTTAGTAGACTTGACAGACAGACAGACAATCAACCGAGAGAAAACAAAAACATCTTTAAGATACTTTTTATACATGGGATACAAACGTACTTACACTATTCGTAAGTACAAGAACTGTTAGTGATGGCATACTGCTGAGTTTTGTTTATTCGAACTTTTTTTTTTTAGAGGCGCGAATTATTAATGCGTTCCAGCACACAGGCAATTATGCCTCACTCTATATAGAGTTTTCTATATGGCCCCAAGCAGATATATTATGGAACATACATTAACAATCAGCAAAAGTAACTGACACTGTTTTTTTTCCATCTGAGTTTTCGTCGATTTTCACGTGTAAAATGTACTTGTTTTAATACAATGAAAGTAGAGTAAGTACCCTTCTTTTGCTGCGCGATTTTGTTGATGATAGTTTAAAAGTTTGCTTCTTCTTTGGTCGTTTTTGTTAATGCATTAAATGAGTTGACTGACTGACAACTGTGCGACGATGGATGTGCGTTGAAGTTGCTGTCAATAATTGCTACCAACTTTGCGTTTTTTTTTACCATCCTCTTCTTCTCATTTCTACTACATCGTTTTTTGTTAAATATTTTTTGTTTTCGTTGGTTTTTATTAAAGACATTTGCAGACAACGATTAAAAATCGATTATTATGCTGGAGTTAACCTTAGAGACATTGTGTACGTTTGTTCACTAATCCATCGTTTGTGTCAATAATAACGCTCTTAATGTGTGCAACGGAAGTTTTACGTTTTTTTTATTCGATCATTCGCTGATTCTTTATTGCAAACGGTAGCCAGACATTTGTGACAGTTTTTGGATGAAGTGTCGTCTGTTGTTCTTAATGGTTGCATTGGAGCCGTTAAGTCTGACTTCTTTATACACCAGAAATTGCATGGTATACAAATTATTTAAATTCGATTGAACTTTTTTTTTGTTTTTTTTTTAAGAGAAGCTACACTCAGGAAATTCTTCGTATTTATTTATGTGTTGCTTTCTTTGGAAAGGGGATAGGGGAGAGATGAAAAGTGGGGAAAGCTGAAGTGCTTCGGACATGGCAACACTGTAATTGCGCGAGATGATAAGTCTTAGAACAATTGTTGCTCGCCACCTGATGGAGAGTTGGCGAAATTATTGAAGCGTTTTGGTTCAAAGCCCTCATTCATTATTTTACTTCGGTGGCGTTAAGTGCTATTGGAACACTGAAGGTGGTCGCTACGACACTTAGAAGTGATAGAAAACTCATTCATATTATTTTTCTAAATTTATGTTGTCGTCACCGGGACTGGAACCCGGAACCATCTGTGTAACAGTCCAACGCCACAACGTCAACAACGTAACATCCTCTTAAAAATTCGTTGTGCTGATTTGAGGGATGACCTTGTGTGGCCTACATTTATTATTTAGACGCTTTTATCAACGTCCAATAGTATCCAAAGATCTACTTCTCGTATATCATAAAAATACGGAAACAAATAAAACCCAAAGTTTTAAATTTTTTTTTTTTGAGGAGAGTGCAAGACATTTACAATGAAAATGGAATGGACTTTGACTAAATATTAGTAGTTGTTTGAGTTGTAATACAGTATCTTTATTTTTAAGTGAAAAAAAACAGCCATTTGTAGAAGAAATTTAATTTTTGACTACAATTGCAATTCATTTAAAAAAATAAAACACATCAAATTACTGTATTATGATTTTACATTCATTTTATACCGTAGTTTTTTTTTTATTTTAAAAAATAAAACAAATAATTTTTTGTTTATTTTTTACTACATATGTGGTTCATTTTTACTGTAAATGTTGTTCATTTTTTGAACAGTATAAAACAAATGAATTTTTTAGTTGAATTTCCTGAAATGTAATTCGTCCTGCTTTCAAGTGAAATTTCATTTGTATTCAACTACATTTGCAGTGGTTTTTGCCTACATAGTATTCTAAGTGTACATGAAATATCCGTCCGTAATATAATTCTTACCATGCATGAACCTTGGGTGTTAAACCATAAGAAAATGTTTATTTCCATCCTTAGCTGGATTTGAACCCACAATTATATCGTTTGTTTTCCGGGAATTTGTCCATCTGTTAATCTAGGTACTTTTCTTTCAAGTTTTACTGCATGGAGTGCTAGGGGAACGAATGGAATTCCAAACCCGCTGATTGAGGGACTTCTTGAACCGTATTCTTCGAAAACCTATCACCTTCCTCGTTGCATTGAATGTTCATACTTCCAGGTAACCAGCACCGATATATATTATGATGCTCAGGGATAACTATTAATTGATTCTGTTGAATTTTACCCAACTTTTATAAGGAAACTGGGTAAATATACTCTAACTGTGGTACACACAAAATGTAGTTCATTACACATAATGTGTGTAAATTTACTCATAATATGCTTAATAAATTTTTTAGTATTTACAAAGGGGTAAGGGGCCCCAAATTTGACACGATTTTTAAATAATGATCTACAGCGCAAACGAAATAAGCAGAGACCGAAAATAACAGTTATCCCGAAAACTTTAACTCAAAAACTCTCTATGTTAGAGTCAACGGAGACATATACTATTATATACCAAATGATTCGTATTGAAGTGCTCTTTCAGAATCTATTGTGATCTTAAGGAAACGATCTCAACTCCACAGTTAAGAGTTATTTTTCAACGAAAAAAATAAAAGATTGGATGAAACTCTTAAGAAGAAAGTTTTATTTCGCCTTCATTAAATAAAACTCTTTTGAGGAGTTTTATTTTTTCCGTCTGAAATAAAACTCTTTGAGGAGTTTTGTTTTTCACGTCAGAAAATAAAGCTCATTTAAGGAGTTTTATTTTGAAACTCATTTATGGAGTTTTATTTTTCCGTCTAAGATAAAACTCATGTTGTTTAGTTTCTTCTTTTTTATTGACTTTATTTGCTATAATGTGTTAAGTAATTTATTTATTTAATTTAGCGAACATGACTTTTTCTGCGGAAAGGTTTGAACACAGGTCGCTCCATATCAATTTAAGAGCAAGGAATGCTCTTTCCACGCTTACCTGGGTTGCAGGTACACACTGTGTAGTTTTTGCCAATGTATTCAAGTACGGATAGTGTATTCTTTTAGCCTCCCAGAAATCAAAAACAGGTTTATCAATCGATAAGGGCCTTGGAGAAAAATTGTCTATTTCATAGGAAGTTTTTTTTCATCCTCATTATCACTTCCTTCGCTTTATTGTTCCATATCTACATATATAAGAAATAAAACAACAACCATTTAATAATAGGAATCAAACAATAACAAATTAAACCCCCACATGTTTTCATTTTAATGTCGATTTTTTCAATTGGAATGCAAGTGATTAGATTACACTGCCTTACAATTTGTAATGATCTGGCAAACGGCAAGCTTTGAGTGTTAATTTACATAAAATGAGTTTTATTCTCAGACGGAAAAAATAAAACTCCTCAAATGAGTTTTATTTTATACGGAAAAAATACAACTCCTCAAAAGAGTTTTATTTAATGAAGGCGAAATAAAACTCTCTTCTTAAGAGTTTCATCCGATCTTTTATTTTTACGTTGAAAAATAACTTTTTTTATGTTTTTTTTTCTTTTTAAGCCACAAAATAACTGTTATAAAGGAACTTTTTTGATATCACTTATAACCGTTACGGTCCCTGGAAATAAGATATCATAAAGCGTTGTATACCATATGAAAGCACAATAGGTTGGGTATACACACAATATGATTATGTTAAAAACTAACTAAAATACTTATTAAATTAATTGAAAACACAATGAAAAAAAATACTACTGATTTTTTAGTATATTGAACACATTTTCATACTTATCTTTAATCATTGTTTAAATAACCGATAAAAGTAGTAAAAACAACAGAAAGTCTTTTAAAACAATCTTCAATATTTGACGGACAAAACGTAAAAAAGGATTTACTTAGATTGATTTAGATATTTAAATATTTTTTTTTGGTGATTACACAATCTATGGGTACTTTTAGACATTGTTAAGCTAAATTTTTCTCTAGTTTGACAGTTGGCTTAGAAAGCCTCATATATAAGTACTCTAAAAAATGTTTTAAAAATGGATCCAGGTTATTTGAATCTTTCTAAAAGTTTCATGTTTTTAAGAATTTTCGCTATTAATTTAAGTTGAACCTAAAAATTTCGGTACACAGAGAATAAAAACACTTATATATATATACATTATGATTAAAATTTTTAAACCTAAACAAAGATATAGTTGTAATTTTGAAATTTTTAGATATTATGTCTGGGACATGCAAACAAACTTATAATAAACATATGGGCAACTTCAAAAATTTACAGCACCTAGACATTTTTTTTTAAGTTTTTTTTTTTTTTTGTCTGACATCAATGTCGATTTGTGTGTGTATAAGCCTATATTTTAGCGTGTGAAATCCGTTCGCGTTAATCATTTTTATTAAGCGGCGCAAATTTTACGGCGGTTTTAAGTTAAAAATTAAAAAAAAAAATATTAAAATTACAGTTTTTGTTAAAATTGAAAAAGGATAACGCGTGTGGATAATACCCCTTAAGGGCTTTCTTAGCACACTAAAATATTTGTAAAAGCTTCAATACTTTTTAAAATACACTGAAAAAAAAAATAAAAAAAATTTTTTTTCATCGTGTATGCATATAAAAATTTATTTAAAATTGTTTACAAAATTACGGCTAGTATAAGACATAATTTGTAATATTTTGGGAAAAAACTATTTGCCTATCGCTAATGGTTTAAGAGATATAATCATTTAAACTTTACCACTCATGATTTTTTGCTATTTTTATTTGTTACCTTTGAAAATTTGTAAAATTGTTCTGCAAATTGGAAGCTGTAACTAACGTTTCGTTAGTTAAATCTTGGGTTACAAAATTCTAAGCCGTTTTAAATTTTTTTTAATCCGCAATTTTTTGTGTTGATGGCATTGTTTTTATTATTATTGTTATTTAAAACCGAATACCTAACTAACTTCCTTACACCAATTTGCGATTTGTTTGTTTTGCTTTTTATTTTTTTATATTGGCGATATTTGTTTGTTATCGGTTAATTTGTTTCGCTTCTCAGTTTTTACGAATTTCACGTTTTTAAATGCATAATCTGAAACCATTTTACTAATTTTTATACACGACTGTTCACGCGCATAAATAAAATAAACTTAATTGAAACTCAAATATTTATTCTTAAAAGCATTCAGCAAAGGCTATTATGATTGATGATAGAGTTTTTATAATAAAGCAAGTTCTTTAAGATGTCATTGCATCGGCGGTAATTTGGCGGTTTTCGCGGTAGTATGTTTTAATTGTTTTGTTGAAATTTGTTAAGGTGGCCCTCGTGAATATTGTTTAAAAATAAAGTCTCACTTTCTAGGGGTTCAAAAAAAAAAAAAAAAACGCGTTTTTTTTGCAAATATTAATATTGGACAGATTATAAAATACTTGTTGGGATTCTGGGTTACTTATTAACCCGAATTCAAAAATAATTCTTTTAAATTTTCAAAATCAAATATTTCATACAAGGATGCTTTTTGAGGTTAGAAACATTTTGTTTCCTCCATAAAATTTTAAATCCTTAAATTTTTTGGTGCGTTTTCGATTTTAGTATCAAGCTCAGTAAAGTCTTCCATTCGATGTACGTTTGAGCGGAATTGAGACAGCGCTTTAGTTGTCACAAAGCGAAATGTGTTTGGAAAAAACTGCCGCTGCACGCGCCAGGATTGAAAAAAAAATATTTTTTTTTGCACTTTATCAGTTTAGTCCGTCGCGAAGAATCTATTTAGAAACCTAAACATATTCCCAGGCCATGTTTTGATATAAAAAAAAGCTTAAAAAAAATTGTTTTTTTGCAAAAATTTTCAAAAGTTCATAAAATTTTTGCGTTTAAAAATTTTAAAGTGTGTTTTCGCCTCGGAGGTGCACTTTACGAAGTTACTTACATCACGCAATACACTAGCCAACTAAAAAGACAATTCAGATTGTCAGACGCAAAAAAGATACATTTTTAAAAAATTTACGCTAATTTCTTTTAAGTTTGTGGTGTCCGTGGAACGTTATTGGTGTGCTGACACCAACTTGATATACCTCAAACTTTATAAAATTACGCCGTTTGATTAATTCTGCGCTTAAAACACATTTTAATTAAACGGCGCAAAACCCCAATTAAAAATCTTCAAAAAGTTCAAAATTCGGAAAATTTTGGTTTCACTTGTAAACCACCATGCAACTTTTCACCCAGCAGCGATATCAAAAAATTTTTTGTGTGGATATATCCTCCAAGTCTAGTGACTATATTTTGTATTGGTTTGGATCTGAAAGCTAAAAACTATTACAGAGAAAACGGAATGAATAAAAAAACTCTTGCAAGTTTCAAGTCGTTTTTTTAATTTTTCGAATTTTAGATGACCACCAATTCTTAAGGTGAATACTTTTTAATGTAAAGCTTTGCACGTCATATCCTTCAAGTATAGTCATCCAAACCCTGTACAACGTTTTTTTTCAATTCATAAAACTTAACGAAATAAGAGCCATAGTATGTCGGTTTCAGCAGGTGCTCAAAAAATTTGAAATAGCCCATATATATATATATTTGCAGGCAAACAGATATATGTTTGCCGGTAAACGTTTTTCACTAATTCCAAACATATTTATGTATATGTTTACAGGCAAACATAATTATATTTGCACTCAAACATGTAATATCAGGAACATGGGAAACGGAAATGTTTTCCAAACAAAAGTATATTACGAGCATTTATATTTCCAACAGGGTGTTTTTAGTGTGTATTCGTTGCTCGGTATGCGGTGTATGTATTTATTCGATACATCGCATACCGAGCAATGAATACACGCTAAAAAAACACCCTGTTGGAAATATATATACATACATATATATTATATATATATTTTAACGCAGAAAGCTGTTAAACTGCATTAAACTAATATGTCAGAATAGTCACTGTCACTAAAACACTGTCATTTATGCTCTCAGTTTAGTTTATTTATATAAATCCAGCAACATGCGTTAGAGCATATACCTTTTAAATGATAGTGAAAGCTGAAAAATATTATAATAATTTAATCTTCAAACAAATATCTTTAAACATAAATTAAATCATACTTAATGCATAGTTTTTCTTCCATGATAAATATACTTTCTATGTAAATATAACTCCAAACAATTAATTGCTTTCAATGTCAACAACTTCCTTTTTCGATTGTAACTACAGTTGTCAACATTTTAACGGAAACGGATATAACAAATGAAATCTCAAATATTGAGAAAGACCCCCCTTAACGCTGTCTACTTCAGTTTATAACAATTAATTCAACAAAATTTAATCTTTTGTTAAATTACAAACAATAATTTAAATGTTATTGCAAAATATGTACAACTATTTAAGTAAATATGTTGGTGTCCTTAACTTTTTATCTTAATAAACAATTTATGCAAATGAGTGTTATTTTAGCGTAAAAGATTATGTTGTTGATTACACACTTACTGGTGTATTATGTTTGTCTAAGAAAATGTTTATCTATGTCTATTTGTCTGCCGGTATGTGTTATAATTGCCATGGAATTACAATTTTAAACAAACAAATTCATAAGATTAGTACGATGGAAAAGAAAATATTTATTTGCCAAAAAAAAAAAACCCTTTTATTTCATTCATTTTCTTAAAAGAAAAGTAAATAGGAAGTATAATGTCTTACAGTGTTGTTTTTTTTTTTTTTTTGGTATTTGTAAGAACATAAAATACAGATTAAGTCGATATTAAAGTATATTTTAACCCTTTCGCTACCGACTTTTTGTTTGTGGGTATATTTCTATTTTGACTTCAGATTAGGGATCCTTTAATTAGAAAGAAAAGGTTGACATGTATGCCCCTAGGGTGGCCCTTAAAAAAAAGTGTTAAATCTTAAGGTCTCACCCCCAGAAATATGCGAATGGCCAAAAAAGTGATAAATACGAAGTTTTGGGCCAATCGAAAAATATTTAGATGTCGCTCAAAGCGATTAAAAATTGCAAATGCGTTTATATGGGGAAAAAATTACTTTTTTCGAGACTTATGTAAATTTTTCAATTATGGGAAAAAATTTTATTCTACATATTAAATTATTTGATATAAAGAGATAATTATCTATTCAAAAAGGTATAAAAATTCAAATTCGGTTAAGAACTAGCCCAGTAATAAATAATGCCCCAGACCAAAAAAGGTTAAATTATTACTTCATTGAGAAATTCGACCACACGTCATAAATATTTTTGAAGTCGATTACTAAGTTATGATTTTTTTACTTAAAAGACTTAAGGCTATGAGATATGGAACAAGATTTTTTTATTGAATGTCGTAAACCTGTCGTAAGATGACATCATACGCGGACAAAATTTTTGTGACGTTTTTGAAATCTCTAATCTCTAATTTCAAATTTCAAAATTTTTTCTTAAACGAAACCGAAAAAATTGATGTTTGGAGTCCAGTAGCTTGTTTAGAACACCTTAGAGAATGAAAATAAAGAAATTTAAAAATATCCACTGGCACACTTGGGTAGGGCAACGATTTGATTTTTGCGGATTTCGAGGAAATTGCGTTTTTTGGTGATAACACGGCTTATTTGCTGTAATAAAATATTTAAAATTAAAAATTAGCTACTTCTGTAATGTTAGTTGTTTTTTTTTTATCATCGCTACACAAGGTTGACAAAAAAAATTTTTGAACATCATTAACCCATGTGAACCTGGTGCCCAAAATGACCCCAGATTTTTTTTTTTTTTTTTAATTTACAAAAGAAGTCAATTTTTTGCTTACTACCAATTAATTTTAGGAAATGTGATTTGAAATATTATAATATAATGTTTGAAGTTACTATGGTAAAATTTTTGGACGAAATAATTAACGTTAACCCTTACCTTGTCGATTCGATTTTTGCGGATTTCGAGGAAAATGTTGTTTTTGGTCATGACAAGGCTCATTAGTTTAATAAAAAATTAAAAAGAGAATATTATATTTCCTAACAAATAAATCTTTGTATTATTTAGTAAAAAAAAATAATATCATTATAAAAAAGGTAAACATTTAGATTTTCATGTTAAAATAATTTTTTTTTTTACAAAAATCTCAGTTTAACGTTGAAACACTAACCGTTTTACTTATTTGTCTACCATTTTTTTTTCTGAGTGTAATTCGCTTAATTTTTATTTTTTTTACTTAATAATACAATCATTTATTTTTTTGGAAATATAATATTCTATTTTTAATATTTTATTAAACTAATGAGCCTTGTCATGACCAAAAACAACATTTTCCTCGAAATCCGCAAAAATCGAATCGATAAGGTAAGGGTTAACGTTAATTATTTCGTAAAAATAATTTAATATGTAGAATAAAATTTTTTCCCATAATTGAAAAATTTACATAAGTCTCGAAAAAAGTCATTTTTTCCCCATATAAACGCATTTGCAATTTTCAATCGCTTTGAGCGACCTCTAAACATTTTTCGATTGGCCCAAAACTTCGTATTTATCACTTTTTTGGCCATTCGCATATTTCTGGGGGGTGAGACCTAAAATTTGAACACTTTTTTTTTGGCCCATATAACGAAGGGCCCCCTCCAACTAAAACATTCCAATAACCAAAAAAAAAATTGTATCATATTGTTATTTTTATTAGATTATAGATATAGCTTACATGTCACATTTCGAAATTCTAGCTTTCTTAGTTTACGAGATACACCAAACATCCCTTTTTTCGTAGACGAAGGTTCATTAAAAAAGTCGGACTTTCTTAACAAATATCGGGACTATCTATATTGCCCTGATCTACAGTTTATCCATATAACGATTTTTATTGAACGACGAAGTTTTATTGCATTATCAACATTTTCATATTTATTCAAAAATATGTACGCTGTAGTGAACAGGGGTACTGAAAGGTTTAATTCTGCTGTTTAAAGTCAATATTTTTCAGAAAACTTAAATATTTTGTGGGTATGATATGATTTTTTTGTTTTACAGATGCAGTTGGAGAATGACTTATATTGCGACGCAGTGCGATAAAGCCATGGGCAGAAAGACCATATGGTCTTATTTCACCGTTTTTAGAGAAATAAGACGATAAGGTGTTTTTGTCCATGGCTTTATCGCACTGCGCCTTATATTGCCAATGAATTTATTCTACTTTCGAGTCTATGGACAAATTTTGCCTTATCCTTGGAAACCACATAATGTTTTTTAACGATGCAATCCCAATTAACCACAGAATTTCGAAAAAACACGGGAACTCAATTTTAAAAATCTTAGTTTTAGGGATTTGAGAAATCAAAACTGATAGAATTATCATTAAAGAAATATTTCATACATTTTTTTTTTTTTTTTGTATTTTCAATGAAAAATTTCATCATATCAATGAAATATTATTAATATTAAGAAATTTTTCATAAAAAATTTTTTTATAAAATTTCATAGTTTCATAAACAAAAATGCATTCGATTTCATACATTGTCTCTTCATAAATTTAACGAAACTGTTCCTTAGAGCTATGAAATTATTTCAAAGACTTTTTTTTCATATTTTCATAAAATTTCATAATTTCATAAATTTTCACACATTTCAAACTTTAGTTATAAGATTTAATTCTCAAGTGTTCAACATATTTTATAAAGTTATTTATTATTTCAAGTAAGCCTTTTATTAATTTCGGACTTCTATGAAATTGTTTAAAAAATCAAACGAAACGGTTGGCTTAGATTCAATGCATTTTTCAAGACATTCGTGAAGAGTTTTATTAATTCAAAGATCTGATTAACAAGTACTAAAAAAATTTATGAAACTGTTTTACAAATTATATGAACGAATCAATATCGCAACGATTCATTAGTTTTATGAAGCTTTTCATTAATTCTTCAAACATTTCATAAACATTGACTTATTTCTTCTCGAAATGACGAAAATTTATTTTCGCTGGCTTATAGAAATAAATTTGGTTTTTGTTTTAAACTTTAATTGTGTTTTAGTCTCTAATTGGAAATATAGCAATTTCATCACTATTGACCACTTTTTTCAAGAAAATCCGCTAAGTCTGACTTAAAAATCGCTAGAAATAGCTTTTTTTTTAACTAGAAAAGTGAAAAAAACTAGTTTACTTTTAGAAAAAAAATACACTAAAACTTTAAAAATATGCTAATTATTGCGTTATTTAGAGTTTTTGGATTAAAACTAGTAAGTATTGCTAAATGAAGCTAAGTAAAGGTTTTTCCAATAGGTACTTGACAACTTTGAATTTAATTTGTGAACGCACTATTTCACTGATCATCTAACTGTTACCTTCCTTTTTTTCAGTAACCTCTACATTTTCATCATGGTAAAACGTACACGAACGTACAACGTATGCAAATTATGAAAATGTACTACCGAAATTCGGAGTCGGTGGCCGAAACTTTAAGAGCGAATTTCAACGTAAAATCTTCTTCAGTGGCGAAGCTCATTTTTGGCTCAATGGGTTCGTCAATAAGTAAAACATGCGTTTTTGATTTGTTGAAAATCCACATGAGCTTCATGAATCACCACTTCATCCACAAAAAATAACTGTTTGGTGAGGTTTGCATGCCGGCGGCGTCATTGGACCATATTTTCTCGTCGACAATAACGATCGTCACGCTACTGTGAATGGCGATCATTATCGCGTCATGATTACCGTTTAGTTTTGGCCCGAATTGAAAAACATGGACTTGGACGACATGTGGTGTCAAGAGGACCAGTCAATTGGCCGCCTCGTTCTTGCGACTTAACACCTCTACACTTATTCCAGGTGGCATAATTTGGATACCTGTAGGACCGCGAGACTTACGTGGCCCAACTACGACCTAGGGCGTACAAACTCTCTCCTGAGCAGGAGCAGGAGGGATGTCTCGAGGCTAACGGCTGTTCTGACCGGTCACTGGCTGATTGGTAGGCATGGCATTAGACTTGGGATTGTACGTGGTTCGCATTGTCGCAGCTGCGGCATACCGGGCGAGGAGGAGACTGTGGAGCATCTTCTATGCGATTGTCCGGCGCTGCAGAATATTCGACTCCGGATCTTGGGTGACCATATACTGGACGACCTCTCGGTAATATCACGTGTGGGATTCGGTAATCTCATACGTTATCTTAACCGAACGGGGTGGGTCTAGTACTCCGGATACTAGTTCCTTACGGGTAGTGTGGTCTCTTCAAAACGGAGTCGCTTTTTTGACTCTACTTGATGCTCACGAGTAGCGTGAGCTGCCACTTAAACCAACCAACCAACCAACACTTATTCCTTTGGGGCTACGTCAAATCATTGATCTATGCCAAAAAGCCGACGACGTTGGAAGAACTCAGAGCCAACATTAAACGCAAAATAGCGGAAATAGCCGATATGTGTGACCGAGTCATCGAAAATTGGGTCCAACGAATCGACCGCTGCCGACGTGCCCGCAGTAGCCATATCAACGAAGTCGAGTTCCATTCATAAATGTTTTGATTGTATTTCAGATCGATAATAAAGTTTAGGAAATAATAGAAAACATATAATTTTCTATTGTTGATTTACTTGAATAAACGTCACTACATTGCTAGGTCTGTCAAAAAAACAGAGTAGTATTTGGAAGATGACAAAGCCAATTGTGACAATTTTTTGTTGTTGTTTTTGTTTTTTCTTTGATATTTTAAATTTTGAATCTCGCTCCTAGACGAGGACAAGAAATTCTCATTGAGTTTGTGATTTAACATAACAAATATCTCTAGAAAGTCTAATAACAAAGTCCCCTGAAGATTTCCTTAGGCAGGAATGAAATCCGGATAGGGACACGCCTACATCAGATTGCTTTTCACAATTTGTTAAATAAGTTTGGGACTTTAGCACATTTAATTACTATAAATGGGTTTGCGTTTTATTTAAAAAAAAATTGTCAAGTCCTCATTGAAAAACCCGTTACATAACTTTAAGGATATTTAGTCTAAAAATACGAAAGAGCAAATAATATCTATAGTAGAATGAATTTTAAAGTGAAATTTGATAATTTTTATATGATCACCTATGGGCAAATACAATACAAAAAATACTTGTTTGGGTAATATACAAAAGACAAAATTTTTTGCGGAAATGGCTAGAGTTTTCCGATTTGCCACAACTTCTCCTTGATGAAGGGTTTGTTAAAAAAATCTTTAATTATATAAATTTATGTGGAGCTCTCACGGTATCCTGAGTAATGAAGAAAAATGTGAAAAAATTTAACTAAACAGACAATAACTCAGAAACATGCTGGAATACCACATATGGACTTGGTGACGGTATAGAAGAATAATTTGTAATAAATATATATATTTTTTTTTTAACATTTTTAGAAAACCTTTTTTTAAATATAGCGGTTTGAAGCATAGATTAAAAAAAAAATGCATTTACCGTCAAGAAGTAAATTATGTTTGCGAACCAGGAAAACTACGATTTAAGTACCTTTAAAATGATGTATCTTTTAGAGCTTAAATCGTTCAAAAGATGAGGGGAAATTATGTTTAATTATTGTACTTTTGCAATGTTTTTCATTATTTTTATGTTTTTCATAATATTATTTTTTTTTATCTAAATCTCTTTTTCTATTAAATTTAGTACATTTTTTAGATTTTTGTCCACAACTTTGAATCCCGTAAGAGGTCTAAAAATTAATTTGGCAACGGCCTAGTGGAATAAATTATAATTATTTATATATTTTTTTGAAATTAAAAAAAAAAAAACAGTTTTTTGAAATACAGTGGTTTTAAACCGCGGATTTGGAAAACAATGCATTTACCTTCAAAAAAAATTATGTTTTCGCTTATTTTATTTAATGCATGATAACAGTGGCTTTCAAATTAGGTATCAATGAATCACGTAGCTTTAGCCGTTAAAAAGATATGAACGATTATAATCGTACATAATTATGTACGACTACTTTTGTTAAATTTTAGATTTTTCATATTTTAAAACGCGATATTTCCACAACAGTTAGAGTTAACAAGACAAAACTTATACAATGACATACTTATATAACACTTTCCCACCGTGCAAAAGCTGAATAAAAGTGAAGGGGGTAGTGTTCGAAAATTGGATATTTTTTGATGGCTTTATATGGAATGAGTCAATAGTGCCTCAATAAATTTTTTCTGAAGTTTATGTGCACTTATTGCGTCCTCTAATTGTGGACATCCAAAAAAAAAATTAAGTTATTTTTTTAATTTTTTAATTGTATACAAGATCGGAAAATTCTGAATCTGATCTTTGAGTTTTACATAAAAATTACATGATGCACAACAAATTCTTCTCATTCTAAAAAATTTCCCGTACTTTCTTAACCAAATCAGAATATAACTTTTATAACACCGGTCTACGTTCTACAAATTATTAATTTTTCAAAAAAGTGCTATAAATAAATGTCAAAAATTATAGTTTTTAATTATGTATATGGCAACCCTGTAACAATAGTTTTACAATTTTTGCTCATTTTTTATATGGAAAAGACCTAAAATTTCCACATGATACGTTCTTATATCTCCCTCGTATCCAAAATTATCGGATCTTAAGAGTAGATGTTGCTTTAAAGCAACGGCAGTGTAAAATGATTTTAATAAGTTACCGTCGGTATTTATTTAAATCATCAACATGCAACATAACCGAAAATAAAATATATAAAAAAAAACTGTAACAATTAACAAATAAAATTTAATTGGCCCATCATACAATTCACATTACGCTATGGATTGCATTTAACTGAGCTCAGCTTTAAATGGGAGCAAACAGAAAAAAGTGTGAACAATTTAAACTGAAAACTAATAAAAACCTGAACACGTAATGAATACGCCAAGTGTTCCACATTTCAATATAACACGATTGCTGCTGTTTTTTTTTTTTTTTTGTTTAATTCCATATATTTTTCATGCGTCAAAACGTTGCAAGAAATATAATCAAAAGAAGAAAAAAATCAAATGAATATTAAATAAAAAAAAAATAAAATAAAATAATGTTGAGCGAATTTATATGCGATAAATGCAAAAAACTGCATCGCAAAACGACAAAAACTTTTGAAATAAATTTTTACTATAAAAATTGTAATAAAAATTAAAACTATGACAAGTAATTTTTGCTAAAATAACAATTTTTTTTTTAAAGTCTGAAACACATACGGTATAATAAAATACTATTCAGAAATATTACACTGTGCTGTAAAAGTATACGAAATCTTGTGTAATAAAGAAAATTTATAGTCGATATTAGTATTTTTCGATTTTATGTTTAAAGATAATCGTTTATGACACTGCTCACTTCATCAGCGACAAAAAATGTACGGTCAGAGAGCATACATAAAAGGTCTTGCAAACATTTGTTTAAACTTTTGTCCTGTTAAAAAAAAAAAATAGTAAAGTTGAGAATAAACTTTTGCTGAGTCAGCAAAATTTTAGTCAATTTGAAAATTTGCTAAGGTCAGCAAAAACTTTTGCTGAAAATCAGCGAGCTGTTAATTAGTAGATTCAGCAAAAGTTTTGCTAACACTTAGATGATTCAAAATTAAAAAACCTTTACTAAAAGTTAACAAAATGTTTGCTGAATTTTAGTAGACTAAAAAATTTTTAGAAAAATTATACTTTAGTTAATTTATTTTCTGAAAATCATTTAAATGTGATTACTCCCACATTGGCGACATGAATTAATGTACATTCAAAAACATAAGTTTGTAGAAAAGTTAGTAGAAAAGTTAGTAAAACATCTTCTAAATCAGGTGTACTATTTTTCAGCAAAATTTTTTGCTGAAAAATTATGTTTTAAACTAAAATTTTAGTTATATTTACTGTTTTGAATTACTGTTTTGAACTAGTGTCTTACTAATATTTTACTAATTTTGTACTAATTTATTTTGCTAAAAAATTGTGATGATTAGCACATCAATAGTGTGAACGGCAACCAGACTGAAAGATATACGCAGAATGAATTAGCTGTCGCGGCATGTCTACATGTAGTAGTGACAAGGAAAATGACACTAAAAAGTACAGCTCTAGTAAGATATAATATAAAAAAAAAAACAACCGTGGAAGATTTTTGTAGCTTTTTCTTACATAAAACAAAATTGTGGATTAAAACAACTTAATATATTAATTAAATAAAAGACAAAATAAAATGTTTAAATTTAATAAAGATTAAATGTGTATTTGTAAACTAAATGTTTATATATATTAATAATCTTGTGTGGTCAAATTGCAAACAAATATGCAATAAGTATACAGACTTAAGCGAACGACAAAGAAATTCATCTGAGTTAGATTCTGTTTCCTTTTTCTTATTGCAAAAAGTGTTGTATATGTTATATATTGTTATCTTTTCGTTTCGTTTCTATAATTCTCTGCGGCATTTGCGTTCCTTTAAAAGATAGCATCATTTAGACAATAGTTGATGTAAGTAGTTCAAAGATAATTTCGTTTATGTTATTTCTATTGTTTTTAGATATTACATTAATTCATATCATCAATTTGGGAGTATGGACATTTTTATATTTTGTAACGTATTGTAAATTATTTGAAAAAGAAACACAAAAATATGTTTTATGATTTTCAGCAAATAAATTAACTAAAGTATAATTTTTCTACAAATTTTTAGAGTTTCTTTCAGTCTACTAATATTCACCAAAAATGTTATTAATTTGTAGCAAGGGTTTTTTTTCTAATCTAATAAGTTTTAGCAAAACTTTTGCTGAACCTACTAATTTTGTTGCTAAAAATCAGCTCGCTGACTTTCAGCAAAAGATTTTGCTGACATTAGCAATTTTTTTTGCAAGCACCCTACTGACTAAAATTTTGCTGACTAAGCAAAATTTTTTGCTGACTTTACTAACTTTTTTATTTGAGTGTAATATCTGAAAAAAAAATATAGAAATAACACAGGACGACAAATTGTTACTTTTTTAAAATTAATAAAGATCTGTCCATCAATTATATATATTTTTGACATGCTGATTTCAATGGCGCGCTTAATTTTTTGATCAATTTTACAGATTTTGAGAAAAATATAAAACAATAAAAGTTTGGCGGTTTTGTATTTAATTTAAAATTTTTTGAAAGCAATGAATCTGGTTTTGTTTTGAGGGAATTAAATAACAAGACCTGTGTTCATATTTACACACCCATATTTAATATTTAATGCACTCAACTTTATATTTCTACCTCGGCCACACGCTTTATGTAAATTTTTAACTTTTTTTACAGTTTAGGCGAATATGAAATCTTAATGAAGAATTGACCTGAATAAGTGTTAGTTCTTCAAAAAGAGGCAATTAATGGAACAAAAAAATGTATTTGCATATAGCGGCTTATAAAGGGAGATTTTTCAGCAATTTGCTTTTTGGCAACACTGTTTTGGCAAGTCAGTTATTTTAGTGTAACATGTTACTGTTAAACATTTTCAGTTTGGTCTATAATTTAACCATGAATCGACTTACAAACAAACAACGCATGCAAATTATTGAACGCTTGCATATAATTGATGTTTTAACCAAACAAATGTTATTACATCGAAAAAATTCGGTAACAGCAACCGGAGTATTTGATTGGCAGCAAATATGGTAACCAAGACTGAGTCTGGTTTCTGAGTGTAAAAATACTAATCACAAGACAACTTCACAGTGGTGAAACCGCTGATTCAAATGAAATTTGGATAAGTTGTTGAAGACAAACAAATATTAAAGGTCGCACTTCTAGGGGTTCAATATTTAAAACCTTTTCGTATGAAAACATGCCTACAATTTAAAAAACTCAGATTTTTTTGCAGACCGTTTTAAAATACTCAAGAATACACAAGTTTTGATATCCACATTGCCAATTCTGTGAACACAGTGTTGCCACTTATTTCAAATATTTAAAATAAGGGGTATAATATCTCTTTGGAGAAAGTCATGTTAACCCATTTTTACCAAGCATAGATTCCGTACGAATTTTTTGACAAAACTTTGTGGCCAGATACGTTGCTTTTCCAGCATTGAAATCGCGGCCCCTAGTGGTGGTTTAATTTACTGGAATTGGAATCAATATATTTTTATATGAATTTTACTGCGTGCTTATATCACCTTCTTATTAAAAGTTATATGTAGTTAAAAATTGATGTATCTTCAAAGACACACTGGTAAAAAAAGGGTTAAAGACGAATGATTACGAAAATTTAAAAAATTCCAGACAACCTACCATGAAATTAAATAAATAATGCTCGGGTGTTCTCTAAAACGAATCCACATAAATTATTCGTTTTCATTTAAAATTATATGTTTTTGTTGTAGATAAGCGAATAATTTTATACGAATTCGATTTTTTAGAACAACCCCGGTATATGTTATTAAATTTCTCATATGACAAAGAAGTTTGGACGGACACTAGAGTGAAGTTAGCCCATTTTAATATCCCACTTTTTTAGAACAACAAAAAATGGGCTAACTTCACTACAGTACACAGTAGAGTGAAGTTGGCCCACTTTTTTATTTAAATTACAAACTTAACTTAAACAAAAAAAAAAAGGATAAAAAGAATAAAAAAAAACTAAATAATAACAAAACCCAAAAAAAAAATAAAATATATGCACGAGCGGGGCATGTGGAGCCCATTTAAGCCAAAAGGGGGTCGGTTAAAAAAAAATATATATAAATTCTTATGAAAATTTGCTCATTCCAGTTTTTATATATGTTATTAAATACTATTTCAGCAAGATGTAAAAAACAAAATCAAGGACGAAATCAGAATACAAGGACATCAAACTGAACCATGGGGGGTATCCTTCAAAAGAGGTAAATTTCAAAAAAAGTTAAAAATCTTACGAAAATACCCTCACTCCAGTTTTTATATATGTTATCAGAAAATACATCCCAGATTTGTTAAAAAAATTTCAAGGATGAAATCAGGATGCAAGGATATCAAACTGAACCATGGGGGTATCCTTCAAAAGAGGTAAATTTCAAAAAAAAATTAAAAATCTTACGAAAATATCCTCACTCCAGTTTTTATATATGTTATCAAAAAATACGTCGCAGATTTGTGAAAAAAATTTCAAGGACGAAATCAGGATGCAAGGATATCACACTGAACCATGGGGGTATCCTTCAAAAGAGCTAAATTTCAAAAAAAAGTTAAAAATATTACGAAAATATCCTCACTCCAGTTTTTATATATGTTATCAGAAAATACATCCCAGATTTGTTAAAAAAATTTCAAGGACGAAATCAGGATGCAAGGATATCAAACTGAACCATGGGGGTATCCTTCAAAAGATGTAAATTTCAAAAAAAGTTAAAAATCTTACGAAAATATCCTCACTTCAGTTTTTATATATGTTATCAGAAAATATATCCCAGATTTGTTAAAAAAATTTCAAGGACGAAATCAGGATGCAAGGATATCAAACTGAACCATGGGGGTATCCTTCAAAAGAGCTAAATTTAAAAAAAAAAGTTAAAAATCTTACGAAAATATCCTCACTCCAGTTTTTATATATGTTATCAAAAAATACATCCAGATTTGTGAAAAAAAATTTCAAGGACGAAATCAGGATGCAAGGATATCAAACTGAACCATGGGGGTATATTTCAAAAGAGGTAAATTTCAAAAAAAAGTTAAAAATCATACGAAAATATCCTCACTCCACTTTTTATATATATTATCAAAAAATACATCCCAGATTTGTGAAAAAAATTTCAAGGACGAAAGCAGGATGCAAGGATATCAAACTGAACCATGGGGGTATCCTTCAAAAGAGCTAAATTTCAAAAAAAAAGTTAAAAATCTTACGAAAATATCCTCACTCCAGTTTTTATATATGTTATCAGAAAATACATCCCAGATTTGTTAAAAAAATTTCAAGAACGAAATCAGGATGCAAGGATATCACACTGAACCATGGGGGTATCCTTCAAAAGAGCCAAATTTCAAAAAAAAGTTAAAAATCTTACGAAAATATCCTCACTCCAGTTTTTATATATGTTATCAGAAAATACATCCCAGATTTGTTAAAAAAAATTTCAAGGACGAAAGCAGGATGCAAGGATATCAAACTGAACCATGGGGGTATCCTTCAAAAGAGGTAAATTTCAAAAAAAAGTTAAAAATCTTACGAAAATATCCTCACTCCAGTTTTTATATATGTTATCAGAAAATACATCCCAGATTTGTTAAAAAAATTTCAAGGACGAAATCAGGATGCAAGGATATCAAACTGAACCATGGGGGTATCCTTCAAAAGAGGTAAATTTCAAAAAAAAAGTTAAAAATCTTACGAAAATGTCCTCACTCCAGTTTTATATATGTTATCAGAAAATACATCCCAAATTTGTGAAAAAAAATTCAAGGACGAAGTCAGGATGCAAGGATATCAAACTAAACCATGGGGGTATCCTTCAAAAGAGGTAAATTTCAATATGTATGAAAATATATGCTATTTTAAAAATATAGCAGATTTGTGAAGAAATATTTTATATTGTGGATATTTTTATTGATATTTAATGGGCATTTTGGTAGAAGTAATAAAGGTCTAAGGGTTTCTTGTTAAAGTGATAAAAGTCCGAAAATTAGAAAAATTTTGTACGAAAAATAATTCAGAATTCTACACTTTTTCAAAACTAGTTTCAATGCTTTTTTAATTAAACGCTAATTTTACTTGTAAATTAAATTAGTACTTATTTAACCACAGATTTTCATTCTGTATTTTTTGATTTGTTTTAAATAGATAATTGCAACTGCAGTAATTTGTACAAACTTTTTAAATTGGGGAGTTTTTGGGGATATTTTTGAATATGTTTCGGGATAACGAAGAAAAGTGCGGGGCAAGCCTGCAAAAAACATACAGTGCGCTTGAGCATTTGTTCGATGAGGTTGTATTGTAATCACACAACCTCATCGAACATACAACTTGTATATTACACTGGACAAAATGTAAACTATATCAAAGAATGTTGTCACGCGTATACAAACGTGCATTCTGGAAACAGTTTTTTACTAAATATACCCTTATCACTATGGTAAAAATATAAAAAATTTTAATTTTATCAATAATGTAATTCACATTTAAGGTGCTCATGTACTATCGGTGTAATATAATACGATTTTTTACACTTTTCTGTAATTTAAACTTCGAAAATCATGATATTTTATTACTTTAATTGTTAATAACTTCTACATAATTCTATAAACACCATTTCAGTTGCACCATTTTTAAATCTCAAATTCTTTTACAAAGTTTAGAAATTCTTTATCAATGTTGTTTTCTTTAATTATTAAATTTGAACTTCCATTAATGAAGTAAAGTTTATTATTAAATTCAAATTGCATTACATGTGATGACATAGTTTAATACAATAAATTGTGAAATTTTTGATTATTTCATATATTTCATTTTGGGTTGGTTTTTAATATTTCTAAAAATTATTTATTATTTTATTTATTATTTATAGTATTATTTATTTTTATTCACATATTTTTTATTACTGCATGTTTTTCCATTTTTATTTAGATTATTATTAGGCCTGTTTTTTTAATCACCGAATTTAGTTTTGGTTTTCTAAATCAAAATATTCGAACTCGATGTTTGTTTGGCAAAAAGTTTGTTTTTTTTTTTTAAATACTTTATTTTTATCTGAATTTTACGTTTTACAAAAGCAGCGCTGGCATTCAATAACATTTCATAATAACGATTGGCTATCACAGTAACACTTAGAGTGGAATGAAAATTTTAAAAAAGCGATTCCATGAAAGACATGTTTCTTCTTATGTAAACGGTTTTAGTTTTCTATTTGACCTGTTTGATTTTGAAATATATAAAATACGAAATGACGATTTATAACGTTATTTTGTTGATTAAACAAAATTGAATGGGTAGAATTTAAAAATAAACCATGTACATCTGTATATGCTACTATTGGAATCGTAGTTTTAAAACTTTCATAATGGCATTGGTATGGGCGTGGTAGGTATCTGGCATTGTAATGAAAAGGTAGTGTTTGCCAACCATGAAAAAGTAAGCTCACACTCAGGGAACTTCTGCTGTAAAAATATAAAAAAAATACTTGTTTGAAGTGTAATGTAGTATCTTTATTTTTCAGTGAAAAAAACAGTCATTTGTAGAATAAATTTCATTTTTGACTACAATTGTAGTTCATTAAAAAAAAAAAACAAACCACTTCAAATTACAGTATTAGGATTTTACATAAATTTTATACAGTAGTTTTTTTTTATTTAAAAAGATAAAACACACAATGCTTGTTTATTTTCTACTACATAGTGGTTCATTAAGGTACCGTGAAATAACTCCCAAATGAAATAACTCCCAATGAAATAAGTCCCAAAAAAATGAAATGAGTCCCAATTTTAATAAATGAAATAACCTCCAAAGAAAAAATGAAATAAGTACCAGCATTTGGGAGTTATTTCATAGTAATAATAATAACTCCCAACAAAGAATGAAACAACTCCCAATAAAAAAAGTCCCAAAAAAATGAAATAATTCAAAATTCAAAATTCAATTTATTTTATAAATAAATGTAAAAATGTACATAATATTAAACATATTATAAAGATAGAATTTAAGGCATACATAAATATACAAAAATAATCAACAAAATTAATAGAAAAATACATATTAAAAATAAATTTATAGAAAAACCTGGAATAATCTTAGTTTTAGAAGTTAAAATAAATTAGTTTACATAGCATGAGGTAGTGAAACAGTGCGTAGGGGGGAAGGCGGCGTGGCGCGTGCGATTCGCGGCCGTGGCAATGGACATTACGACATTATTTTTTTTGGATATTATGTCACTTTCAAATGTGGCATAGCGTCCAGACTTTTTAAATAAAAAGATTAATAATATTTAGTAAATCAATACAATTTTTTTAAATATTTTTTAGTAGCATATCACAAAATAAAACTAAATTTATAAATCGTATAAGCGCACGCAGAAAAAACTTTATTTCGCGAAGCCGCCTGCCGCGTTCTACGGAGGAAAAAAACCCTACGGAGGAAAAAAAACCCCACACAGAAAAACTTGTTTTTACAAATTACTTGATGTCTTAAAACTATAACATTTCAACGGATTCGACATCTGATTTGAAAAACAAGTTCTTCTGGGTGGCGGCCTTCGGCCGCTATTAGGAGTTTTTTCCTCCGTAGAACGCGGCAGGCGGCTTCGCGAAATAAAGTTTTTTCTGCGTGCGACACAAAAGAAACTTCAAATTTACTGATCTGTTTCCACACTGGAGTATAATGTCCATGGACCTTATGTCGTAACACGTTTTCTTCGTAACATGTATAATATTTTCTTCCTCTAGCTTCCGAATTTTTTAAATAAATTTGATTCTCGACATTTACGTATAACAGTTTACTATTTCTTCTTTTTGCCACTCATTATTTCAAATTCAAGATTTGCCATTATTTTTTATCACTTTAATACCAATCTTTACTTACCAAAATTCTAGCAAGAACTGCGTTCCTTTTGGTAAAATAACTAATTGTATTGCTATTATTTACTTTACGTCAATTTTAAGAACCGTTACTAATGCATATAATGTAACTAATGCATACCAAAATGTAATTTTAATAGAAATGAAATAACTCCCAACAAAAGTGAAATAACTAAAATTGATTTAGACGATTTTTTAAATTTTTTGACTAATTAGATGATTTTTTTCCAAAATTGGATGGTTTTATGCTCAACAAATCGGGTTTTACTGGGGTTTTATTTAAAATCCAAATAAAAAAAATCCAATACAAGCGTTGCTTGTTTTGAATAATGACATTTTTACAAAAATTTTCGTATTTTTTGAAAATTTCATGGTAATAATTTTGTTATTTTCACATGAAGCATATTAAACAATATTAAACAAATACCTAAATCTGAGTCCCTAAAAATTTTATAAATAAAAAAATATTGGCGATAATGAGATAAATCAAGCCGTTTCTATCCCCACTTCTGAAAAACTAAACTGAGAATGTAGTACGATTTTTTTAGAGATAGAAAATGTTAAAATTTTGTCAACAGTGGTACAATAGTTCCCTCTTAAAAAATATTAATTCATAATAACTGCAATGGAAATAAATAAACGACAATATTTAAATTTTGTGGTTTAATATGTCTGAAACTTTAAATAAATTAAAATAGTAACTAAATATCTATAAGTGGTAGAAAATTTATAAAATAGTTTAAAAAAAAATATTTATTTGGAACAAAAATGCAAGTTCCTTAACTTAACTGAAAACATTTTTATTAAACAGTAAACTTCATAATATTCTGATTGCAGGTACCTAGAGATGTGTAATTTTTCTTTTCCCGATTTGGGACAGAGCTAAGAAAGAGGGCAATAAATTTGTACTTAAAATTCGTACAAAAAACAATAAATTGATCTTTTTTGACCCAAAATATTTTGACCGTAGCAAATAATGCCGTTTTATTTAAAAAAATTATCGAACTAGTACACAAACGGATATAGGTTTTCCTAACTTTAATTAGACTTTCTCTGTAGTCATACCAGGAAAATTGGTTTGGGTTTTCAACAATAAATAAAAGTTTTCAACACCAAAGTTTTGTTTTCGGTTAGTTCAACGGCTTATGACTTACAGCGTTTTTAGCAAAATTTTCCCAAACATGTAGCCATTAAAGTTTACTGCTATATAGAACTTTATTTAACGCTCTAACTGAATACCAAATGTTGAAGATTTAAAAAAATAATAAATTTTTTTGTGCAAATTTGTAACAAATTACTTCTAAAGGTTCCCGTACACTTTGCGATATTATTGCAAATATTATTGTCAGTATTATTGTAACTTTGACCTACACTTATCTTATATCCATTTATTTATAAATATAGAAAAAGACTCTGAAAAGAATTAAAAAATTTAAGTTCAAAAAAAATCTTTAATAATTCCTATCCAAGTTGCAGATAAAATTAAAATTTTTTATATTTTTACCATAGTGATAAGGGTATATTTAGTAAAAAACTGTTTCCAGAATGCACGTTTGTATACGCGTGACAACATTCTTTGATATAGTTTACATTTTGTCCAGTGTAATATACAAGTTGTATGTTCGATGAGGTTGTGTGATTACAATACAACCTCATCGAACAAATGCTCAAGCGCACTGTATGTTTTTTGCAGGCTTGCCCCGCACTTTTCTTCGTTATCCCGAAACATATTCCAAAATATCCCCAAAAACTCCCCAATTTAAAAAGTTTGTACAGATTACTGCAGTTGCAATTCTCTATTTAAAACAAATCAAAAAATACAGAATGAAAATCCGTTGTTAAATAAGTACTAATTTAATTTACAAGTAAAATTAGCGTTTAATTAAAAAAGCATTGAAACTAGTTTTGAAAAAGTGTAGAATTCTGAATTATTTTTCGTACAAAATTTTTCTAATTTTCGGACTTTTATCACTTTAACAAGAAACCCTTAGACCTTTATTACTTCTACCAAAATGCCCATTAAATATCAATAAAAATATCCAAAATATAAAACATTTCTTCACAAATCTGCTATATTTTTAAAATAGCATATATTTTGATATATATTGAAATTTTTTTCACAAATTTGGGATGTATTTTTTGATAACATATATAAAAACTGGAGTGAGGATATTTTCGTAAGATTTTTAACTTTTTTTTGAAATTTACCTCTTTTGAAGGATACCCCCATGGTCCAGGTAGATATCCTTGCATCCTGATTTCGTCCTTGAAATTTTTTTAATAAATCTGGGATGTATTTTCTGATAATATATATAAAAACTGGAGTGAGGATATTTTCGTAAGATTTTTAACTTTTTTTTTAAATTTACCTCTTTTGAAGGATACCCCCATGGTTCAGTTTGATATCCTTGCATCCTGATTTCGTCCTTGAAATTTTTTTAACAAATCTGGGATGTATTTTTTGATAACATATATAAAAACTGGAGTGAGGATATTTTCGTAAGATTTTTAACTTTTTTTTGAAATTTAGCTCTTTTGAAGGATACCCCCATGGTTCAGTTTGATATCCTTGCATCCTGATTCGTCCTTGAAATTTTTTTAACAAATCTGGGATGTATTTTCTGATAACATATATAAAAACTGGAGTGAGGATATTTTCGTAAGATTTTTAACTTTTTTTTTGAAATTTAGCTCTTTTGAAGGATACCCCCATGGTTCAGTTTGATATCCTTGCATCCTGATTTCGTCCTTGAAATTTTTTTAACAAATCTCGGATGTATTTTCTGATAACATATATAAAAACTGGAGTGAGGATATTTTCGTAAGAGTTTTAACTTTTTTTTGAAATTTAGCTCTTTTGAAGGATACCCCCATGGTTCAGTTTGATATCCTTGCATCCTGATTTCGTCCTTGAAATTTTTTTCACAAATCTGGGATGTATTTTTTGATAACATATATATAAACTGGAGTGAGAATATTTTCGTGAGATTTTTAACTTTTTTTTGAAAGTTACCTCTTTTGAAGGATACCCCCATGGTTCAGTTTGATATCCTTGCATCCTGATTTCGTCCTTGAAATTTTTTTCACAAATCTGGGATGTATTTTCTGATAACATATATAAAAACTGGAGTGAGGATATTTTCGTAAGATTTTTAACTTTTTTTTTAAATTTAGCTCTTTTGAAGGATACCCCCATGGTTCAGTTTGATATCCTTGCATCCTGATTTCGTTCTTGAAATTTTTTTAACAAATCTGGGATGTATTTTCTGATAACATATATAAAAACTGGAGTGAAGATATTTTCGTAAGATTTTTAACTTTTTTTTGAAATTTACCTCTTTTGAAGGATACCCCCATGGTTCAGTTTGATATCCTTGCATCCTGATTTCGTCCTTGAAATTTTTTTAACAAATCTGGGATATATTTTCTGATAACATATATAAAAACTGGAGTGAGGATATTTTCGTAAGATTTTTAACTTTTTTTGAAATTAACCTTTTTTGAAGGATACCCCCCATGGTTCAGTTTGATGTCCTTGGACTCTAATTTCGTCCTTGTATTTTTTTCACAGTTTTTAATGCAGTTTTATTTCAAAGCTGTAAAAACTTGGTCGAAGAAGTTCGTTTAGGTTTTAAAACCATATGCTAAATCACCAACTATTTCGAAAATATTAAGAAAGCGGGTTTTAGATTATTCCTAAGTATACAGAGCCACGGCAGCTTTAAATGACATTTTAATTACATTTTATTAAATATATTTGACAGATTTCACTGTGTTTTTCTTTGTTTTATTATTTTATAGGTTTTGGTATATATTCGATTTTTTTAAAAAGTGGGCCAGTTAAAGTGGGCTAACTTCACTTCGGTTGGACGGACATGATTTATATAACTTTAATTTTTACCTATAGTTTAATAACTTACACAAGAAATATATTAAAAAAAAACGTAAAATTCGGTCATTGTTGACCCCATCCAGATTTTCACCTATTCTGTGGGTCGTCCCTATACACAGTATTTGCGATGATGGATTCGAACCCGTCTGCTATGCAGATGATGTGGTGATACTACAGAGGGGAAGTGAAAATTAACATCGTTTCATTGCAAGAAACTACTCTGAGGTGACCACATAGAAAGTAGGATGAGTAATGCTCTCAGGGTGTAGGAGATTTGCAGGAGGGTAGTGGGGCCTAAATAGGTATTGATCCCAGAAATGACGCATTGGCTGTATACGACTGTGGTCAGACCGATTATGACATATGCAGCCATTGTGTGATTCCTTCGATCATGAAGAAATGTTATATCAGGAATCGTACGTCGGCATGCTGTTGGCGTTGCGATTTATTCAACATATATAAGGGCAATGAAGACAATACTCTCCATAAGCCCTACACACAGAGAAAAATTTAGCTACTTGCCAACTGAAATTCTGTTATTACGACTCAAATTCCGTTATTAATACTTTCAGACGGTTGGCACAACTTAACTATAGTTTTCACAACAAAGTTTGGTTAATTCAACTGAATTTTAGTTCCAATACCCAAAATATTCAGAAATCGAATGTAAATATCTGTGTACCATTTAAGCAGTTATCATTAATATACACTTTTCAATTCGGTTGGCACTTGGGGAGATGGTTCTTGGTTCAGAGGGTCCTCTGATAATCTACAATAACCTGCTGTCACATTTCGGAGGAGTGTAATAGGGTAACGGAAAAGCGTGTTCTAGCGAATTATTTGTTCCGGATAGGGAGATGTTGACAGATGGGGATATATTGGCTGAGACCAATGGTATCCTCTTCTAGACGCATGTCTCTAGGTTGGACGAGAGAACTAGTCTAGTTTTCTTTTGCCGGGAACAGGACATAAGGGCGTGCTCCCGACTCCCAGACCACTATACAGTTTTACAGGCGGAGATGGTAGCTATTATGGAGTGCATTCGCTTTCTAAATGAAAATTACTTCTCTGGAGCTGTTGTATGTTTCACTTATAGCCAGGCTCGATACAGTCGAGAATGGTTTTAAACTGAAAGAAATTTTGGTGTGGAGAGGATTGAGAGAGCTGGCTGTAACTCCAGACTGGCTCCAGACTGGCTCCAGTCTGGTTTTTAAATTTTATCTATAACTGGGTGAATAACAAAAATTTTATTAGCTCCTGAGTCAACATTTTTAAAGAAACATGTCCAAACTTTATTTTAATGTGTATATGCCATAAGTTTCGCCAATGATTTTATACATTTAGTGGTAATTTTGCATACATTTTTTTAATAACGCTTTATAACCTCCAAATTTCTTATAAAATAATAAAAATCTAAAGATGAAGTTAAAAAAAAGATTTGCAGTACTTTTCGCTTATATTCATATCTCTAAGTTGCACACAAATTGTGGAGTAATATAAAGGACTTCGTTGCATATAAACGACTTCGGATATAGTCATCAATTAATGTGACTATAAAATTAAGTTAGAGTTATAACGGTGGAAAAATCTTTGAATTTTAAACCGATGTTTTGAACAGCTTTAGCTCAAGCTTCTAATTCCGATTTTATTTTGAAGTTATAAATAATTTAAAACTTAAAACTTTTTTGATTTCAGAATTATTTTCGAAATGTTTTCTTGTGTGACTATAATTTGAATTATTTGCATACAATTTTACTTTGGGTACATGATATTTACCGTACACATTTTGTATTTATTTGAGGTCAAAGTAAATCGTAAAATGTGGACTATAACTGAAAAGTTGTGTATTCTAAATAATGTTGTAAAAAGCTTTAAGTAAATATGTATAACTTTGGAAAAGTTGAAACAAATTCAAAATTTTGTTTCTACAAAATTATTTAGAATGTATCCATTTTTTAAACGTCATTAGTTTTTGATTTGTTGTAGACATTTTTAAAGTTATAAAGCGTTATTTACAAATTTAAGCAAAAATTACAAAACGTAAGGAACGTAAAAGCACAAAGACATTAACGAAACTTGTGGTTTATGCGCATACAATTAAAATTTGGACATTTTTCTTTAAAAATGTTGAATCAGAAGCTAAGAAAACTTTGGGTAATGAGCAAGTTATGAATACGATAAAAAAAATCCAGAAAACATAAGTTTTGAGGAAAATTTGATTTGCGTGACCTCTAAACCTCTTCCGAAAAAAATAAAAAAAATCTCAAATATACTTTATCCCAGAAGCATAAAAAAATTTTATTAAAAATTAAGCTTGAGCAAAACTGGCCAAACTGATGGGTGTGCTAATGGGCCGCTACACATTTAAGTCGCACCTTTCAAGAATAGAAAGGGGCGACTGCAGAGTTTAAAGGGCTTTTTTGCAGGACGATGAAACGATATTATTTTGGGCATTAGGTCATGGTATTGGATACAGGAGTGTTTCCGGTTTGCTGTATTGGGGAAACTAATGGGCTGCTTCCTCTTGTCAACCTTACCCAACAAATGCGTTTTATGGAGTTGGGATCTTTTTGGTGACTCGGTCATTATCGTTCAATCGTTCTATTTTGCTTTGACCTCTGACTGATCTGCGTGTTGTGAACTGTGTCGTTCGATTGACAATTATTAGGCACTATTCATGTTCCACGAGTTTTTTCACAAATTTTTCTGTACATAGGCAAAAAGTGTTATTAAAGAACAACTTTTCTAACAAAAATTTATTTATTTTGTGTAAAAAAACATTTTATTTGTATGACTTCAATTGTTTTTCCTAATTTAAAACAATATTATTACTATTTTCTAAAAAAAAAAATTGCTCTTGCAAACAATTTCATTAAATAGAGATGCAATTGTTCTATCCATAAAAAAGACGAAATGAACGATTGAAAGACAAGATCGAATATTGGTGAACTAATTATATCGTTCAATTGAGTGAGTCGTTCAATTGAACTAGTTCGTTCATGAACGACACAACTTTTTTTTTAAAAAATTCAACTCTTTTTAGGAGTGGGGGCCCGGGTTGGCACGGTTACGGCCATGATTTTTTTAACTGATTTTTAGTAAAATTCCATGATCTACGACAATGAAATAAAATAACATTTCTAGTTACTTTTTCAATACAGTTTGATTGACAAAAAAGAGGTTGGAATTATTTACACACAAAAACCGAAAGAGAAGTGTTGTAAAACATTGCAATTGTGCATAAAACTGAAGCACGTGTTTGAAATACCACTCAAAGAGCATAACCGCAAAAAATAAACGAACCGAGATTTAACAAAAAAGAGCTCCAACAAAGAGTAAAAAATACAACTCCTTTTTTTTCAGGCAAAAACTATTCTCTTTTATAATAAAATTATGTGCATTGAGTGTTTTTTGCTACAAATTCTGCTGCTGCTGCTGTTGTCTTATTTCCCCAAATATGTTTTTTTATGGCTTGTGCTCCCTTTCTACAGCATACAGAAACACACACAAGCTTAACACATGAAGCACACACATATAATAGAGTGGAATATAACAGCACTTTTATAACCCGTTCATGTTTTGGCCAATAACAAAAAAGTTGTCTACACACAATACATAAGCGTTATATGAAATGCGAACAAAAAAAAAGTCAACATATACGACTGCATACACACACATTAACAGAAAAAAAGGCGGAGTACTCCAAAGTTTACGAACTGTATGCTTTTAAGCACAAAAACGCGTTTGCGCTTTAAAACAACAACTGTTGGCTGGTTAAACTTATTATGCTGCTAGAATTCAGAGCATCGAATATTGAATTCTATTTTGATTGAATCCCCTGAAAATCATATCCGCTTTTATTTAAATCGAATCAAATATTTATAAATCAATCGTAGGGAATTCATTCTTTGGAATTCATTTGTTTAAATTCACTACACTGAACCAAAAGTCGTAAGTGAAAACAACATAACATTTTTGTTAACTTTTGACAAATTTTATTTTTAAACCAACAATTATGTTATTCAAATTGACGTTAGTTTTTGTTAAACCAACAAATTGTATCGCTTAGCGACAAATTTGACAAATTTTTGTTATTTAAATATCAAACTTCTATTTGTTAATTACACAAAAATTTATAAAAAAAGGCACTCATAATAATCCATGTATAAAAATTCGAAAAACATGTCAAAATAACAAAAATTTTTGTAAAATAAACGAAATTTTTTACATTTTACGAAAGTTTTCATTATTTTAACATTAATTTCGTATTTTTATAAATTATTTATTATTAGTGTACACACCATTTAATGTAAATTTTAAACTTTTATTACTATCATTACTTTATTTATTTTATACACTGTCAATAATCCATGCGTAAAAATACAAATAAATGTCAAAATATCCAAAAATTTTGTAAAATCAACGAAATTTGTTAATTTTACAAAAGATTTCGTTGTTTTGACATTTTTTCGTACTGTATTTTAGCATGGATTATTATGATTGTACACTCAAAAATAAAAGTTTGTAAAGTCAGCAAAAAATTTTGCTGAGTCAGCAAAATTTTAGTCAGGAGGGTGCTTGCAAAAAAATTGCTAATGTCAGCAAAATCTAGTAGTTTTGCTAACACTTATTGGATTAGAATTAAAAATGCCTTGCTAAAAATTAATAAATTTTTTTGCTAAATTTTAGTAAACTGAAAAAAACGGAAAAAATTTGTAAAAAAATTGTAATTAAGTTAATTTATTTGCTGAAAATCATAAAACATATTTTTGTGATTCTTTTAAAAATAATTTACAATAATTACGAAATATAAAAATTTTCATTTTCCCACATTGACGACATGAATTAATTTAATATCTGAAAATATATAGAAATAAATATATATAACATAACAAAAATTTTCTTTCAACTACTTACATCAATGGTTGTCTAAATGATGCTTTCTTTTAAAGGATGCAACTGCCGAAGATAATTATAGAAACGAAACGAAAAAAAACAACTCTTTTTGCAATAAGAAAAAGGAACCATAAAAGTCTTACTAAGATGTGTGTCTTTGTCTTTCACTTTACACTGTCTACATGTCTGTACACTCATAATAATCCATGCTTAAAAATACAAATATTTTTTTCGTAGAATGTACAAACATTTTGTTTATATTACAAAACTTTTGTATAAAACAAATTATATAAATTTACAAATTTCGTAAAAAATACAAACATGATTTCGTAATATTTTTTTAGTACATTGTACAAAAATTTGTAATGTTACAAATATTACATATGGATGTTGATGTGGTTAGAGGTCGGATTTGCAATCAGAAGGTTGCGAGTTCAACTCCTGGCCAGGACAATTTTTTTTTTTTATTTGCCGGGTTTTTATATTTTTTTTTGTTTATTAATGTTTTTTAAATTTCTATGTTTTATTTTTTTATTTCATTATTACTATTTTTGTGTTTTGATATAAATGGATATTTTGTATTTTGTTTAATAAAGAGGATCCTAAAACAAGTTAAAGAGGACTCGAAAACACTACTTCCACTTTATTTGCCGGGTTTAGTATGAAATTCAATAAAACAAATATTTAAAATGATAAAATATTTAATAATAAAATGCAATTAGTTTGAAATTGTTATTTAAGTTTTTTATTATTATTATTTTATTATTTTTTTATTTTGTTTTTTAATATATTATTTGATATATTTATAAAAAAAAATATATTATTTTATTTAGTTCAATAAACATAATAAAAATATTTAATTGCCATTTTACCTTTTTTATTAAATATTTGTAGCATATTTTTTTAGTTTTCATAAAAATTTCATAATATTTTCGACTTAAGTTCCTTTTTAGTTTGTTGTATTGCATCAGCTACTTTGGTGCAAATGGTAGAGGGGTCTACTTCAACACAGCAGGACATCACTGAAATCGTGAGTTCGATTCTGGTGTGGCACCATTACATTTTTTTTTTTTTAATTTTAAAATAAACCCGAAAGGTATGCACCACATTTTTATTTAAAAAAAGTTTTTACAAAACTTTACGAAATGTGATTTGTATATTCTACAAATTTTTTTGTAATGTCAAAATAATCAAAACTTTCGTAAAATGAACAACGGTTTTCGTGTATTTTACCTATAGATTATTATGAGTGTATATGTTTGTTTGTAATTTGACCACACTAGATTATTAATCTATAAACATTTAGTTTAGAAATACATATTAAATTTAAATATTCTATTTTGTCTTTTATTTAATTAATAGACAATTATTTTCACAAGCCGGTGACAACGCAAAATTTAAGTTGTTTTAATCCTCAATTTTGTTATATGTATGAAAAACAGATACAAAAGTCTTCCATGGTTGATTTTTTATATGTCTTATTATAGTTGTACTTTTAGTATCATTTTTCTCTTCTCTACTACATCTTGACATGCCGCGACATCTGCTTCATTCTGCGTATATCTTTCAATCTGGTTGTCGTCCACACTATTAATGTGCTTATCAGCACAATTTTTTTTTTTAGCAAAATTAATTAGTAAAACGTTAGTATATTAGTAAAGCATTAGTATAAAACAGTTAAGTGCTGAATAAGTATAACAAAATTTTAGCTGAAAACACGATTTTAGCAAAAAATTTGCTAAAAAAGAGTATACCTGATTTACAAGACGTTTTACTAACTTTTGTACTAACTTATTTTTTTGAGTGTATATAATATAAACATAAAAGATTTAAATTATTATTAATTTAAATATTAAATAAACTAATGTGATTTTTTTATTATGTTTCATATGTTTTAAAAATTGTGGTTTGGATACGTAGTACTTTATAATTTTTATATTATTATCAAATTCTTATTTTTTTTAACAAATATACTAACTAAAAACATATATTAATAAAAATTTTAATTTATAAAATATAAAGAAATATATAAATAACAATTAATAAATCGACATAATACGAATAGATTAAATAAAGCGCATTGTTAAATTAAATAAAACGCATTGTTTAAACAACACAACAATTATTCAAATATTCAATATTTTTTTTTTATTTATTCAATATAATTACAAAAATAATAAAAAAAAATTTGTTAAAATAACTAATTTCTGTTAATACATTTGACGACATTTCGTCAAAATAATAGTCAACAAATACGTGGGCGGATCAATAAGTCTGTGACTTTTCAAACTTCCCTCGTAGTTATATGAAATGCAACACAGCTCCCATCAAGTGCCACCTGTTAGTAGATTACTGTAAAATTTTGAGCAAGTTTCGTCATTTACTTTGCGTTTAACAGCTGTTCAAAGCATACAACCTCGTAGATTTTTTTAAAATTGGAAAAAAGTGAATTTCGAGTGCTCATTAAACATTATTTTTTGCGAAAAAAAACCGTTAATCAACCCAAGGAAAGGCTTAATAAATACTATGGGGACTCTGCGCCATCGATTTCAAAAAGTGGTTTACTAACTTTCGTTGTGGTCGCACAAGTACAAATGATGATGAACGTTCGGGACTGGCAATTGTGGTCAATTCACCCGAAAATGTCGAAAAAAGCAACGATATGGTGTTGGCCGATCGAAGAGAAAAAGTGCGTGAGATTGTTGCATTTCATATGGCAGTGTGGTTTTGATTTTAAATGATCAGTTGGGTTTAAGAAAGCTGTCTGCAAGATGGGTGCCGCGTTTGTTTTCAATTGACCATAAACGGAGACCAATCAGCAGTCTAAACAATGAGTTTTCTCCGGTGAACCGGCTCCGAAGAAGGCCAAGGTAAGTTTATCGGCCAATAAAGCGATTACCTTCAAAAGGGAAAACAATAAATGGCGTTTATTGTGCCAACTTATTGGACCGATTAAACGAGGATTTAAAAAAAAAACACCCCATATGGAAAGGAAAAATGTATTTTCACTGGTGCAGTCTCAATGGCAAAATTCCACGAATTGGGCTACGAATTGGTACCTCATCCGCCATATTCTTCGGATTTAGCCTACAGTGACTATTTTCTATTTCCAAACCAAAAGAAATGGCTCGGTGGAAAGAGATTTAGTTTCAACGATGAAATTATTGATCAAACAAATGCCTATTTTATGGACCTCGAAAAATGCTATTTTTTGGAAGGGATACAAAAATTGCAGAAACGTTGAACTAAGTGTATTGAGCTAAGAGGAGATTATGTTGAAAAAAAAATTTTTTTTTTCAAACCATGTTTCATTCAAAAAGTCACGGACTTATTGATCCGCCCTAGTAGTTAATCGTCAAAAAATACATTTACTAAATAATTTGTTCAAATGAAGGACAGATTCTATTGGTTGTATATTCAACATTCATCAATTTAACATGGGATTTAGTTGATTTCACCGCTATTTTTGGTTCAGTGTAGTAGGAAATTCGTTCAATTTATCTCATTAAATTTTATGAATCATTGAATTCAATTATTGGGAATTTCATCATTTTGAATTCAATCATTGTGAATTCAATTCTTCGGAATTCAATCATTGTGAAGTCAATCCTTTGGAATTCAATCATTGTGATTTCAATTCTTGGTAATTTAATCGAGTTTTTGCTCAATCGATTTACAATTTGGGCATTCAGTCGATTATTCGATTTGTTTTTCTATTAATTTTCAAAATTAAAATTAAAAAATATATTTTTTTATTAAATATTGCAATAATTGTGGTTTTAACGACTTTTCTATAAAAATAATCAGGGGGAATACGAAGTTTCGCTAAATATTTTTTGAATTCAATCATTGTGAATTTAATCCTTCGGAATTCAATCGTTATTTTACTCAATCGATTTAAAATTTGGGAATCAGTAGATCATTCGATTTTTTATTTATTAATTTTCAAAATTAAAATTAATAAAAAATTAATTTTTTTTTTTTGCAAAACTAATGCAATTTTGAATAAATATAGATCTTAATTTACTGTTAAATATTGCAATAATTGTTTAACGACTTTTCTATAAAAATAATCAGGGGGAATACGAAGTCATTGTTGCTTAAAATAAATTGAATTTAAATACTAGATGAGATCAATTGAAAATTCATTCGATTTGTAAAATTGTGATTTGAGAATTCAATCAAAGACATTCATTGTGAAGGCCGAATGTTTCGTCAACTGTATAGTTTGCTAGCAACCACCAACATTTTTTTTTGCGCAACCGAAAATATGTAATACCACAAAATTTCGGCTGAAAAAGTATATTTCAATTAACCCTGGAATAAATTTGATTGCGGCAATCAAATAATTCAGTTGGCGCAACCAAATTATTTTGGTTGGCAAACAATTGTGTTGTCACAATGAACGTGTTTTCTTGTGTAGTCAATCAGAATTGAAAAATCGACTGAAGGATTGAATTATTTGAAGTTCTGCATGTATTTTGTTGCAGTTAAGGGTTTTTTTGTTCATTTTGAGGTTGCAAATTCTCCTCTATAACTTTAAAAAGTTCATGCAAAATGTTAAAATTGCTGTTTTTTCTTACTACCTGTCTATCAAAAAACCATTTATTCTATGGCGTCCATGACCAACCATATCGTTATTGTAGTAAAAAAAAAACTCCCTTTTGTGTTTGTGCATCATCATCATCGTCTTCATTTTTATAAGCCAACACAACAAAACAATGTTTGTTGTTCATAAAAGAAGAACTTGACTTGACGTTTCGCTTGCATGCGTGCGGTTTTTTCAAATTTTTCTTGCATTTATTAAGTTTTGACGTTTTCAAGCCATTATTCATTTTACACTTGCCTGGCATAAATGTTTTCTGGTAGTTTGGTTTTGGTTGATTGCCTGATTATTTCAATCTTTTTGTTACCATGTTTGTTAATTTTAAATCGTGTGGTTTGTTTTTTTCAAAAATTTTTTTTTGAAAATTATTTTATTTTGTTTTCAAACATCAGTTTGTGGTTTTAACACTATTTCTATACTTCAGTTTTGCTTTCTACTTGAACACAAGTAAAAACTTTTGTGCTATATATTTAAGTTTTAAAAAAAAAATTAGCTTTCCTAAAGAAGTTTGGTGCTCATGAAAGGGTTAATAATAAAATTTTTGTGTTGCAATAAATTGCATAAGATTGGCAAAAAAAAAAAAATAATATAAAAAATGGATGTTAAATATAAAGTCTACCATCTAAACGAATGAATTAAATATAAAGTTGTATGGTAAACATTAAATGCCCTGATATGCCGACAAATCAATTATCGGGTATACTCATTAAAAATAACTTATTGCAAATATTTCCATTGAAACTACTTGATATAATTCATTTGCTACGAATAGTTAATTTGTTACAAAATAAATATGAGGCTTTCCATGCTACCAACTGCATAACCAAAGAATGTAGGGTAGAAAAGGGAGCATTTGATAATTTTTTTTTAATTCTACAAATCTCATGCAGAAAAAAAATATGGTTGCAATATGATTGCGGATACAAAACAATGTTTTCTATAGCCATAAATGGTTGTTTCAATTAAATTATTGTTGTATCCATCATATTAAACCAATCCTATGGTTGCATTCATCATGTTCTAGTAAAAATTTCTCATTTTTTCTGTTATTATATTATTGTATTGTCTAAAAGCATAATATAAAATTTATTATCATATTCCAATTATTATTCCTCTATCTAACTACAGTCATATTATAGTTGCGACAACTATAAGATGACCTGTTGGTTTTTTATGAGCGTCTTCACTCTTTTAGTTGCACTTTTGTTTGAGATTTTGTGAAAAGAAGTTGTGAGAAACCGTCAGCCACAACAAATTAAATAATATTACGTTCTAAGTCTAGGCAAAAGTTTAATTGTCGTGCACTACTTAAATAAATTTACTTTTATTATACGAACAAAGTGTTCAATTTAAGTATAAATTGATAAAAAAGTGCTTTATTTTTTAATTGTTTGTAATTACGCAAAAAATATTGTTAAGGAAAAAAAAATATGAAAGAAAAATTTAAACAAAATGCACACGCTTTTAAGTCTGTTGCACGAAATAATCATAATATATTTGCAATAATCTTAATATGGTAATAAATGATGACGAAATTCTTGTCCATGATCATAATATGATAACTAGGACTATACCATGATTATAATGCAATTGTTATGATATCTGCAAACATGGTTTGATCATTATAAATGTATTGTGAAATTGTATTCTTAACAAAATCTTTATGCGTGCTTTATTCGGTAATCAGATACTGACATAATATTTCACTAAGCTTATTCTTCAGTGCAAGGAAAATTTAATTATTAAAATTATTTTAAATCTAAGTTTTTTTAAATGTATGAATTATTAAATAAATATAATATTAAAAAACATCTTTTTAATCCAGCTTCAACAGAATGCTGTGAGAATACTGTAGGGCTCATTTAATGACCAAACACACAAAAACTTCCAGAAGAATAAACCGATAATATTGGGAGACATTTGGAACAATAATATGGTAATCTAATTTTCATATTATGATACAGAATCAGATAAAAGTATGGTTTTCACAACCATAGTGACATGGTTGCCGCAATCCAAAAATGTCTGATGATCATCGAATATGATTCTCTCAACTATGTTTTTTCTTTTCGTGCTCAGATTCAATTTGCATATTTAAAAGATCTATAATTTTTTTTTTTGCTTTGTATTTCTTACTGTAAGATTTCCAAAGTAACTCAAATTGACCAAATTCGCCACGTTGATATTTCACATTTGTAAGCCATAAAAATAAGTTTTAAAGATGATACGATTTCATTGTCGAAAACAGCATTCAAGTGTCTGGGAGTTTTAAAAAAGTGAATTAACTTCAGTCCATGCCATCTCCCTAATAATTGTTTTGGGATTTGATGCACAGAGGGAATTTCTTGGGCGAGTTTTAATGAATTTTTTTCACTGAAGTTTTCTTTACAATGTGAATGAACAACTTCTTAAGCTTTATAAAAATAACTTCATGGTTTTAATGAAACTATTTTTAATGACACTTTTTCATTAGACGTATGAAATTTTTAATAAATTAAATAATATTTTTCATTAAATTTGTTAAAAACCTGAATTAATTTATTGACAAGTTTCAATGTACGACTTCCAGTGACTTTTTATTGAACTAATGCAAAAATTCATTGATATCATGCAGAGCATAACTGAATGATCATGCCTGAAAGGTGTGATTCACTTAAAACTTCGTGAAGAGCAGTCTTAGCTTGTTAACCATTGTTGGGTTTTTTCATTAGAATGGCAATTTCATTAGCATGGAACTAATGCTACTGGCAAAAAATTTAATTACCATTTAATTGTAATGAATTTTTTTGGCATTTCATTTTGAATTGTCAGGTTTGAGATCACAATTGAAATGTGATCTCATGAAAAAAGTTAGTAAAGTCAGCAAAAAATTTTCCTGAATCAGCAAAATTTTAGTCAGGAGGGTGTTTGCAAAAAAATTTCTAATGTCAGCAAAATATTTTGCTGAAAATCATCGAAAAGCTTTTTTAGCAACAAAATTAGTAGATTCTGCAAGTTAAATCCACTAAAAAACACTTGCTAAGAATTAATGAAATATTTGCTCAAAAAATTTGTAGAAAAATTATACTTTAGTTAATTTATTTGCTGAAAATCATAAAACATATTTTTGTGTTTATTTTAAAAATAATTTACAATACGATACAAAATACAAAGATTTTCATACTCCCACGACATGAACTAATGTAATATTAAAAAAAAAAATACAAATAATCTAACTGGATGTATATTTGTTTGCAATTTGGCCGCACTAGATTATTAATCTCTATAAACATTTAGTTTAGAAATACACATTTAATCTTTATTACATTTAAATATTTTGTTTTGTATTTTATTTAATAAATAGACAATTACTTTCACAAGCCGGTGACAACGCAAAATATAAGTTGTTTTAATCCACAATTTTGTTTTATGTATAAAAAACAAACAGAAATTTTCCATAGTTAATTTTTTATATGAGTTATTACAGTTGTAATTTTTAGTATAATTTTCATTGTTACTAATACATCTTGATATGCCTCGATATCTAATTCATTCCGCGTAAATCTTTCAATCTGTTTGTCGTCCACACTATTAATGTGCTTATCAGCACAATTTATTTAGTAAAATAAATTAGTAAAACAATAGTATAATATTAGTAAAACATTAGTTCAAAACAGTTGAGTGCTGAATAAGTATAACTAAAATTTTTAGCTGAAAACATAATTTTAGCAAAAAAGTTGATGAAAAATAGTATACCTGATTTACAAGACGTTTTACTTACTTTTCTACAAATTTTTTCTTGAGTGTACAAATGGAAAACACTAATTTTTAATAAATGTAAGAGAAGATGAAAAAAATCTTTAGATATGACTTTTGGCATATGACCTTCACGGCTGGCTCGGACGTAGTCTGATATGGAGTTCCAATTTTCGATGACTTTTTCCAACATTTGTGGCCTTATATTGGCAAGAACGCGGCGAATGTTGTCCTCCAAGTGGTCAATCGTTTCGAGCTTATCGGTGCAGACTAGCGACTTCACATATCCCCACATAAAATGGCACAGCGGAGTTAAGTCGCACGAACTTGGAGGCCAATTCACGGGTCCGAAACGTGAAACTATGCGGTTATCAAACGTTTCCTTCAATAAATCAATTGTGGCACGAGCTGTGTGACCACAGCTCCTGCACATCATGGTTGTTCAATTGATGAACGAAAAAGTCAGTAATCATGGCTCTATAGTGGTCACCATTGACGGATAGACTGATTGGAGTCGTCCTCTACGCTACGCTCTACATTAGCAATGACTTCTTCTGTACGCACTGCACGTAAACATGGTGCGAAAATGTTCCATAGTTAATCGAATTAATTGCTCTGATGGACGATTATGTTGACCGTAAAATGGATGTAGTGCGCGATACGTATTTCGAACAGAACCATGATTTTCAAAAAAAAAATTGCACAATTTGGATGTGTTGTTCAGGCGTTAGTATATTCATGTTGAAATGTCAAACCAACATAAACATAAATCAATTGACAGCTGACAAAATGGCAACCAGTTAAAAAGTGTTGCCAACTTAAATTTTTATACCTATATAAAAAACACCTTTTACGAGTTTGTTGTTGTTACCATACCAAATGTTATTTTACAGCTTGAATTTTATAACAGTGAATTTAAATTGGCATCAAATTCTCATTTAGTTAGCAGTTTTATTTATACTTATGTGAACAAATTCACACAGAAATTATTTTTTTTTCTTTCTATTGAAGCAAACATTTTTTTGATTTTTTCTTTGCAGAAATTAACCCTTGTGTTGAAATCAGAATAATATTTTTTGTTTAAAATAATTTTTAATTAGTTTTTTGCATTTTCTTGCTATTAAAAAAAAAAATATTTTTATTAAACGAAATTAAACTTTAAAAATTACATTATCAATTTTATGATAATGTTTTATATTAAATAAATATTCAGATTTAAGCAACAGAAACTAAATTATTCAACTTATTAAAGTAATAAACCTAATAAGAATTTTAATAAATTATATCGACCTTTTCTATTGATTAATTTAATTTGTTTAGAATAATCTAAAACGGGCTTTCAAGGTCACTTCAAAACATAAAATAAAAGACTATTTATTTCATTTTTAAACTATCCGACGTTTCGCTGGGGAATTTTTCCAGCATCTTCAGGGATGAATTTTTATTTCAATCTGGCAACCATATAAATATAAAAGGGAATAGTGTTAAATACAAACAATGAAAATAACCTAACACTAAAATTAAACAACTTACAAATAATCTTTAGTCAATTTGCACATTAAAATTTTCAAATTATTAAACGGATTTACAATACGTTGACATCACGACATAAAACACGAATTAATTTAAAAAATAATTGCAAAAATAAATAAAATTAAATATCACAGTTGAAAAATTTTACTTAAGCTACGTATCACAGTTTGAGGTTTAACTAGAAACTAAATAATTGCAAGTGTATAATTTGCATTAATTTTGTCCTTATCTCCCTTTTCATTTATTGCACATTCCGTTTTTTGCTGAATTCTTAAGCTTTCTAAGGTAAAGCGCTTATTGTATTTTCTCTCTTTGTCCAATATTCTCACGTCATCAAGATCAGCTGTGTGGCCTGTCTCTATGCAATGTTGTGCAAGTGCAGTTGTATATTTGTTTTTCCTCATATCTGTCTCATGTTCATTTAGTCTTGTACCCAGACTGCGTTTTGTTGTTCCTATATAAACTTTACCGCATACCTCATTCGTTTTGCCAATACATTTGATTTCATATACTATATTACTTTGTTCCTTCTTTTCTATTTTTGTTTTTGTTTGTGTGAACAGTGCATTTATTGTTTTGTTTGGTTTGTGTGCTATGCATACTTCTTCATATGTTATTATTTCTTTAAGTTGTTTGTTTTCTGTGAGCTTTGGTATGTATGGTAAGCTGTAATATTTAGGGTTACCAGATCTGTAGATTTTCTCGGATTTATCGTTCATGACTTTATCTATTAGGGAATTTATTAAATTTTTGGGATAGCTGTTTTTAATTAACATATCTTTAATTTTATGTGTATTGTGGTTTTTAAACTTGTCGTCACTTAGTTGTACTATTTTAGTTATCATGTTGGTCGCAGTGTTAATTTTCTGTTTTATCGGGTGTGTGGAATGATAATTAATTAAGCGTCCTGATGCTACCGATTTGCTGTACCAATCTGTTATGATTTTATTATCTTCTCTGTAAATTTTCATATCCAAGTATGGAATAGAACCGTTTTCTTCCTTTTCAATGGTGAACTTAAGTTTATTGTGGTAGCTGTTAAAAGTTTTCAAAATTATCTCCTCGTCCTTACGTTTTATGATGGCAAATAAATCGTCCACATACTTCGTCAAGATTTTTATTTGTATATTATTTTGCCGTAATTCTTTAGTGGTTTCTTCAAGCAGCACATCCAGGACAATATCAGCAATTGTTGGGGAAAGCGGATTTCCCATCGGCATGCCATATGTTTGTGAGTAAAACGTATTACCATAAACAAAATAATTGTTGTCGTTCAGACAGAATTTTAATAATTTGAGGAATTGTGCCCTGGGTATTTTCGTGTGTTCCTTTAGAGTATTCCACTGAGCCATGATATTGCTAATGGCAAGATGAATTGGTATGTTGGTAAACAGTGATACCACATCCAAAGATATTAAAATGTCGTCTTCGTCCAAAAGTACTTCTCCTAACTTACATTTCAGCTCCAACGAGTTTTTGATATTGTATTTTTCTAAAATTATATTCTTCAAAATGTTTCCAATGTATTTAGAGAGATTATAACATGGAACTTCAACTGATGAAGAAATGGGGCGTAATGGTACATCCGGCTTATGGATTTTAGGGAGTCCATACAATCTAGGGGCTGTGGCTGCGTCCGACGTTAACCTCATCTTTTCATATCCTGTTATATATTCTTGTTTGTAAAGCTCCATTATTAATTTGTTGTTTGCCCTTTGCAATTTGAGAGTTGGGTCCGTTTTTATCACTTTGTATGTTATTTTATCTTCCAATAGTTTTTCCATTCCTTTATTATAATCGTTCTTGTATATTATCACAGTTTTATTACCCTTGTCTGATTTAGTAATAACAATTTCATCTTTATGTCTTCTTAAAAATCGTTTAGTGTCCTCATAAATATTAAGAATGAATTTCTCCTTTTGGTTGTTCTTAATCGTTCTCTTATGTGTCATTATTCTGTTGGCTATTTTCGATCTGATTATATCTTTCTCCCTATCATCAGTTAATGTTTGGACCCATTGTTCCAGATCTGCTATTAGATTTATTGCCGCATAGTTGTCATTATTTACGGGAATTGCAAATTTTGACCCTAGTGACAGTAGCCATTTACTCTCTTCCGTGAATGTTATATTCGTTTTGTTCACGAACCAAGATGGGTTGTATTTTAAATTATATTTTTCTAATTGTTTAACCTTTAAATTATGTATTTTGGACGAATGTGTCTGTTTGTCAGAAGATATAAACGCTTTATATCTATTATTTTGACCATTTATAAAATTGGGGGTATTCATCGTCATTCAGGATTGATCTAAGTAATTGTTTCGTATTACTTATTTCCTTTCGTAATTCTTTTATTATTATATTTGTCTCCTTAACCTCAAGGTTTAAAATTTTATTATGAAATTTCTGTTCAATTTTACTTAACTCCTGCGATATTTTCGTCGAAATAAATAAATCTCTAGTGTTTTTCGTGGTGTTAATAAGGTGGGTTGGTGTAAGTCCACATTTCCTACATGTAAGTAAGTATTTAAGTTTACTGGTTTGTTTTGCTAATTTCATAGTCATCCTGCAATATTTCTTGAGTAATACACAGGTATCGTTGTCGTATTTCAGCCTAATGTGCTCAAAAAAGTTCTTCATTTTGGTGTTAGATTAAAATCAGAATCCTATTCTTCGGCGGGGCCCTCCGATAATTAGTATTTTTAATAAATTATATCGACCTTTTCTATTGATTAATTTAATTTGTTTAGAATAATCTAAAACGGGCTTCAAGGTCACTTCAAAACATAAAATAAAGACTATTTATTTCATTTTTAAACTATCCGACGTTTCGCTGGGGAATTTTTCCAGCATCTTCAGGGATGAATTTTTATTTCAATCTGGCAACCATATAAATATAAAAGGGAATAGTGTTAAATACAAACAATGAAAATAACCTAACACTAAAATTAAACAACTTACAAATAATCTTTAGTCAATTTGCACATTAAAATTTTCAAATTATTAAAGAATTAATATCTAATCTAATTGAAATGAAATTAAAATATTTATTACTAATACCACTAAAAATAGACATTTATGAAAAACAACTACATAAATATTACAACAAACAACAACAATGTGTTGATGTTTGCTTTTTAGCTATAATATAAAAAAATGTCAAGCAAGTTACGAATGTGAGCAAATATTTAATTGACTCAATTAATTTTTAATTGACATCTTTTAAAGTTTTCAACAAACAGATTTTATTTAAAAAAGTAAGGAATTTTTTTTCTGTGTTATTGTGCGAGATTATAAATCTTTAAACAGTTGTTGCGCGCCATCTGATAGAGAGTTGGCGAGCTCTTTGAACATTTTAAGTTCAAAGTTCGCTACGCTGTTTAACGTCGGTGGGGTTAAGAGCTATGGAATCGCCTCTGTGCTGTAGGCGATAACTAGACAATAATTAAAGCACGCTTATCTTAACATGGTTACCCCGCCAATTAAGTTTGTAAAAATCTGCAACCCTAAGTCGAAGGAACTGATCAATCGTAATTTTGCTAAAATTTCTAGTGCAAATAATTCTCTTTCAAAATTTTCAAGTTCTTTTCTTGTTAAAATTTACCAAACACTTTCCTAACTGTGTCCTTGACATTTAATGGTTTTAAAACAAAAAATTAATGGCGTTCATCAAAGTGAGAGCAAAAAAGAAACACATATAAATTAACATACACTTCATTTAAAGCAGCCATTTTTAATAACAGATCAAGAAGAAGACAATTTTTATTGTTTGAAAAAAAAAAAAATAAATAAAAATATGTTCAAAAGATGATGATTTACAACAAAAATAAATGTATGTCAATTCTCTAAAGACAATTTGGACATTGAATTTGAAACCAACAGCAAAAGCTCCAACAGCAGCAGCAGGAGTACTCATAGGGAATCACAAAAACTACATCTTTAAAGCCAAACAGAACATAACATGACATGGACACCAAACATGTTGTTGTCAAATAAAACTGAAACAACGACAACAACAATTTTATTATGATTATTATAAATCTTTAAATGTATGAATGGTTTTTGAGTTGTTTTAGCCCTTAAGACTTTTTATACCCTTCACTCCATTTATAATATAAGTTTGTCATTGGGTTTATAATTTATCGAAATATTCCTGGTTCATGTTTGTATATGGACTAGTTGTCCACATTATGCTTTATTTTTCTAACATAACCTCAAAGAAATTATATATGTTTTGGCATGCATTTTGTTTTACCGTAAAACGACGATATTGGCAGGAATTATTTTTGTACAGAATTATTTTTGAGCGAAATTATTTTTAAGCGAAATTATTTTCGCTAAGTAGTTGTTTTTAAATTTTTTTTAAAAACGTTATCCGAAAAAAATTTTTTTTGTATCAAAGTTTTTTTTTTGTCTGGTGAATTGTGGAGAGTGTAAAATGATTCGTCTTTGCCATATTGGACACTAGTTCTTGTTTTATATGAAATTTGATTTTTATTTAATTTTATGCGTTCAGAATTGAAAATCGGAGACATTTTAAATTATTTCCAATATATACGAGGCCGGTCCCAAAATTAGCCGACCCTAACAAAGAAAACTCAACAAATTTGGTAAAATTTTTCTTTATTTGCCTTCGCAATAGTGTATGTGGGAACTGATGCAATGTTTTGATAAAACAACACTCTCTATTTCCTTAATTTCATCACTGAAACGCTGAAACAAGTTAGCATAATAATGTTTTTAATTTTTAAAGATAATTAATAAAAATTATCCCACGTGCATCCCAACAAAAAAAAAACAGGCGCCATGATCTTGTCTGCAAATGGAATTGTATTCGACTTCTTTGGACACGATTCTCCCATTTCAGTCCACTGCTTTCACTGTTACTTTATCTCAGCTGACCCATATCTCATCCATAGTTACGAATCGACACAAAAACTAACGTCTTTATCACCAAACATTCTATTGAAACATCTTAACGACGCTGATTTTGTTCTATTGCGAACAAACGCGGCAATCATCTTGCACACAGCTTTCTCATATTCAAATTTTCGGTCAATACACAGAAAATATTATTGTCAAAAAAAAAAAATTCAATTTAACTTTTATTTGATTTCAACTTTCAATAAAAAGCTTTGTAATATGTATTAAATGTTTACTTGAAAATTTATTTGGTGCACACAAAATTTCCAGTTTTTATAACCCATAGAAAAAATATGTGAAAGTTTAACAAAGCACCAAATTTAAATAAAAAATGTATTAAATTTAAATATTCGCTATAGACGTTTTAAATTGTAATTAATTTTTTTTCAAATTTGGCGATTTTTATGCGTTTTTTTAATTTTGGCAATTTTTTTTCAATTTCGGCAATTTATTTTTAAGTTTAAGTTTAATTTAAATTCGGAAATTTTCTTTTTTAAATTTGGTGTTTTTTTTACAATTTTTTGCCATTTTTTTTATATCTAATATATTTTTGCTAATATATTTATTAAATTTAAAAATAAAAACATTTTTTCATATTTTTAGCGATTTTTTTTTCATATTTTTTTTATTTCATGACTTTTTAAATTTTTTTAGCAGTTTTTTTAAATTTTGAAAAAACGTTTTTTCATAATTTTAGTGATTTTTCTTCCAACTTTCTTTTTATTGTGTAATTTCTCATGACTTTTTCGATTTTTTTAAAATTTTGAATATTGTAATTTTGGCAATTTTAGCAATTTTTTAATTTTAACGATTTTTTTCTAATTTTTGGAAACCACTAAAAATTTGTTTGAAGTTACAAACAATATTCAATTAAATTTTTAATAGATATGATTTAAACGTTAATTGAAAATATAATCAATTAAATAGTTGCAAGTTATTTTAATTGATACTACAATTTTTTTAATATGACCGAATTCAATTTAATTTAATCAACAAATATTTAAATTCACACTTGATTTTAGTTTTTTTCTGTAAATGCGATGTATAGCAGATTTGAAAAGTCTATCATTTCAGACAGCTCACGCATCCAATACCGTTTTGTAGATTTTCTTAGCCGTTTCTGGCGTGGAGAGCTCAATTGGTCGGCCACTACGGTGTTCGTCTTGGCAGCTCGTGCGGCCTCGTTTAAATTCCACCACCCAATACTTTATAGTTGTAAACGAAGAAGCAGGCTCCCCCAGAGTAGAATCTAGCTTGGCTTTAATATTGGTTGGACTCAGACCTTTCAAATGAAAATATTAATTTACATAACGATGACCAATTTGCTCCGTGTTTAAAAATTTACAGATGTCGCCTATTTTTGATGGTTCAAAAAAAAAAAAAAAAACAAATACTTAACAACGTGGCACATAGAAACTTAAAACATATGTTTCATAAGGTTACCACTTTTCACCAAAGTAATTTTTTCAAACTATTGCCACCATCTGTACTTCAGGTTCGCTAATTTTGGGACCACCCTCGTATGTATTAGTATTTAATATACAAACATATAAATAATAAGGTAGAACTTATTTCTTAACTATTAGAACTGTGAAAAACATTGTTTATCCTGTTAACATCTCTATTAATTTTTTAATAGACAAAACTATTTTTCCAAAAAATACTGTAAATTTTCAAAGTTTTGTAATAGTTTATATTTATTTGTAAATTTTCGAAGTTTGTAAATTTTCAAAATTTTGTATAAGTTTATATTTATTTCTTAGGGCATTTCTATACACACATACTGCACGTTTTATTGAGGTGAAAAGCAAGGAAAAACATGTTGTTTTTACTTCTTAAAATTTTTGTGTTGGACGTTTAGTAAACATAAGGAAGATATTTAACTGCACACGCAGAGAAAAAATATGGTTGCAATATAATTGCGGCCACAAAACTATGTTTCAGTACACCCACAAAACTATGTACAGCAATAAATGGTTGTTTCAATAAAACTATTATTGTATCAATCATATTTCACCAATTATATGGTTGCTTTTATCACGTTCTAGTAAACATTTTTATCTTTTTTTCAGTTATAATATTATTGTATTGTCTACAATCATACTATAGTATTTATTATCATATTCCTCTATCTAACTGCAGCCATATTATAGTTGCGCCAACTATAAGATTATCAGTCGGTTTTTTTACGAGCGTCTTCGCTCTTTTAGTTTCATACTTGTTTGAGATTTGTGAAAAGAAGTTGTGAGAAACAGCCAGCCACAATAAATAATTAATATTAAGCAAAAAAAATTTAAAAATAAGCTAACACGTAGTGGTGTTAATTGCAATGTTGATCTGCTTTGCGGAAGATTGAATAAGTTTGTAGTCTCAACCCGGTCTATCCTGGAAGTCTAGATAAAAGTTTTATTGTCGCGCACAAACAACGTAGTGGTTTTAATTGTAATGGTGAGTTGTTTTGTGAAAGAAGCAATAAGTTGTAGTCTCAACTCGGTCTCCCCCTGGAATTCTAGGCAAAAGTTCAATTGTCGCGCACCCCTTAAAAATAGTTATTGTTTATTATAAAAAAGTGATAAAAAAGTGCATTTTTTAATTGTGAAAGAAAAATTTAAACCAAATACACGTGCTTTTAAGTATGTAGTACGAAATAATCATAACATGTTTGTAATAATTATAATATGACAATGAATAATGACTAAATTCTTGTCCATGATCATAATATGATAATATGGTTACAATGCAATTGTTATGATCGCTGCAAACATGTTTTGTGAAATTGTATTCTTAACAATATTTTTATGAGTGCTTCATTCTGTAATCACATGTATAGCTGACACAATATTTCACAAAGATTATTCTTCAACACAAAGACAATTTGATTACTTAAATTATTTTTAAACTAAGTTTATTTAAATATCTAAATTATTATATTAAATAAATACACTATTAAAAAACACGCATATCTCTTTTATCCAGCTTCAACAGAATGCTGTGAGAATACTGCTCATATTATGATAATTCATACAAATTTCCAGAACCATAATATGATAATATTTTGATGTTTAGAACCATAATATGGCAAACTAATTATCACATTATGATAGAGAAGCAGATAAGAGTATGCTTGTCACAACCATAGTAACATGGTTGTCGCAATCATAAATGCAAAAATGTATGATGCTCTTCGAATATGGTTCCATCAACCATGTTTTTTCTTTGCGTGCATAGTCCTAAAATATAAACAATTAAGAGGGTAACCTCTGCTACAAAAATCCAAAACACTGCAATTTGCGCAGAACATTTTTGATATAACATTCTTTAACTTTGCTTAATTAAAAAAAAACGTTTTTTGATTTTCTTACCGTTTTGATTTCTTCATTATGCTACAGTTTGAAACGTGCCGTTAAATACAAAAACACAATAAATACAAATTCGCAAAGAACATTTTGTAAATTTTTGTGTTTTTGGTGGTAATTGTGCAATACAGCGTCCCCTGGTTTAATTAACGCAGCGCAAATTTTCGTAAAATTATTTGTGTTTTATTTGAAATGAGAAGTGCACTCATAAAAATAAAATAATAGCAGAAAAAGCTACAAAAAGTTAGATAAAAATAACGTTTAAAACTGCTTAAACTAGCAGTAAAACAAAAATAAAGCCATTAATATTACAAACTTTTAATTATATTCGAGCCAAGTTTTAGTTTATTTAAAATAGAAGTTTACTCTGCTAAAGTGAGCTGATTTTAGCAGAAGAATTTGCTGATTTGAGCAGAAGAATTTGCTACTTTCAATTGTGCTGAATTCAGCTCCAATATAACAAAAGTTTGTAGATTTACCAGATTTATTCTTGCTATTTTTTTATTACTAATTATTAGCAAAAAAAATGCTAATTTTAGCATTTTTTCTGGCAACAACAAAATTTTACTAATTTTTTATCAATTAGTGTAACATTAATAGTAGAGCTATTTTGTAACACAAAAAAAATTGTTTTTAAATTTGCGTTTATTTTTTTTTTTGACCTTGTTAAAAGTATTAAATAAATGTGGACCTTTTATTTAAATAAGACGGAAATTATTACTTTTCAATGCCACAACCGCCGCTTCTCTTTTTCTTAACAGAGTAACAAAATCTTAAGATCCACGATTTTAAAAAGGTCAAGATTTAAAAAAAAAAAAATAAAAATGTTTTTCAGGTTTGAGAGAGATTGCCAAATCTATTTATCAGCTGTATAAGAAATTTGTATTTTCCAGATAATCTATTTTACCTATATGTCCTAAATTTGGCAAAAATTATCTGAGCCAATGCCATTTGTACAATAAATGTATAATTTTTATCTGTCACTTTTAAAGCAAAATGACTTTAATTATTCAAAAAAAAAATTTGAACATCGCTGCTAAAACTGACAATATTTACAGGAAATTTTTCCAATTTAGTACATTATCGTTATCAAGAAAGTAGTTTGTTAGAACTTTTTCAGCACAAAATTATTCTACTCAAGTGTTGTCTCTGATGCCATTTTTTCGTTTAACGAAAAATTTTGTGGGTTTTTTTCACTATTATTATTAGAAATTAATAAGTTTGATAATTTTTTGTCCTTGTACACGATTTTTAGTAACTGCAAAAAATTTAGTTGTCAAAAAGATTTCAAATCTGCTCTTCAATTTTGCCATTTCTTAGAAAATATACAATAAACTAAAAATCTATGTTTATGTACAATAGTTTTTGAAAACATTTTATTCTGAAAGTGGCATGTGTCCATTTTATACTGAAAAAAGAACATTTTCGCAATAAATATATAGATTTTCTGATGAGATGTGTATAAAATAATTAAACAAAAGTTAACGTTTAAAGATTGAAAGACTTTGAAATACAAACCGATTTATAAATAACTTTAAAAACATGTGGACTCATGCTATTTTAAAATAAATAGTTCAAATGTTAAGCTAATGTGTTATAATGAAAAAACAATCAGCTTAAAATTAAAAAATACACTTTTGTAGGTTGTCGTTGATAATAATCAAACTAAACGCGGGATTCGTGTAATTTCCACCAAAGGCTCTGTTTTTTTTTTTGAGAAGCAAGATTCTTTTATTAATGTGTTGTTGTCTTTCTAAAGAGGGACAGAGTAGAGATGAACTGTTGCGAAATAGTGCAACAAGGTAATGCGCTAGCTGTTGCGCACTCTTAGCACCGCTGTTTCGCACCATCTGATGGATATTTGACGAACTCGTTTATGTTTTGGAGTTCATAGCCAAGTTATGTTGTTTTACTTGGGTGGGGGTAAGTGTTACGGGAACATCGACGAGGACAATTAAATTTTATATTCAGCAACAATTCTGGGATTGAAATTTTTTTTTTAAAGTTTCACTTTATTTAATCAATTATACTAATTTTGCAGTCTAAACTCCATTTTAAACATATATAATTTTAAGTAAGAGTAGTTTAATACTCACAAGTAAAATATTTCCCAGGTGACGTGACAAGGTTTGAAATTTTGTAAACAATTAATTCTACTACATATGTCCCATCTTTTTTATTCTTAAATTTTTCACAATTAACTATATTTAAATTAAAATTATTAACAACTTGCTACCAGCTACGCAAAAGTAATGAGAATAAATGCTGTATCTCGGTGACGAACGTGACATTACGGTTATTACAGGATTCACGGTTTTCTGATCTTTATCTACTATGTTGGCATTTTTTGGAGTTAACTGCTGTTGTAATAAATATTTTGTGATAGGAGTGTACTTGCATCATCGACCTTAAAGAACTAAATATTTAAGAAAAAATGTTACTGAAAACGAAATAAGTTGACCAAAAACCGTGAGCAGTCCATTTTGTCATCATTGCAGATAAGCTATGCCTTGAACTTTTTAATTTAATTTAAGTATTTTTCTTTAATAACACAAGTCAGAAAGAATTATTTGTCCATTTTTAATTTTTCGGTAATGGTTTACCATTCTATGGAAATTCCCATATTAGGGGGACAGAGATTTTGGTGCAATTTTGTTAGGGGTGGGAAAATACAACTTAATATGAAATAGATTAGACTATAATGGCACTATGCACCGCGACCAGAAGTTGGTATTTTGTGCTGCCAGCGAATACAACCTATAGGTTCAGGCTCCCTGCGAAGACAACTATCCTACCAGGTGAACAGTTCCAAACTTCCGATGGCATCACTATTCGACCACCAAAATAACGCACCCTTCTGTCGGACAGCCTCGGACATTCGCAGAGAACATGCTCAGAGGTCTCGGGTTCCAATTCACAAAACCTGAACGTATCCGTAGAGGATCGTCACATCTTGTACAATTGATAAGATGAAATATATATATATATAAATATATGTATGCACAGCGCATAGTCCAGAGACATTTATTCGTTCCCCCGCATAGTTTAGGGACATTTCCTTACTTTGGGGACTGTCCCCAAAATTTTCGCGCCTTTTCATACATCTAGCGTTTAAGATGAGGACAATTTTTTCTATACACCGCATATTCCGGCGACAATTTTGGCCATGTCCCTAAAATATGCGCTACGCATACATATATATATATATATATATATATATATATATATATATATAGATGAAAAATAAATATATATATTTTTTTTCTGGAAATAGATCTTTGATTTCAATGTCAGAAATTTTGCTTACAAATTTCAAATATAATTTATCAAAATTAAAAATTTTTTATTATCTCTTTTACCAACAAAACATAATGGAATTTTCGAACAAAGTGAAAAAAAATTGTTTTAACCGAATTTTTTCGTTTACTTACTAAAAAAAAAAAACGAAATATTCGATTGGATGGATCAAACTCACTCGAAGTGGTAAAACTAAAGTTTTTTCAGCAATTTGTATTGAGACTGACAAATTATTTCTAATAAAAATTTTCGTGTTTATTCTCGTTATTAAGAGATAATGAAAAAAGTTTGATTCGACCAAAGTTTTTAAGTTTGTTTCGAAGTATTCGATTTTAAGTTGAAAATGGCAAGTCAAAAATCAATTCCGACTAGTAGGAAATAATGTTTCCTGGAAGGCCAGGACCTATGGACATGCTAGGCTTCTTGATGGACTTCACCCACGTATGGGATTTGAGTCCGACTATGTTACTCCAAGATTGGATTTCTGCCGACCTTTTCGGGTTAGCTTTCCCTCCAGGCGGGAGTGGGATATACACCGACGGCTCAAAGATGAGTTGTGGTGTAGGCTCTGGGGTCTTCTCGGGTGAGTGTAACTTGCGGTGTTCTTTCAAGCTACCTGATCATGCTACTGTTTTCCAGGCGGAAATTCTGGCTATCAGGGAAGCCTGCAGACTCCTGTCTGAAAGGGTGGATCGAGGGACAGTGGGCATCTTCGCCGATAGCCAAGCGGCTTTAATGTCCCTGAGCTCGTACGTCACATCCTCTGCTCTCGTTGGTCAGTGCAGGGAGGAACTGTCCAGGCTAAGCTGTCTATCCCAAGTTACTCTAGTTTGGGTCCCCGGCCACAGAGACCTCTACGGTAATGAAAGGGCAGACGAATTGGCAAGGGCAGGATCTGCCTTAAACGTCTCCACATCGGTGTCAGTCGCTGCACCGCTGGGGACTGTTAAGGGGGAAATTTTCCGGCACTATTTTCGCAGGGCGGGGGACAGGTGGCATAATTTGGATACCTGTAGGACCGCGAGACTTACGTGGCCCAACTACGACCTAGGTCGTACAAACTCCCTCCTGAGGCAGGAGCAGGAGGGATGTCTCGAGGCTGACGGCTGTTCTGACCGGGAACTGGCTGATTGGTAGGCATGTCATTAGACTTGGGATTGTACGCGGTTCGCATTGTCGCAGCTGCGGCATACCGGGTGAGGAGGAGACTGTGGAGCATCTTCTCTGCGACTGTCCAGCGCTGCAGAATATTCGACTCCGGATCTTGGGTGACCATATACTGGACGACCTCTCGGTAATATCACGTGTGGGATTCGGTGATCTCATACGTTATATTAACCGAACGGGGTGGGTCTAGTACTTCCGGATATTAGTTCCTTACGGGTAGTGTGGTCTCTTCAAAACGGAGTCGCTTTTTGACTCTACTTGATGCTCACGAGTAGCGTGAGCTGCCACTTAAACCAACCAGGAAAAAATGTAGAAAAATTCCAAGTCCTAAGTTGATCAATATTTACATACAAATACGACTTACACAGTAAACATTTCAAAAGTTTATAATTTTCACATATTTTTTGTTCCAGGTCTTACAAAATTCTTCTAACACTAGAAGGACTTCTTTAAAATATTATTTTAAAACACCACCAAAGAAAATATGTACACCCCTAATTTTAATAGTTATAGTAAATATATTTATAGTACAAAGGTCTCAAAGGAGTTACAAAACTTTAAAATGAAAAAAAACTCTTTTTTTGTGTGTTAATTCTCATAAAAGAAATAAAAAACTCCCAAGTAAAAAAGTTTTGTTCTTTATATATAGCTAAATATATCACTTTATACAGTTGTGTATAATGATATATTGCAAAATAGGCATTCATATAAAATCATTTAAAATTATATATTTATATCTATCTTTATATGACACTGTAGTGGAATAAGTAAAAATATATAATTATATATCGGTCTATATACGATGACATATGTCACATGTAATTGCATATATTTGTATACAATTGTATCTAATTGGATGTAAATATATCACATTATATATAATTTGATACGTTTGGATGAACAAATTCGGATATAAATGTATAAAACAATATCTAATTTCATTAAATTAGATCTAATTGTATTAAATAATATCAAATTGTATCAGATTAAATCTAATATGATCATTTTTCGAATATAATTATATATAATACGAAAATTCACAAAATATATTTTTACATGGGCTACCAAAACAAAAAAAGGTACTAAACTTGAAATAAGGCGAGGCATCAGGTTTATAGCAATAGTGATGCGCATGCATTTAAACTTTTACGTCGACAAAAAACCAGTAACAGCAAATAAAATTGTAGTCGTATAAATGTTTAGCATTGTATCACGAAAACAAAAAAAGTGTGCAATAAAATTGCATTATACGATACTCCAAAACCTTTTATGCATGTTGTGTAAATCATGGTAGAGGAGCACTGGTCACAAAAAAATCTAACCACCATGACATTTGCTCCCCCTCTTCAAACTTATGCGCGTGTTTTTATTAAGGTGGTGTAATGTGCATAATTTTAAGAAGAGAGTTTTTGAAATAAAGATAAGAGACATTTTTTTTTTTTTTGATAAAGTGATAACAGAACTTTGAAAATTCAGAACACAAAACCTTTGCTACAAGATTTTTAGGTCCCAATCGATATCGATTGCTTTGCATTCATCGATAACGCAAACGAAGCCTCAGTTGAGACAAAAATCTCACTTTCCCGAGCAAAGATTTAAAGGTTTACCTTAGATCCATATAAGTACTGACGGAAACAAATTTAAAAATGGTTAAAGTTATTAAAACACGAAGTAAAGGGTGTTTTTATAGAGGTATAGAACTTTGAAATGGAGTAAAACAAAGATGATTTTTTTAAATTGACATTTAATTTACTTTAATCGAAAGATAATCTTCTGGCATCATAATTTAAATATGACTTCTGGCATATGGCCGCCACGACTGGCTCGGACGTAGTCTAATCTGGAGGTCCAATTTTCGATGACTTTTCCCAACATATAATATAATGGCAATAACTCGGCGAATGTTATCTTCCAAGTGGTCAATCGTTTCGGGATTATCGGCATAGTCTAGCGACTTCACATAGCCCCACAGAAAATAGTCCAGCGACGTTATTTTGGAGGCCAATTCAAGGTTACGTAACGTGAAAATATGCGATTACCAAACGTTTCCTTCAATAAATCAATTGTGGCACGAGCTGTGTGACATGTCGCGCCGTCTTGTTGAAACCACAGCTCCTGCACATCATGGTTGTTCAGTTGATGAAAGAAAAAGTCAGTAATCATGGCTCTATAGCGGTCACCATTGACGGATAGACCTTCCTCTACGATCTACAGCAGCAATGACTTCTTCTGTACCCACTGTACGACGTCTCTGTGGATGCGTATTATCATTTAGAGTAAAAGTGGTGCGAAAACGTTCCATAGTTAATCGAATTAATTTCTCTGATATACGATTATGTTGACCGTAAAATGGACGTAGTGCGCGATACGTATTTCGAACAGAACCATGATTTTCAAAATAAATTTGCACAATTTGAAAGCGTTTTTCCGGCGTCAGTCTATTCATGTTCAAATGCCAAACCAAACTGAACATAAATCAATTGACATCTGACAAAATGGCCGCCAGTTAAAAAAGTGTTGCCAACTTAAAGTTCCATACTGGTATAAAAAACACCCTTTAAGAAATTGTGTTTTCTAACGGTTAACATCATATTAATAATCTTCTCCATTAAATTATTATCGCTAAGGATTTGTTGTCTGCATAATATTTTTTTTTTACCCATTTGGGTAAATAAATACCCCAAAAGAAAGCCGCATTAAAAAATTTATGGCTGGAGCCAGGTAAGTGGTTCATTAATTTCTATACGCAGGAAGAAAAAGCATAAAACTACAAAATTATGTTGGAATAAAATTGAAGGCGTTAGTTAGTGGTTAATAAGTCTGAAATTTTTTTTAATCGAAAAAGTTGTACGAAAATGGCTCACAGCTTTTTGCAGTGAATGTCGGAAAACTTTGTTGGTGCTTAATAGTCTTAGGTGTCCACTTTGTTATACAAACTATTTGCATGTTTAGGATCACTTTCACCTGGGCTACTGGTCTGATTTATTGAAATACCAATTATTTTATAGTAAGGGTTTTTCTTGGAAGATTATAAAAAAAAAATTATTCCGGAAATATGGAGGAATTTTTTTATATCAGTGCCCTGCGGGAAATGAAGGGTCGATTGATCCAAAGTAACAAATCTGTGATATATGATTGGGGGCACGGCACGAAATTGGTGAAACCAAAATTGTGGTGCACCAAAAAGTGTTAATTTTGGTGAAATGACCAATCACGTGACTATAGTTATGGTGACAAAACAATCACTGGTTGGTACCAGATATATCATGTAACTGGAGAGAAAGTAACATAACATTAAAGTGTACCGAAGCAACTAGGGCCGTTGCAGTTGAAGTTATTACTGGTCATTGAACTGGTTCAAACCCGTTAGCAGTGGATGAAAACATGGCAATTAGTGCCAAAGGATTCAGTCGCTTGACTGCTACACAGCAGACATAACACTGAAGGAATTTTATCTGTACCGACTATGTGACAGTAGAAATGAAGACGTAAAACTCCACTGGTTTAAAAGAACTGAACACGAAACTGTGACCAGGGTTGAAGGTATGCCAATTTCTTGCCAAACGTCGCGATCTTAAGCTTAGTTTTTTGTTGGGTATAGACAAAATAAGCTGATTATAAAATTGATTTTTGTTGTGCCTTTTTAAGGTTTTTTTGAACAGGGGGTAAGACACACTGTTTTGGAAAAGTGCAATGATGGGCTATTTAGGAACTCGTGCATAATATGACATACGCTGAATAAAAAGTGACAGGTAACTTGCTAATTACTTTTCGCATGCCCGGCGACATGTACCCCTTAGACCAGTGCAGTGGTACGTCTCAAAACTATTTCAGTCAAACTACCCCTATTACATAACACATTGCGCCTAATATGCGACTAGTTTTCCTTCAAAAATGTTTCTCCAGTTCTAAGATACGTACACCTACACCAGTCACGTGATAATTTTTTTCCCACTGGTTCTGTTGCATATTACATAAATCCTAAAATGGTCCTACCTTAACACTAACTACTTCTAACTTGTCCCGTAGCATGTTCATATCAGTCGGTAAGGTGATAATTTACCTTGGTCAAGTTATTCGATACGTCACACAGTGCTCCACGGGTAGCAAATTGTCACCTCCTATGACAAGCCCATGTTAAAAGTACCGATCACTTTCATATAACACAACCGAAACTAGGACAGGTTCATACACACAAAGTTCTAGTCACATGACCATACCAGTGACTGGTCCATTTCCCGCAGGGTGTTTAATGCATAAGCCTAAGAAGGTATGGCAGATCTAAGCAAATGTATACTTTACCAATGGAAAAATCTTAAATATTGTATGTGTGAAGATTCATCGATATCGGAAGACATTCTATGTAATCGGGCTTCATAATTTTAATGGATTAAAATGTCATTTATTTTAGTTTAAAAGCAAATTACTAACCTCTAGACCTCTTCACGCTGATAAAACAGGGTCCAGACTGTATCGGTCGTTAGCCAAGTGAACGGATTTTTGTGTCTTATTAATTACCTGTGGAAATGCAACAGATCTAGCGGAAATGCAATAGGTCTCTTAACTAGCCGTCCACCAGCTGTATCGATCTGTTATAAGATTAAGGGACACTGAGGTGGATTTCGTTTCGCAAAGAATTTAAACCTATCAGTTTATGATCACTTCAGTTGACGACAATAATATGGGAAATGAAGAATATAATCCGTCAGAGGCAAGTCTACAAAAAATTATTTCATATTCTGTTAGATACATTTTGGGATTTTAGCACATTTAATTACTTTTAAGCAATTAAATATTGAAGACAATGAAGATCAAGTTGGAAACACAGAAAATATCGACTCCTATTTACGGAAAACTATTGTTCTTATGGTGCGCTCTGCATAAAGCAAGGAAAGGTCAACGGAAAGACTTTCAGATCGTATAGGGAAATATTACACTCAGGGAACTTCTGCTGTAGTTGTTAAAGTTTTAATACTGTATATTTAATTTGAAGTGAAAACCCAATCATTTGTAGAAGAAATTTCAGTGTTGACTACAATTGTAGTTCATTAAAAAAAAAAAACACATCAAATTACTGTATTATGATTTTAAAGTCATTTTTTAAAGTAGTTTTTTTTTATTTCAAAAAATTAAACAAATAAATGTTTGTTTATTTCTTACTGCATATGTGGTTAGTTTTTACTACAATTGTGGTTTAGTTTCGAACAGTAAAAAACAAATGCTAATGTTTGTTGAATTTACGGAAATTTAAGTCGTTATTTTCTCAAGTGAAATATCATTTGTTTTTAACCACAATATCATTTGTTTTAACGCAGTGGAATTTACCTACATAGTATTCTAAGTGTTGGAATGCGTTCTCCCACGCATTATAAGGATTTGAGGGAGCACGTTATTTGGCAAGGTGATGTTGCCTCGATATTAATCACATGAAGACGGCTCTTGTACTTTTTCAGAGGGGGCATCGCTATCCTACACGAAAAAAAGAAGTTTGTAAAGTCAGCAAAATAGTTTGCTGAGTCAGCCAAATTTTAGTCAGGAGCGTCCTTCAAAAAAAAAAATGGTAATGTCAGCAAAATCTTTTGCTGAATATCAGCGAGCTGATCTTTAGCAACAAAATTAGTACATTCAGCTAAAGTTTTGCTAACACTTAGTGGATTAAAAATTAAAAAGCCCTTGCTAAAAACTAATAGAATTTTTGCTGAATATTAGTAGACTGAAAAATACTAAAAAAATATGAAAAATTATATTTAAGTTTATTTATTTGCTGCATATTTTAATCTTCCTGCAAAAATAATTTACAATACTTTACAATATATAAAAATGACATTACGACGACATGTATAAATTTAACATCTGAAAATATATAGAAATAATTATATGTAACATAAGCAAAATCAACTTTCAATTACTTACATTAATATACAATCTATTTTCTATGCAATTAGAAAAAAGCAAACATAAAAAATTACATAAGAGAAAACATTTCGCTACTCACAAAAAAAAAATCATACTATTTATGAATATTTTATGAAAAATTTGCCAATGTACTAATTTAGGATCTTTTTCATAACATTTATGAACAGTTCATAGAGTACACTGGTAAAGTTTTTGTCTCGTAAATTATGACAAGGTTCTTAATATATATATAGAAACACTTAATATTTATACAAAAGTGCATAAATTGCAATAATACTGGAAATTTTATGTACCTTTTCATAAATGCTAAGGAAACTAGGAACACTTCATAAATAGTGAGTAAATTTCATAAATAGTATGAAAATTAAAAAATATGAACTTTTTCATAAAAAATATAAATTTTATTTATTTGTGTGTATAGTCTGTCTACCTGAACGTATATTTGTTTGCAATTTCACCGCACTACATTAATAATCACTAAAAGGATTCAGTTTTAAAGTAAATTTAAATATTTTTTTATCTATAATTTAATTAATAGACAATTACATTGACAAGCCGGTGACAATACAAGATAAGAGTTTTTTTTTAAAAAATTTGCTGAGAAATAGTAAACTTGATTTACAAGACGTTTTACAAACTTTTCTACTAGTTTTTTTTTTGAGTTTACTATTGAGCTGGATAGAGTTGAAATCTACCTTGCTGAGAGAACTTAATATATTGGTGATTGTGAACCAAATGCACTCTTTCAAGAACAATGGGCGAAAAAGTCGTCAATTGTTTTATACTCCTACAGAAAAGCCATTGGAAAGCGCTGTGATCTCTGCGTTAGATTCGACAAAAATGTATGCATTGGGAATGGTATTGAAAATATAACTATTATCATTAATGAATGAAGCAAATTCTTATATAATTTTTATTAATAAAAAAAAATGGTAGTAAAAATAATTTCATTATAATTGCAATCAATGCAATGGTAATGAATTACCGAAGTGTGTATTCAATGTATGATCTTGGGACACAGTTCACAGCGCTTTCCGTTGTCTCTTCTAAACTAGCGTAATCAAAAGGACAGCAAACGACAGCGTGACTATTTTTTTTTAACTATTTATGTAATACAACAAATTTACACACACCGATAGTACTAATTTCGCACCCCGGTCCTTATATTTAGTCTTCCGATTCCATTTGTTACATTTCATATCGTTATAAATAATACAATTTTAATGAAAATGAAAAATTCCCAAGTATGACATCACAGGAACATTACGTATTATACCGTGTGGTGTGGTGTGGTGTGGTGAAAAAAAAACAATAATATAGATTGTTTTTTTTTTTTTAATTTATGTTGTCGTCGCTTGTAATCGAACCCACAGCCTTCTGTGTAACAGCTTAACGCTCTAACCATTACACCACAATGACCACTACATACAAATCCCTTGGACATACTGGCGAAATAATTAAAGGCCATAGTATATATTAGACAAACATTGACATTACTATGAGTGGTCTACGGACTGATATGGTGTAGCGGCAACTTAGTATCTAACCTGGAACATATGACTCCGATGAACTAAAGAGCTGGGGAACTTGCTACCTTACTGGTTCCCAACAAACTCGAAATTGTAAGTATACCACATGCTACTTGTAATCTAAACAACTGTCCCTTCTTTGGCGGCTAATCATAGGTAGGGTAATGGAACCACATATATAATAACAAGAAAGTTCTGATGCGATGCAAACCGAAGGTGCAAATCGGCGCTCTCTAGACTTGCGGTGATAACTAACTACTGTTTTATAGGTAGACACGCATAAGCTTTATTAATTCCAGAAATTCCAGGCCAAGCGACCTTGTCAATTTGATTCTGTGGCTTGCGACAAGTATCTTATATTTTAAATATAAGATACCTGGGTATCCCTTAGATTGAGATTAATATTACATGTAAACTTTACAATTTGATCTCCCCAAATTTAAAATTGGTTCAAAAAATGCGTTTGCAAAACATCTTATTATTGTTCTAAGTCAGATCTATTGATTATTTTATCGTCGCTAGAACTCTGTAGTTCTCTAGCAAAACTCACATGTTATTTCCCTGGAACGGTCTTAAAAACTTGTACTAATAAATCGGTTCTGGTGGAACTAGTTCTAGAATAGATAAGTTTGAGGAAAATGTTGAAAATCCAAATTTCCTATTATAGTTTTCAATAAATACAATATATACAAATTTTCGCTCCATAAAAAGCTCATTCTTACGCGCCAAAAGCCAAAGCTAATTTTTTATTTAAAATTCGGTCGATGATAAAAAATATAATTTCATGGCCTCCTTAAACCTTTTAGTCATTAAAAACTTGAAAAAAAACGTAAACCCTTTTTCGAAAAAAAGAGCTCAAGATGAAAAAGTAAATCTTATATCTGTTGCTCATTTTAATGTCAAACTAAAATCAAATGTATGTCTAGAGTTTTTTGTTACTGACAATTATTTTTTTTTTGCTCCACCAAACTGATACTCTTAAAAATAATCGTTTTTGCTCTTTTTTGCCCCAAAACATACATACAAAGTGCTCCCAAAGTCAAACAGTACATAAGTAAATGCATTATTGTGAGCATGCGCAATTTGTGCTACTGTTTTTAGAGCACTCACGCAAAACTTGGGCAGAGGTAAAAAAAACCAACAAATATATTGTTTAGGGAGACTGTTTGGATGAAGAGTAACAAAACGTGAGTAAGAACTGGATAAACAACATGTGGAAAAAAGCACAACAAAAACAGTAGCAGAAAGCTACTACGTACACAAATGGTTGAGTACTTTTTTGTACATAGTTGATTTTGCTGCTGTTGTTATTGTTGACTCGAAAATGCACCCAAAGTTTAAAAGGTTTGTTGTGTTTTTTTGCTTAACTCTTATGTTAGAGATGGATATATGCTGGTGATGATAATGTTGGTACGAAAAAATAAACATATATTGGTACATTTTAAAAAGTAAATATTATGGTGGAGAACTTATTAGTTTCTCATTTATTGAGAAAAATGTCAGCCCAAGTAAAAAAAAATAAGTATGATATTTTGTATGTCATTAAAATTAAATAGAATTACATAAAATGTTTTACTTTTGTTTAAACCATTAGTTCTATATGTTTTACCTATGCCGGTTTCCTTGATGAACTTTGGTTTTCGATGCATGATATACTTTTTGTGCAAAACGAAATTTGGCACATTTTATGCATTTTTTTTAATTTACAAAAATGTTTGTGTGTAAGAAATGAAACTATTTGCTATTGCAATTCAAAAATTATTTCAGTTTTCAATAAAACTTTGCCAAATGTGGTTTTTGCAAATTTATATTTAAAAAAATTGATATTACAATTTATATTAAATATTAAAAAATTAAAAGTAAAGTGCTTCCGATCCACCCAACGACTTGCAGTTAGCATATATTAAAGCCATATATCTTTAAAATTATGAAAATTAAAGGAAGTTTAGAACTCTTGCAAGTATGTTAACATATTTTCATTATTTTAAAAATATTAAATTATTTGGTAGCCAATTACTGTAATGAAAGATTTTGTTAGAATATTATTCTTCTTTATTTGCCAATTCGTTTTCCGAATTTTAGCGACCAATACAATTAAAGTAGATTATATTACATTGCATGATAAATAATTTCATAAATTTTTCATAATTTCTGCAAAAGCGTCCCTATTTCTCGCCTCGCTTAGTAGATTCCCCACATCTCGGATACCAGTCCATTCTTGTATGTTATTAAGCCACGTAGTTTCTTTTCTTCTTCAATATTAGCTTTCGTAAGCTTATATTTTGGGTTTCTCATAATGTGACCCAAGTATGCCGTTTTTCTTATCTTTCTAGTGGCTAAGAGCTATCTATCGCAGTGTACTTGCCTTAGTACTTCGTTGTTAGATATAAAGTGGGTCCATGGTATTTTCAGCATTCGTCGGTAGATCCACATTTCGAAGGCTTCCAGTCTTTTTACGTCAACTGCTTTAATAGTACACACCTCCGTGGCATATAGGAGTACTGACCATACATATGTTTTGACGAATCTAAGTTTTGTTTCAAGGTTAATGTCATGGCTGGTGAGAACTTTCTTATATTTAAAAAATGCTTCTCTTGCCATTTCAATACGGCATCTTATTTCTTTTGAACCGTCCCACTGGTCATTGATTGTAACCCTAAGATACTTAAAGCACTGTACTTTATCGACATAGGAGTTTTGTATTCTTAGGGTGGTTATGTTGTGGTTACTTTTTCTGCTTACAATCATATATTTCATTTTTTGGATATTTATCTTCAGGCCATATGCTTCACTGTATGTAGTCAGTTTGTTAACTAGATCTTGAAGTCCAGACATGCAATCAGCCAGTAAGGTGGTGTCATCGGCATATCGAATATTATTGAGGAACATGCCGTTCATATATATTCCTTTCCGTACATTACATATGGATTCCTGAAAGATTCTTTCGGAGTAGATATTAAATAATAATGGGGACAATATACAGTCTTGTCTGACTCCTCTGGTAATTTCTATATTTTCTGTCAGGTCTCCGTTGACATCAGCTTGTGCTGTCTGATGCCAATACAGACTCTTAATACATCGGATTTCTTTGTCGTCTATACCAAGAGATATAAGAATTTCCATCAGTTTATCATGCTGCACCGTGTCGAAAGCTTTTTCATAGTCAATGAAGCATAGGAAAACGTCCTTTTGCACATTTCTGCATTTCTGAACCAGTGTCTGTATACAAAAAAGTGCTTCGCGGGTGCCCATTCCCTCTTTAAAACCAAACTGAGATTCACCCATCCTCTTTTCGCATTTTTCATATATTCGGGAGTGAAATATTCTGAAAAATATTTTGAGGGCATGACTCATTAGGCTAATAAGCCTATAATCATTGCAATATTTTGCGTGGCTTTTCTTGGGTATGGTTATAAAAGTGGATTTAAGCCAATATTGTGGGAATTTGCCAGTGTCGTAAATGTAATTAGTTGGATGTTGTCGTTGACTATTAATTTAAGTATTTCAGAAGGAATCTCATCTGGGCCACAGGCTTCTTTGTCTCTTAAGGCTGTTATTGCTGATTTCACTTCTGCTTTAGTGATAGAAATTCCTGTTAGTAGCTGTTGAGCGCTCGTTTCGTAGCTTGATCGGCTGTCATCAGTAAATATTTTTTGTATGTATTCATTCTTCTTTTCTTCTTCTTTTCTGTAATATCAAAAACAGCTTCGTTGTCGTTATTGAATAACACTTTTGGGGTTGTTTTGCGGTATATTCCGGCGGCTTTCTTTAGTTTTCTATGGAGGTTAAAGTCATCATGTAAGTATTGCAATCTTTCGATTTCCTGACATTGACTATTTAGGTGTTCGTTCTTTGCAATACGTATTGCTGTTTGAATTTCTCTATTTAATTCATGGTATTGCTCATAATTTACGTTTTTATACTTGCGACGTTCTTCCATTAGTTGTAATATTTCGTCTGTCATCCATTCTTTTTCTATTTCCCAGGGTATTGTCTGCTATTGATTTGAGCGTATCTTTAACAGAATTCCATATATTTTCTACATCTCCTCTATCAACGTTATAAACCTCTCGGTTTATACGATCCTTTATATTTCTTCGGGTAGCTGTCTCTTCTTGTTTGGCAATATCAAGTTTCCTGTACTCTTTTCTCTTCGTATTTATGGATAATTTCGTACACAAGTTTGTCATTAGGAGATTGTGGTCCGACGGTACGTCCGCCCCTGGGAAGGTAGAAGTTTTTGTAGCAAATGAGCAGTAGCGTTGATTTATATAAAGTCAATTTGGTTTCTTACAATATGCCCTTTTCTTTCCTGGGGGGATTTCCAGGTATAGTGTCTTCTTGCGGGAAGACATAAGAGTGTGTTTTTTATTTTCATTTTGTATTCCTGGCAGAATTGGATGAGCCTGTCACCTCTTTCATTGCTCTCGCCTAATCCGTATTGCCCTGCGATACCAGGTACTTTGTCTTTTCCTACTTTCGAATGATGGTTATTTCGTGAGGTTTAGTCATTTCTAACATGTCTTTAACTTCATTATAGAAAACTTCTATTTCTTCACTACCTTTGTCTGCTGAGGTTGCATAAATTTGAATAATATTAATATTAATGGGGTTGGCATGTAGCTGTATAGCCATAAGCCAATTACACATTTCGCTATATTATTGTTCACTAAAATTCCCACACCGTTTCTGTTGTTTTTGTTAATGTTGCATGAATAGTAAATTTTAACATTTCGGGAAACAAATTCACCGCTATCTGGTCACCACGTTTCACTTATGCCAAGTATATCAATTTTAAGTTTGTTCATTTCAGAAATGATATTAGCTAGTTTTCCAGCTTCAAAAAGACTACGTACATTCCATGTACCGATATTAAGTTTTTGTTTTGTTTTACCTCCGGGGATTCCTAGCACCCTCGAATTGCCGGATACTGAGGGCCGTATTCTATTGTTTGTATTCATATTTGTATAGTTTACAAGGGACATTACTTCAGAGTTTAAAGTTTTCCTTCTTTGTTTTCAGCCGCCACTCTGGAGTACAGACGCTGTTTGCTGCCGCTCAATGTGAGACAGACACCGCGATATGTGGTCGGTTCATCCGCCTAAGTAATGACATATTAATCACTTCTTTGCCGTTGACATTCCGATCGTTGCTCACACTAGCTAGTATTATAACTTGTGTTATTATACCATTGCCTGGTGTCCACCTGTCCCGAAGGTTCGGAGATTGTGAGTCTTCTTAGTTGGTTACAAAGAACAAGGATTGGATATGGACTTTACCTCTGAACTAACTCTGAACACCTTTGTTAGAATAACCTTCGTAAATATGATTTTTTTTTAGCTGAGTTTTGATGCACTTATTTTTTAAGGTATTCATGTATTATTCTTAAAACTAAACTCTTAAATGACATTTTCTGGCTAATCTGTCCTGTCAATTTTAAGCACATTTCGCGTTTTTTTTAATTGAAAGGGACTTTTTATGATTTTATAAACATGTTTACCAACAAACAAAATACTTTATTTAAATTTATTTTCATCGGGATAAACATTAATTGCATTTATAGTAATTAAATGTGCTAAAGTCCCAAAACTTATTTAACAAATAACAAAGTCCCCTGAAGATTTCCTTAGGCAGGAATGAAATCCGGATAGGGACACGCCTACATCAGATTGCTTTTCACAATTTGTTAAATAAGTTTTGGGACTTTAGCACATTTAATTACTATAAAATACTTTATTTTTCGTTAAATTTTGTAGACAAATGTATGTAGTTTAGCTCGTTACATACATTGTGCCTAAATTTACGCATTTTTTATAATTTTGCGTGAAAGCTTACATACATTTTTTTAGAGTGTATGATAACAAGCAGTATGATACCAGCAATGCCGAGCATTGGAAGTTTATCAAAATTGTTGTTCCTAATGTCCACACAAATTAAAATAGGAAAAATAATTTTTTTTCTAAATTGTCCTCACTTCCGAACTTAGGCTACTTTGCCCTATATAAACTATATTTATACTGTTTTTGGTTTTTCTTTAATTAATATTTTTATTCAATTTTGAAAAAAAAAAATCGTTTACACCTTTTAATACTCAAAATTAAAATTAATTTTAATATAAATATAAATTTCACTTCATATTCTAACATTTGTATATGCTTTTAAAGAGTTTTTTTTTAATTTAGGTCCATCCACTAGGGTATATGTTCCCTAATGTGGACCTTTTGAAAATTCTTATATAATTTTTTAAATTAGTGGTCGCAGGAAAATTACCTAGCTTAGAATTCGGAGGTTTCGCCAGTGGGTCACATAGTCATCCACGATTTTCGCAGTATTTTGAAGAGTTATTAAAATGTTTTTTTTTCATAGTTTGTGCTGTTATTGATGGTCTTTCAGGCCACCAAATATTAAACTTGTATTTCACATGTGGTTGAAGACAGACATGCTTTTTGTTTTTGGGTTCCATTTCTTTTTTTCTTGAATCCAAACTGTAGCGTAGAGTAGTCTAGTAGTTCAAATCTAAATTTAAAATTGCTCATATTTGTTTTTTTAGCCAAACTCTAAGATTTTATGAAATTGTTGTTACAAAATAAATTTTTCTCAGACTTAAGAAAACAGAAAATATTGAGAAAAACTATAAATTTAAAATGGAGACTTAATTTCATCAAAAAATAGTTGTGTAAAATATTTTGCATGAATAATTTTATAATTTATTTTTCGAGCGGAATCCCGGGAATTGAAAAAAAAGCGATGTCCCGCTTTTCCGAGAAATTAAAAAGTTCGGGATTGTGCATTCCGTAATGACCAATTATAGGACCATATACGTTCACGTCAAAACTTTGGGGGTATATAAAAGTATACATACATGTAGGATTGTTTTAGGAGCCCTTACGAGGGCGGTCCCAAAATTAACCGACCTAACAAAGAAAACAACAAATTTGGGAAAAATTTTCTTTTTTTCTCAACATTGTCTCCTTTTAGCCCGATACAATTTTTCAGCGATACTTAGTTTATAGCAAGAACTAGATAGCTCCTTAAATTAGCCAACAACCGCAGACTCCACCTCTTCATTGTTGGCAAATCTGTTTTTTTTTCAGTTTTTCAAGTTTAAAAATAGAAAATAGAAAATAATCCGAGGGAGCTAAATCTGACTAATAAGGTGCATAATGAAGCAAATCTAACTTATTTCATTGATTTTGGCCAAATTGATTTATTTGGCAAATTGATTGATGTTGGTTGATTGATTTTGATTGAATTGATTGATTTGGCAAAAGCGGGCCTTTTTTCCTTAATTTAATCACTTAAACGCTGCAATACGTTAGCATAATACTAGCCACTGATTGCTTTTCCGTTTTGAAGATAATCAATAAAAATTATCCTATGCGCATCCAGTGTTGTCATTTGAAGGGAAGACTTCTTTTTGTAGCTTTTTTTCTACTTTTCAAACACAATTTAAATTGGCAAGGACGAGTAATTTTTAAAATATTCGTTTTGAAAATATTTTTTTCTATATTTTTTTTTAAGTTTCAGTCGTGAAGAAAATGAATGGAAGTACCTGTTTTTTTAAGCGTAGGGACAAAACTGCGAGCATCCCCAAAAACAGACGCTATGACCTTGACTACAGACGGAAATGTCTTCGCTTTCTTTGTCCACTGCATTGAATGTTCCATTGTCTCAGGTGTGAAGTGGTGCACCCATGTCTCACGCATGGCTACGAATAGACGCCAAAACTCGGCTTAATTGCGACGAAACTTCGCCGAACTCTCTGTTGAAACATCTTCACGACACTGTTTTTGTTCTATTGTGAGCAAATCCTGCACCCACTCACCTTCACACCGACTCCAACACCATTATGTGGATTTTCTTAGCCGTTTTCTGCCGTCGACACCTCAATTGATCGACCACTACGGTGTTCGTCTTGGCAGCTCGTATAGCCTCGCTTAAAGTCTGCCAGCCAATATTTTATAGTCGTAAACGAAGGAGCAGACTCCCCCAAAAGTAGAGTCTAGATCGGCTTTAATATTGGATGGAGTGGGACCTTTCAAATGAAAGTATAGAATTACATAACTGTGACCAACTTTTTTCATGTTTACAAATTCACTGAGATGGTTTATTTTTAATAGCTCCAAAAAATACTAAACAACGTGGCGCCTTGAAACGTAAAACATATGTTTATACGGTTGCCACTTTCCTTGACACTGGGCTGCGTTCCTGGTCAATAGGGGCATGAGGGCAACGAACAGGCTGACTGTTTTGCCAACTGCGGAGGTCGTCGACAATTTATTTGCCCTGAACGCTATTGTGGCGTACCCAATGGGAATGTCAGAGAGAGGCTCAGAAGGTGGAGGGAGTCAGAGTTTGGGGCCTATTGGGCCAGATCGCCTGGGCAGCGACAGGCGAGGCTGTTTATATCTCCCTCTGGGCAGAGGTCGCGGAAACTCTTGTCTATGACGAGGGGTGAACTAAGGACCGCGACGGGTTACCTCACGGGACACTGTGGCCTTAGGTATCAAGTGGACAAAATGGGACGATCCTCAACGGATACGTGCAGGTTTTGTGAATTGGAACCCGAGACCTCAGAGCATGTTCTCTTCAAATGTCCGAGGCTCTCCGACAGAAGGGTGCGTTATTTTGGTGGTCGAATAGTGACGCCATCGGACGTTTGGAATTGTTTACCTGGTACGATAGATGGCTTCGTAGGGAGCCTGAACCTGTTGGGTGTATTCGTTGGCAGCACAAAATACCAAATTCTGGTCGCTGTGCATAGTGCCACTCTAGTCTAATCTACGGTTGCCACTTTTTACCAAAGTATTTGCTGCCGCCACCTAAACGTCAGGTCGGTTAATTTTGGGACCGCAGTCCCACTTGGACATATATGATCAAATATACAAATATATGTACATATACAAGCCAATGTGTTACCATCAGAGTTTTGCTTTTCCCGGATTTCTCATTTCGCGGGAAAACATTTCAAGTTATCTCGATAATTCCCGCTCAATAAAAAAACTTTAAAATGACAAAGTTTTCCTAAAAAAGATTCATTCGTAGGACCAAGCAAAATTACATAGAAATCGCATTATCTCCGGCTTATTGATAAATTTTTACAACGCTTTTAATCAGATTTTTAAATTTTTTAATATTTTAAATAAAAAGGGCATATGAAAATAGTACATCTTTCCTTTATTGTTTTGGTTAATACTATTATTATAGTTTTTTCAAGAAAAACCATTTATATACTGATAGAATTATTCTTCATGATATTAATGAAACAATTTCACAGAATTTTTTCGCTTGATTCAATGGAGAATTTCATTATATCCAAGAAATTTTCCTAATATTCTTAATATTTCCTAAATTAATTCGATTTCATAATTTATCTTTTCATAAATTTAACGAAATTTTTCTTTAGCGCTATGCAATTATTTGAAAGAGTTAATTTCATTAAAGTCAATGTTTATAAAATGTTTGTAAAATTAATGAAAATCTACTTAATACTATTGAATCATTCTGAAAATGAAGCGATTATAGAATTTATAAAACAGTTTTAAAAAATTTTCATATTAAGAAGTTTTTTAATTGATAAAACTCTTCATGAATGTCTTAGAAAATACATTGGAACTAATGAACCGTTTCATATAATTTTTTAAACAATTTCATAGAAGTCCAAAATTAATAGAAGCCTGCATTGAAATAATAAAGCACTTTATAAAATATGTTGAACACTTCAGAATTAAATCTTAAAAAAAGGTCTTTGAAATAATTTCATAGCTCTAAAGAAAATTTTATTAAATTTATGAAGAGATAATTTATGAAATCGAAAATATGAATACTAATTTTATACTAATATTTTAATAATGTTTTACTAAATTATTTTGCTAAAATGAATTGTGCAAATTGAAAGATATGTATATGCAGAATGAATTAGAAGTCGCGTCATGTCAAGATGTAGTAGTGACGAGGAAAATGATACAAGAAAGAAGAACTCTTATAAGACATATAAAAAAATAAACCATGTAAGAATTTTGTATCTTATTCCTACATAAAACAAAACAGCGGATTAAATCAACTTAAATTTTGTGTTGTCACCGGCTTGTGAAAGTAATTGTCTATTAATTCAATAAAAGGCAAAATGAAATATTTAAATTCTATAAAGATTAAATATGTATTTTTAAACTAAGTGTTTGTAGAGATTAATTATGAAGTGTGGTCAAATTGCAAACAAATATACAGACAGCTAGACAGATTTAAGCGAAAGACAAGGACACACATCTTAAGTAAATTTTTATGTGTTCTTTTTCTTATTGCAAAAAAGGGTTATTTATGTCATATTTTGTTATTTTTTCTTTTCGTTTCTATTATTATCTGCCGCATTTGCGTTCCTTTAAAAGATATCATCATTTAGACAACCATTGATGTAAGTAGTGAAAAGATATATAATTATTTCTATTTTTTTAATATTCAATGTGGGAGTATGAACATTTTTATATTTTGTATCGTATTGTAAATTATTTTTAAAAGAATCACAAAAATATTTTTATGATTTTTAGCAAGTAATTAACTAAAGTAAAATTTTTTAAGTTTTTTCAGTCTACTAATATTTAGCAATAATTTTATTAACTTTCAGCAAGGATGTTTTAATTTTGAATCAACTAAGTGTTAGCACAATTTTTGCTGAATCTACTAATTTTGTTGCTAAAAAGCAGATCACGGACTTTCATCTAACGATTTTGCTGACATTAGCAAAATTTTTGCAAGCACTCTCCTGACTAAAATTAGTGCTGACTCAGTAAAACTTTTTTGCTGACATTACTAATTTATTTTTTTGAGTGTAGTAATCATATATAATGTCATTTAAATTTATTTTCATCGGGATAAACATTAATTGCATTTATAGTAATTAAATGTGCTAAAGTCCCAAAACTTATTTAACAAATTGTGAAAAACAATCTGATGTAGGCGTGTCCCTATCCGGATTTCATTCCTGCCCGAGGAAATCTTCAGGGGACTTTGTTATTGGAATTTCTAGAGATATTTGTTATGTTAAATCACAAACTCAATGAGAATTTCTTGTCCTCGTCTAGGAGCGAGATTCAAAATTTAAAATATCAAAGAAAAAACAAAAACAACAACAAAATATTGTCACAATTGGCTTTGTCATCTTACAAATACTACTCTGTTTTTTGACAGACCTAGCAATGTAGTGACGTTTATTCAAGTAAATCAACAATAGAAAATCATATGTTTTCTATTAGTGTCAGTTACATTTAAATTTGCACAAGCACCTGCATATTTGTCTTTTTTCGTACATATTTCAACTGTGACTTTGAAAAGGTACATTCGTTTTTCGTTTTGTACAACATCGACCAATCTATATCTCATCCCTGATAAATACATTTTGTGGACCATTCATTTTGGTACAACAACTCTACATAAAACTACAACAAAAACAAGCAATCAAGAGGCGGCAGTAAAGGCATATTATACGAGTTGGTTATTGTTGCTGAAACTTACTCGCCGTACATACTCTCGCACATTCGATGTTGGAAACACACAACCAACGAAAACAACAAAAAAAAAGTATACAGAAGCAAAAGCCATCGAGGCATTTCAATATTTTTTTTCAATTCATACTCAGCATTCGTGTACGGAATTCTTTCGAGTTGGCAGCAACTTTTTTTTTGTTGTCTTCTTGCTGCTGTTGTTTTGTTACCAACTTTAAACTACTGGCTAGTTAGCCCGGTTGGTTATTTAATCTAAAAGTTTAGTAAATGGTCTTTTTGAAAAATTTTCAAACTGTGACCAAAAACGCGCGCGCAATTTTTGTTAAATGTTTTTAAGTGTTTAGTTGAACGTACGTATAAAAGACTTTTTTGTGTCGTTTTTATTGCATTTCGATGATATTCTGTATTCGTTATGATATTTTTGTGCAAAGAGGATCCTCATTTTCTTACATAACAACAACAACATTAAACGATCAAATCGATCTGGTTTCGTGTATAAAACACAGTTATTGAATGTGACCAATTTTATGGCATTTTTTTTGTTTTTTGAAAGCTAAAAGAAAAAATTATTGCAAAAAACGCCGGTCATAATTACAAGATTTTACAAGAAAAAAACAAACGTAAAATTAACGTTTTGTGTTTTCGAATATGTTACGAAAATAATGATAAAGTCAAGGTGTTTTTTTAAATGAGTGTTTTAATAAAAATATAAAAAAGTGTTTAACCCTTACGAAAGTAAAAGATGAAGAAAATTTAAAAATGAAAGTAAAATTATACAGTTTTTAAAAAGAAATAAAAATTTATTCAAGAAATATAATAAAATACAAAGCCAAAATTTAAAAAAGATTAACAAAATGTTGTTAAATCACAAATTTATCGTTAGAAAATAAAAAAAAAAAATCAATTTTTAAGTGCTAAAAAATATTAGAAAATTTACCAAAAAGTGTAACTTTTCCTTAAACCTCTTCTTTGTGAATTTAAATGATTATGCATGGTACTTGGTATAAAGGACCACAATTGGCACATCCACACTCTCATACCGAGTATCATCAATTCCGTTCGTATCCTTCATTTGTTGTTACACCCTACCATGAGAGTTCTTCGGCTGCCTGTTTAACAAATAATACCGCTCCCAGTGCTCCGATATTGGTGGAAGGTACCTTTACAAGTGTTAACACTTCGAATCATTTAACTGTTTTAAGTCCTACAATAAAAATTGAACAAAACTATAGTGAACCCTTGAATGCTGTTGAGGATTATGCTATCAATGGTTTGGATTGTACTGGTGTAGACAACGGTACATTTAAGGTAAGTCAATATAATATACTATAAGTTTATATCAAAAGAAACTCTTCAAACAATATTAGTTTTATTGAACTAATAAACTGCTGCAAAGTTATGGTATAAATAGATTTGAGGTAAAGCTTACAGAATTGTCCATCTTGTTGTCTTCAAATAAATTGGAAATTATTAATTTTGATCTGTTTGATGTCGAATAGGTTTAAAATCGCGATATTCGGAATAAAAAACAGACCTTAACCACGTGTTTGATTACTAAGAATAGGTTTAAAATCGCGATATTCGTATTAAAAAAAAAAAGACCTTAACCATTTGTTTGATTACTTAGAAGTCAAGAATGGAGCCCAACTAATGTTTCATAGGTTTTTGTTAAAGTTCTGTCTATTATATAGGCTCTAGCATTTCTAAAACTTCGGGTTTTGATGAGATCATTAGCCAGATCGAAATACTAGTATCAGCCTAGCTAATGTGTTTGATTTGTTTTATTTTGTAAATATACGGAGGTTAAAAGCTCGTTATAAATTAAAAATAACATAAAAATAATCTCGATGTATATAAAAAAAACTAACAAATCTGTAAAAAATATTACTTGAGCCAGAGTAAAAACAATTTTTTTTATAAAAATAGAACATTTTTGGTGTTCAAAGTTTAGTAACGCCATGATGCTTGTTAGGCCACGTGTTTGATTAATAGGTTTTTAATTAAAGCTCTGCCTATTATGAAGGCTTTAGCTTTTCTAAAACTTCGGGTTCTGATGTGATCTTTAGCCAGATCGAAATACTAGTATCAGCCTAACTAATATGTTTGATTTGCTTTATTTTTGTAAATATACGGAGGCTAAAGGCTCGTTATAAATTGAAAATAACATAAAAAAACTAATAAAGCTGTAATAAATATTACTTTTGCCAGAGTAAAAACTATTTTTTTTTATAAAAATAGAACATTTTTGGTCTTTGATGTTTAGTAACATCATGATGCCTGTTAGGAAAAATCCGTAACCACGTGTTTGATTACTAAGAAGACAAGAATGAAGCAAAACTGATAACTAATAGGTTTTTTTATTAAAGCTCTGCCTATTATGGAGTTTTAGCTTTTCTAAAACTTCAGGTTCTGATGAGATCTTTAGCCAGCTTTATTTTTGTAAATATACGGAGGTTGAAAGCTCGTTATAAATTAAAAATAACAAAAAAATAATCTCGATATACTTATAAAAAAAAACCAATAAAACTGTAAAAAGTTTTACTTGAGCCAGATTAAAAACTAAAATTTTTTTTATAACTAGAATATTTTTGGTCTTCAAAGTTAAGAACGTCATGATGCTTGTGTTTGATTACTAAGAAGACAATAATGGAGCACAATTGTTGATTAAGCTCTGCCTATTATGGAGGCTCTAGCTTTTATAAAACTTCGGTTTCTGATGAGATTTTTAGTTAGATCGAAATATTAGTATCAACCTAGCTAATATGTTTGATTTGCTTTATTTTTGTAAATATACGGAGGTTGAAAGCTCGTTATAAATTGAAAATAACATAAAAATAATCTCGATGAATATTACAAAAAAAAAAAAACTAATACAACTTGCAAACTTTTTAATTTGGCTATAATCCGTACGTTTTTTTAGGTTTGTACTTAATTTTGTCCCATAGTGTATTTTTCCTATTCCACACTGAGAGAATTATCTGCATGATAACAAGGCATTTTTGATTTTGATCTACTGGAATTTGTAAATTTAAACTTTTCATGCAGTTTAACATAAAATTTAGGAAACATTTCGATTTATTTATTAAAAATTTCATACGCCAAATGAATTTCCTTACAAATAGTTTTATAATAATTATGAAGCTTTTTCATAACGTTTAAGAAAAATTTCATTCAGTTTCATTCATTATTTTCATGAACAGTTTCATTAAAATTCGTCCAAGAAAATTCTCTCTGTGCAACACACACTCATACACATTGTATTACACTATATAAAATATATCACTTAAACTCATTATTTGGCACGTCATAGATCCGTTGGACACTTTCCAACCAAACTTTCCCGTTTTTGTAATTTTCTTTTTTTGCCTTAAAGCGGCCAGTTATGTAAGTATTGGCAACCAAAGTTGAAACTTTGACAGCAAATAGGAATCTTCAAAAATTAACGAGATTTTGAGGTAAAATATTTTTAAAAAAATTCTTAGTATGACATGTACAACCTTTAGTGTTAGAAGTTTAAGCATACTAAATCCGTTCGCGTTAATCATTTATCTCTAACGGCGCAAGACCTATGGTAGTTTTAAGTTTCAGGCAAATTAAAAATATTAAAATTGCGATTTTTGCGTAGACAAAATTAAAGTTACATTAATTGCTAGATCACAATTTAAAATATATATTAATTACACCACCAAAAAATTTAAAAATAAACTAAAAAATTTTTTTTTGTCATATATTAGGACTTAAAAAAACCGCGATTATTTTGGACAAAACGAATCTTTGCCGGTTTAATAATATTTAGTTATTTGGCAAATTCGCAAAATTAAAACTTTTATATATGGATGCTTTTTGAGGTTTTAAAAATGTTGTTTGCTCCATAAAATTTAAGGTCCGTAGATTTGTTTGATGCCCTTTCAATTTTAGTATTAAGTTTATTTAAATCTTTTATTTGATGTATGTTTTTGGCGGATTTATAAGGGCGCTTTGGTTGTCACAAACCTGAATGTGCTTGGAAAAAACTGCCGCTGTAGCCGCTATGAAAGAACAAAATTTAACTTTTTTGCACTTTATCAGTTAAGTCCGTCGTAAGGATTCAATCTACACACCTATTTTTGTACTCAATACATGTTTTTTTAAAAAAATATGTGAAACAAAATAATTTAATTTCGCGAAACTTTTAAAAAGATCATAAAATGTTTGCGTTTAAAATTTTTAAAATACCTTTTCCTAATAAGTTTGTGATGTTCGTATCAACTAATAGGTGCGCTGACATCAACCTGGTATAACCGACGGCAATTTTTGGCTGGGTAATTTAATGGTTGCATTTCCAACAAGAAATTAATTTGTTTTACTGATTATTTTCATGTGCCCCTTACAACATTTTTATCTTCAGTTGCATTAACTGCACTCGGTTGTGACAACGGAATATACGAGGCTGAATCAACCGAATCGATTCGGTTGTATAACATTTTAGAATTTTTATGAGAGTGCATCTTTAAATATTTAAACAAATTATTATACTCAAATAAAAGTCTAACTTCCGTAAATTTTTAAACTATAAATTGATTTAAGTATTTTATGATCAATTCCACGGTATTAAGACAAAATTAGTGTTTCCTAGTCGGTAAATCGATTAACGGATTCCTCGATTAATCGCCTCTATTTCGGTTAATGTGGAAACAAATAATTCAAAACTCAAATAATTATTCGACCGGAATAATAGGTTAACATAGTTCGATTAACCGGTAAAAATTTTTAATGTTGCCAAACCTAGCTAAAATTCTTATCTTAAAAAATATCAGTAAAAAGTAAATATTTAATATAGTTTTTTAAAGTAACCAAAGAGCTATATCTGTTAAAGAAAATAAGAATATTTAAAACCTCAAATAAATTAACGAAGCAAATCAGAACAAACACAATTTGACGTTTTCAAAATCAAAGGAAGTCGCCATAAACGACATAAATTTTGTGTACATGTATTGAATCCTTCGAGGACACAGGAAAACTTTGGTAATGGGTGCGATAAAGTAATAAATTACCTCGTAATGTATACTCCTTACCTGTATAATTTTTTCCAACAAAAAGTAACGAGTTACCAATACTGGGTTACATAATACATTTCCATGTAATGGATACGCCTTACCTTCATCATTCTTTCAAAACATAAAGTAATGAGTTAACAATAATTGGGCACTCCTGGGTTACCTTGTAAGGAAAAATCATTACCTTTTACCGATTATCAATTACATAATGAATGAACTATAAACGTAAAGTAATATTTTTTGTAAAATCTATATTTACACACATTAATTTGTCATATTTTGTAAGCATCAGGGTAAGGTATATATTTCCACTTTATTTATTTAATTAAAAAGAATATTTGTAATATTTTTTTTATGAAAATTTATTTATTGAATCATTACTTTTCCTAGCTCGGTAACCATATAAGTAACCAATTTCTTTACCCCCTACTAGGTAATACGTCCACGCATTACATTTTTGCTCATCGCCTGTAAAATTCATCAGTTAAGTAAGATGTAATGTAATGCGTATGGCCCTATTTAGATACGTTTAAGGACATTTAGGGACGTTTAAATTTTTAAAAATCACCAGATATAAGCAGATTTTACTCTTATAATAAAATATCGTTAATTTTTTTTAATTCCAAAATAAATTGTGAAACTTTTTCTGTGTCAAGTGATTTATGTTTAGTTTGGTCTAGCATTTCAACATGAATAGACTGACGCCTGAACAACGCATCCAAATTGTGAAATTTTATTTTGAAAATCATGGTTCTGGCCGAAATACGCGAATTTTGTGAATTTTGTTTAGCGATGAAGCTCACTTTTGGCTAAAACGATACATCAGTAAACAAAACTGCCATATTTGGAGTGATGATAATCCTCAAGTGTATGTTAAGACACCGTTACATCCAGAAAAATTTACTGTGTGGTTACTTCCAGAAAAATGACTATGTGCTGGTGGAATCATTGCTTTTTTAAAAACAATGCTGGTCAGAACGTTACAGTCAATGGTGACCACTATAGAGCCATGATTACTGACTTTTTCGTTCATCAATTGAACAACCATGATGTGCAGGAGCTGTAGTTTCAACAAGACTGCGCAACATAGTTTCACGTTTGGGACCCGTGAATTGAGCTCCAAGATCGTGCGACTTAACGCCGCTGGACTATTTTCCGTTGGGATATATGAAATCGCTAGTCTACTCCGATAAGTCCGAAACGATTGACCACTTGGAGGACAACTTTCGCCCCGTAATTGCCAATACACGCCACAAATGTTATAAAAATTCATCTTAAATTGGACCTCCAGATTAGAATACGTCCGAGCCAGCCTTGACGGTCATATGCCACAAGCCATATTTAAATTATAATGCCTGAAGATTATCTGCCGAATAAAGTAAATTTCATGTCAATTTAAAAAGTTCATCTTATTCCATTTCAAAGTTCTATACCTATATAAAAATCACCCTTTATAATAAAAGAATAAACACCACAATATTTATTTATTAATTACATTATTAATCATATAATTAATTATATAATAAAACACCAACCGAATACTAGAGCGACAAAGAGTATTGGTTCTGATAGCGACATCTGACCCGAGCCTCTGGTGGAAATAGAATCCACGATCCCGGAACTAATAGGCCAGCATGCTATCAGTGTTTTCGATTCTGAGAACAGGATAAACAAAATATAGCTTTGCGAATGAACGAATTGCCGTTAAAATGGCATTGATTGGTTAATGCATATTTCGATTTGAATTCATTTTTTTATTGCATATTTTTATGTATTTCGCTTTAAATACATATTTTTATTAAATATTTGTACATTAGATTAGATTTTTAGATTAGATTTTTCTTTATTTCTTTTCAAAAAGTTTACAAAATTTTTCTGAAATTTAAAGATAATTTTATGAACAATAAAAATAATAAAGAAATGTACGGCTTGGTTGTAATTAACCGTCAGCCGGAAAAAGGTGTTAAACATAAGTAATTTCCAATACATTAATTAATTTTAATTTACTTTTATAAATTTAAAACATTCTTTTAAAAATTAAATTCAGCTATAAGCATAGTTCTATATTTTAATGCTTCTTTTAAAAATCCATAGAGACCTATCCAATAAGTATCTTCACCTCCATTAAGAACGTCAATAACCTGATCGTCAGTAAGTGTTGTACTTCGAAAAAACTTAAATCTTATTGCATTTAGCACGGGACATCTGCCAATAAAATGAATAGTTGTTTCTGGTTCTCTGAGATTGCACAATGAACACAATATTGCTTGGCCTGTTCTGAATTGGTTGCCATTTAACCACAGAAGATCACCTCTTGCTTTCATTATGTAGGTAATCTGCTCCTGATTGTAATTTTGGTTGCAATAAGTCAAGCCTTTTGAGTGATCTAGATTCTTATAAATTCGTTGACGACTACTGTGCACATTTGTTAAATGATCATTATATTTAGCTTTTTTCATCTCATTTATAAGTTTTGAACAAACATCGTTCCACTTGATCTTATTTTGTTCCAGTCCATCACTACTAATGTTATACAGTCGTAATTTATCTTTAAAGTCAGCATACCAAAATATATTTTTCTCCATAATTTGCTTCGTAAGTCTATGAGGTGCTTTCTTCTAAATCAAATACAGTTTTTGATATATACCTCAGATGCAAGGAGTATGTATAAAAATGCCCTTCTTCGTAGCCAGTTTCTATAGCTAAAACGTAGTTCGGGGTGTTTTCTGGAAGTTTTAATAATCGCTTTGTGAAAAACCTTTGGAATTTATCAATTTCCTCAAATTGCGAGTTTCCCCATACTTGAGCTCCATAGGTTTGTATGGCTCTGCAAACTACTAAAAACATTTTCCATTTAGCTGCTAGTGATACTTCTCTACGCCCAATGAAATTCTTCCAGGTCGAATTAATACTAGCTTTTCAGCATTATTTTTAACTGCCACATGTTTGGTGTACGACATTTTGGGTGTTAATGTTATTCCTAAGTATTTATACTCTTGTACAATCTTTACGCGTTGACCATTAAATGTCCATTTTTCGTTTAAACTGCCACCTTTTTGGAATATCATTATTTCTGATTTAGCGAGATTCACCTCCATACGCCATAATCGACAATATTCCTCTAACTTGTTACTCATATTTTGTAAAGTATTTATATCCTCCGCCAAAAGCACAATATCATCTGCATACATTAAAACTCGAACATTGATTTCATTAACATACAAACCGCCACCCAAATAGTCATGAAGATCATTGAGGTAGAGCGCAAACAACACTGGCGATAACAGACATCCCTGCTTAACCCCTGTCCGTGTATCAAAATAACTGGATAGTTATGAGCTAGTCCATACCGCTGATTTAGTATTTTGACAGATTTTTTCTATGAAATTTACTATTTTTGTAGATATTCCCATTTGGTGCAGCTTATTTAATAATAATCCTCTTGGAACTCGATCAAACGCAGCCTTAAAATCCACAAAGAATGCATATACTTTGCGTTTTTCAGCGAATTTTATGTGGACTATAGATGTGAGGCAATATATGTTGTCCACTGTGGAATATCCTTTGCCGAAACCTGCTTGAAATTCATTCAGAATATTGTAACGATTTGTCCATTCAGAAATTCTTTCATTTATAATGCCTATCATGATTTTGCCAATACAATTCATGAAAGATATGCCCATATAGTTACAGGGTTGGTTGCTATCACCTTTTTTATAAATTGGTAATATTATGCTCTTTTGAAAAACGTCGCAACTGTTTGATTCGTTTAAAATTTTCGTATACGTTTTCGTGAGCAATTCGAAAAAAAGTATCACCAGCATGAATATAAAATTCATAAGGTATTCGGTCCTCACCTGGTGCTTTATTTGGTTTTACTTTGGCCAGTTGGGATTTCACTTCGTGCAATGTAATTGGTTTATCTACACAGATTTTCGTAAAAACTCACCTTTAATATTATTTTATATTTGTATAAAGAGGATCCAATTTGCTCAAGCCCTTTTAAGTGTTTTCTGCTAACTGGAGGTACAGGTGCTACAGGTTTTTTTAAATGCGTTTTTTAAATGCAGTTTTTTAAATATATATAACTAAAATGTTGTGTAAATTGTGCGAAAGAATATGTTATAATTGTGCAGAAAATATAATAAACAATACAAATTAACTTTAAAATTCAATTAAAATTGCTTAAAAATACGAAAATAATTAATCAAACAAAATTAGAGTGCATACCATTTAATTTTTAGAGCATATTTTATGATTATTTATGCATATCACAGGATCCTAAAACATATTTGCTTGCTGCATAAAATTCATTTCCCTGATAATTACACAGGTGGAAATTGCCAACCGTACCAACAAAAAAATAGTACTGGGAAATCACTGCTATACAACTAATATTGTACTAGGAAAACACTAGTTTGTTTGTAAAGCATGTGTTTTGCCAGTACCTTAAGCAAAATTCTTTGCCAATGTGGATTTTACCATTATTACAACGACTTAAAAGTATATTTTTTTTAATATTTTACTACAATTAGGAAATTATGTTGGTAAAGACGACATCAATTGTAGCCAAAAACAAACGAAATTTCATTTAAAAAAAGGACGACTTACATTTCATTAAATTCAACTAACATCGTCATCTGTGTTTTAATGTTCAAAAAATGACTAACAATTGTAGTAAAAATGAACCACATGGTAGTAAAAAATAAACAAAAATTTATTTTTTTATTTTTTTAAATAACAAAAAACAACTGTAAAAAATGAATGTAAAATCATAAAACATTCATTTGATGTGAGTTGTTTTTTTAAATGAACTACAAGGTTAGTTAAAAATTTTATTTGCTCTACAAATGACTTACATTTACATTAAAAATAATGAAACTGTATTACAACCCAAACAACTACATATTTTTAAAGCAGAAGTTCCCTGAGTGTATATTTCACACATTTAAATTTAAGACGGAACTGTATTGCTACTTTTTAAATGTGTTTTAGTATACTTAGTATACATATTTCTCAAAATTAATGTAATTTGATGTATTTTTAAAGCACCAACGGGAGTTCTGTGTAGCTTTTTATGATTTGCTGTTAAATTTCGAAAAATGAAGCAAAATATACGAAAAATCGAATGAATGATAAAAATATAAAAACCGCAAAAATTCAAAAACTGCAAAAGAATTTTTTTTTTTGCACAAATTTGGATTCTGTATACCTAGGTCTAGGGTGGGGATATATGCCTCCATCAAACCGGTTCCAAAAATATAAAATATACTACGACACAAAATAAGTTTATAATATTACAAGTTGTAATTTTATTTTTAAAATTTCGTTTTTTTCAAATTTGTATCATCAAATGTGTCAAACTTCCCTCTCAAAGTCTATATTATTCAAAACAACCGGAAATATGCTTGAAAAATCTATTTTTAGCTAATAAAATAGCACTAAAAACGGAAAATTTGCACCTAAAACACACATTTTCTTTAAGAATTCGTAGTTTAAAACTATTTTTCAGTACACACAGAAAAAACTATGGGCCAAAAATATGTAATAAATCGATTGTTTGAATATCAAAGGCAATTTAAATAATCGTGGTAATAAAAGTGCACATGTGGATCTAAATAAACCTTATCGAAAAGGACAATTAAACTATCATTTTTGTAAATAGTTAAATTTTTAATAAGTATAAGTGTCATTAAACTATCATTTTAAAGTTGTGTGTGATTTTCTTAAGAAAGTAATTCAATTACAAGAAAAAGTTCAAGACAAGACAAGCAAAGCAAAAATTTTGTCTGTACTTTTATTTGTTTTCTTATAATACATTTTTATATCAAAAAGCTTTAATTTTATTATAAATAAAATATCAATTTAATTTACAAACCTACATTTATTTTTTATTTAATGGGGGGCATATAACAAAAATAAAAAAATACGAGTTTTCAATTAAAACTAAAATAACTCTTTTAATTGATATTATTATTATTTTAATTGAAAGAGTTTTAATAAACTGTTCATATTTTTTTAGTTAATACTATCATTTCAGTGGTAGGTGCAAAATCAATTAAAATATTAATTTATTCAATAAAATTTTTAATTGAAACCCGTTTTTAGTTTTTTCTGTGTAGTTGGAATAACTTTGAGAAACTTATTTAATTGACATCAGAAAAGGGAATAAAAGATTGAATGTAGCTAAATCGGTACAGTATTAAAAGAAGGAAATTTAATTTGCAAAAATGGCTTAAACATCCGAAATCAGTGTTGAAAACCCAAAAAAATATTTTTGTGGAAACATAAAATTGTTTTATAACTAAGTAAAAAAGAATAGCTAAAATATACTATCAACATAAGCTTTTTTCTAAAAAGTTCGAAAATATGCTCATGAAAAATACGATTTTTTTTTTTATGGAAATATGTAAAAACAAGAGCAAAATGCTATAACAAATCAATGGCAGAAGTCATCAATTGTTCTAAAAAAGATAAATATCTCATTAATTTTTCAATACGACGCACACGAAAAAACATGAAATAATTTCTTGTTGCACTGAAACATTTTTATGAAACAAAAATCTGGAAAAACTTCTTTGAATTTTAGATTCATAGAAGTTTAAATGTTTCGGTAGTAAAAAGCAATAAACGCCAGAAAATTTAACAAAAAACATTCTAAATTTTGCAATAAAATTATTACTAAAGACAGGATGAAACCAAATGTGTAATTTTTTTAAAAACACTTAATAAACAACAAAGTCAATATTTTGTAAAGCCAGGAAATCTTAATACAAAATTACACGAGCGCTCGAAAACTTCAAATACAAAAAAAATTAAATTAGCCAAAAACGAAAATTACTTTTCTCTATTTTTAAAAGAAAAAATTTTCCGAATTATATTTTTTTTTAAATTTTATATAAGTGTTTGAGAAAATTTTTTTCAGGTTTTATTCGATAGAAAAACTGTTTTAGTAGCCTAGAACTCTTGAGTAGTGAATGGTACTATTTTGCGAAAATATGACACAAGAAAACATAAATATTTGTATGTTGCATATCATAATTTTTGGAGTTCCCGCACCCCTTCAAAAAATAAGAAAAATGTCTTTAAAATTTACAAAAATGTTCAAAAAATACCGGTTCTTCAAAAAGTGAAATTTGTTGAGTAGTGTAATATATACTTGATGAAATAACGCATACTTTTAAAACAAAAACGCAAACATTGTATTTTTATCTAAATTTTCAAATAAACTGTTTGTAAACAATTGCAACAATTAATTACAACAAACAATCAAATTAAATTAGTAATGCCAATTGTATCGTCAGTTAATTACAAAATTTAAATAACTAGTCCCAAGTATGTTATAAATGCATTTTTTTTTCTAAGTAACATTTTAAAGGCTTTTAAATATACTTTTTGAAAAAACTAATAACAATATATAAAGCTATTCCGACAAAAATGTTGAAATAGTTGCAATTTTTAATTTATGGGTTAATTTTCGATATTTTGAACATGTACACTCAAATTCAGAAGTTTGTAGAAAATTTAGTAAAGTGTTTTATTAGCAATTTATATTTTATATACTAATTTTTAGTACAAAATAATTTATCTAAAAATTGAAGAAATTTTTATTGTTATTTCTTCTAAGTTTGATATAATTTTTGTTAAAAATAGAAATTATGTTTTTCGATCTTGAATTGTGCAATGAAAATGAGAATTTTTCAAGTTCGAGGTAATACTCTATATTTCTTTATAAAGATATTGTCCTAACAAATAATCTATAGTTTTTGTTTTCAAATTTATTTATTGACCACTTTCAGGAATGTCTTGACAAAACTATTTTGGGAATTTTCTAGGTTCCCATCATCAGAACACGTTTTGAAAGAAGTGACAATCCCATGCAAAACATCAAACATTCATATAACCTAGTTATCCCACTACATGAGAACTAATATTTGAGCTCGAAGTTAAAGATTATCACCAGTGATCAAAAATAAATTCAGAACTTGTTTGTTATGTGCACCCTCTACCTTTGGTAGATATTTAATACACGCTTTTTGTTTTTTTCTTCCTTTTTATCTGTTTTGTTTTGTTTAAAAACAAGATTTAACGAGTGAGTAAACAAGACCGTCTTTGTCTTTTATACAAGTTTGATATAATTTTTATAAAAATAAAAATTATGCTTCTTCGAACTTTAATTGTGCAACGAAAATTAAAATTATTCAAGTTTGAGGCCATACTCTATATTTCTTTATTAGGATATTGTCCTAACAAATATTCTATAGAGTTATTTCTTTTATTTATTAAAAAGATTAGATGTTTTCATATCTAGCTAGAAAGTTTCATCGTATGAGTCGTATTAGTTTATAAATATTTCACTATATCGCTACCAAACCTCCATGACGTATAATTAATTTGGTTATATGGTTTAATTATTGCTCATACGCCTACGTACCTTACTTAAAGTTTCTAAAGAAATGTTTAAATACACAGGAGGACAAACTCATGACATTTGAAAATTAATAAGATTCTGACCACCAAGTCCATATAATTCAGGCACTCTGATTTCAATGGCGTATTTTATTTTAAGATATATGGTGCAGTTTTCCACAACATGACTTAAAAGTTTGGCGCATGTAAATGCAGTTTTTAAAGTATAACGTTTTTAAAATGCAATCAATCTGAGTCCTTTAATTTGAAATGTAAAGACAACCCATGTAATTTTAGTTGAGGTATATATTTGATTAGCATAACTATAGATTAAACCCGCTATTTAGCGGTTTTTGTAAAGCTTTCTGTGCGCAGAAACGCATTTAGGAAAATATTGCATACATGCGTAAAAACGCATTTAATTTCTTTAAGAACAAATTTTATTAAACTTTTTGTTAAAAAAAAAAAATTATTTATATCCTTTAAAGAAAATTTGTGCTTTGTTTTGTGAGTTTTACCTAAAAAATAAGTTAAGCTAAAACTATTTTGTGTTAAAAAAAATGTATGTATTTTATGGATTCTTTAGGCGATCAATTTCGTTCTTACTTTTTCAATTTAAGTTAACCTAGGGAAATTATTCAAACGGGAAACTCATTTAAGCAGGGTTGATTTAAACGGAATTATTTCCATGCATTTCGTATGAATTATATTTTTGCCAGCACTTAATGCGCATTTAAACGGGGGAGCGCACTAAAACGAAGCGCATTTAAGCGGGAACTACTGTACAGTGATGTCAAGCGGAGAAATTTGTGATGGACAGTATTCAAAAAATAATTTCTACAAAAATCTTATAGGATTTGAAAGAAATACATTTTTTTTGGCTAAACTGCAAAAAAAGCAGGTGGTAGAATTAAAAAATAATTTTTTTTCTATTCTCGGTTAAGGGGGTTACGTTACGCGTAGTAACATACAAGTGTGGGCACTGTAATGAATCGAAATTTCCTTAGGATTTCAAAATGATATTATTTTTAGAATCTATGATAGTTAGCGCCCTCTCTTCGCGGTCACGCAGATAAACTTTATTCAGCGAAGCCACATAGGAGAAAACCCCAAAGGACGGTCAAAGTCCGGTCACGCAGAAAAACTTTGCTCAGTGAAGCAAAGTTTGAATAGTTAAAATATATATGTATATGAAGAACAATATTCCACAAATATTTTCTAAAAAATTATCCGAGTTACACGATAAAACTTTCTGGGTCGATAAAAAACATCTAAACTTTTTTTATAAATAAAAAAAAAATGTTGCCGCTATTTAGATAAATTATGTTTTGTATTACACTAAGTATTCTGAACTAGTTCTGCATTTTCTTTTGTTAATTCTGTTTTTTTAACTCAATTAACTTACATTCGGATCGATCTTCTAAGATTTCAATTAAATTCAGCATAACTGCCATAGTGGGCAAGAATTAAAAGGAATATAATTTTCAGATTCCGGTTACCGAAATATGGTGTTACGGTAATTGCTAAGAAAGTTAAAATTTGAATAAAGCATCGTTAAAAAGTTGCGTATAATTTTTAACCCTCCAACCGACAAGCCCGCCTCCAGGCGGGAAATTTTAAATAATAATAAGAATTTAAGCTATTTTGATAGAAAATCAAATTTAAAAAAAATTTTGTGAAGTAATATTTTGTGTACATGGCACACAATTTCTTAGTGTTTAAAAAAATAAATATTTTGAAATTAACACAATTTTCAAAAATCTTGACAACATATTTATGTTTAAAGGACGAAGGCCTCTGTAGCCAGTTCCTCCCCTTTGTATTATTAATCTGTAAATTTAATTTCCATTAATAAATAAATTAGATTAGATCAGAAGGCACTATGCACCGCGACCAATGTAGGTATTTTGTGCTGCCTAAAGTTACCTATAGATTCAAGCTACCTATAAAGCCAATTATCCTATTAGGCAAAATGTTCGCGATGTCGGAAGGCGAAATGAAGCGATCACCTAGAAACCTAAGTCTCCTATCACAAAGCCTGGGACATTCGCAGAGAACATGCTCCGAGGTCTCAGACACCATCTCACAAAACCTACACATATCCGTGTCCGATTGACCCTTCCTGTGCAGATGGTATCTAAGATTACAGTGTCCTGTTAAGTACGACGCCAGGGTCCTCAATCCCCCCCTTTCAAGCGACAAGAGTCGCCTCGAGCCCCTACTGGAAAAAGAGATCAATCTTTTAGCCTGGCGCTGACCAGGAGAGTTTTCCCAGTAACCAGAGAATTCAGACTCTCTTTATGCCCTGAGCCTTTCCCTAACATACCCCGTAGGTATTCCACAGAAAGGTTCAGAACCAATAAAGGGCCTTCGGGCCCCGCGGTTGGCAAGACAATCTGCCCTCTCGTTGTCCTCATGCCCCTCATTACCAGGAATCCACCCCAAGTTTAGAGAGTTGCTCCTACCGAGCCTATTGAGAGTCTGAATGCATTCCATGACCAACCCGGACGACACCTTATAAGCCATTAAGGCCCTCAGTGCAGCCTGACTGTCAGAAAGAATGTAGATGCGAGATCTGAGAGTTCCCCTTCGCAGGCATTCCCCTGCACAGACATAGATCTCCCAAATCTGCGCCTGAAAAATGGACGGATATTTTCCCATAGGTAAAGCACGCTGGAAGCCTGGTCCAAAGACGCCCGCACCCGTGTTCCCATTCGACTACTTAGAGCCATCAGTGAACCACACCTGAGAACCATCTTCCGGTTACCAGGATTGATTGGTCCACATGTCTCTGTCAAACAATAACACATCAAAATATCTATCAAAGATCCACTCCGGTGACACTCTGTCCGAAAACTTAGAAATCGGATCATCTATTTAGATTCGCGCGATCTTCATGTGACCCCTTATGTGGCCCCCTCATGTCACCGAATTCACTTATTTAAAAAATTAAAATAATATTTATGTTGACAGGAAACCGTTGATACTACACACAATGACATACAGGATTCCAAAAGGATACCTGTAAAAGACATCGTCTTAACTTGAAAAGGTATGGACGCATATGTATGAAATTTGGCAGAAAGGTTTTTTTTTTTAAGTATTATTGGTAAAGTCTTTAAGTTTAATGGATATATATTGAAATTAAGGTGCGTTTTCGAAAAACGAAAATCGTCATATCTTCGTTACTAAAAGCAGAAAAAGGTAATTTTTGAACTATATTTATATTTTGGTAAGAAAAATAATTGTTGCCTTAAGTTATTTAATTTTATAGATAAGTTTTTGAGATTCGCTCTTAAAATATTTTGGCCCATATCGCCTAAAATAGCCAACAAAAAAAATTGGTACAATAACATTTTTTTTATTTTTCTGGCCGAACAAGTGGTATAATTTTCATTGTTAAAAAGTTTAGACCGGTTTGAGGGTTAAACAATAAAATATACAAAATTCGTGTTGCCCATATTTTTTACGTTAAAGCGTACTCCATAAAATTATGTGCAAATTTTTATTTTTTTTTTTTTCATCGAAGGGTCAAAGGTCGTTTTTAGAGTCTTAAGTTCAAATGCCTATATCTCAAAATGCGCATTTGTTTAAATTCTTAAACAAATATATGCTTTTAAGTGAAACCTTCTATACATTTGTGAAAAAATTCAGGGCGCTATATCGATTTGTCTCTGAGTTATAGCGTGATAAAGGTATGCGAATGGCTCTAGTTTATATGAGTTGAATTAACGTATGCATACGGTAAAGCATGCATTTCAGCTTAAAAAAATAAGGATTAGACGAGTTTGTATTTTAGCAGAATTTTCTGTTAAATTAAGCGAAATAAACAGTTATTTGTAATCTAGTAAATTTAAGTTTGTTGATATTACATTTTTGTTTGCTGATTTTAGTCGACAAATGTTTAGTAAATGTTTGTGCTATTTTTAGCAGAGTATTTTGCTATTTTCAATGAACTAAAACTCAAGTCGAATTTAACTTATGTTTTTTTAAGTTAACAGTATCATTTTGTGTTCTTTGTTTTTAATATTCGCTAACTTTAGCAGTTTTTCCTGCAACGTCATTTTTAACAAATTTTTATTTGCTTTTTCTGCTATATTTACTGGTTTATTTCTATGAGTGTAGCTAAAGATGCACTAACAAATCGATGCCGCTTTAACGAAAATTTCTTAATTTGCACACATATTTAGTTTAACGAAATGTATCGCATTTTTTTTTTTAATATAAGCTGAGAGCGTATACCTATAAATTTTTATTTTTGTTTATCTTTAATAACTTTTTGGTTTAAATTTATTGATCTAAAAAAATAATTTATATTTTTTTTATTAAAACAAAAAGTTCGGCTTCGACCGAACATTGATATTATGGCCGAAGTTCGGCTTCGGCCGAAAAAAATGAGTTCAGTCGGACACTAACCTCATAATAATCTATAGGTAAAATACACGAAAACCGTTGTTCATTTTACGAAAGTTTTGGTTATTTTGACACTACGAAAAAATTTGTAGAATATACAAATCACATTTCGTAAAGTTTTGTAAAAACTTTTTTTAAATAAAAATGTGGTGCATACCTTACGGGTTTATTTTAAAATTAAAAAAAAAAAATGTAATGGTGCCACACCAGAGTCGAACTCACGATTCCAGTGACGTCCTGCTGTGTTGAAGTAGACCCCTCTACCATTTGCACCAAAGTAGCTGATGCAATACAACAAACTAAAAAGGAACTTAAGTCGAAAATATTATGAAATTCTTATGAAAACTAGAAAAATATGCTACAAATATTTAATAAAAAAGGTAAAATGGCAATTAAATATTTTTATTATGTTTATTGAACTAAATAAAATAATATATTTTTTTTATAAATATATCAAATAATATATTAAAAACAAAATAAAAAAATAATAAAATAATAATAATAAAAAACTTAAATAACAATTTCAAACTAATTGCATTTTATTATTAAATATTTTATCATTTTAAATATTTGTTTTATTGAATTTCATACTAAACCCGGCAAATAAAGTGGAAGTAGTGTTTTCGAGTCCTCTTTAACTTGTTTTAGGATCCTCTTTATTAAACAAAATACAAAATATCCATTTATATCAAAACACAAAAATAGTAATAATGAAATAAAAAATAAAACATAGAAATTTAAAAAACATTAATAAACAAAAAAAAAAATATAAAAACTAAAAAAAAAAAAAAAAAAAAAAATTGTCCTGGCCAGGAGTTGAACTCGCAACCTTCTGATTGCAAATCCGACCTCTAACCACATCAACATCCATATGTAATATTTGTAACATTACAAATTTTTGTACAATGTACTAAAAAAATATTACGAAATCATGTTTGTATTTTTTACGAAATTTGTAAATTTATATAATTTGTTTTATACAAAAGTTTTGTAATATAAACAAAATGTTTGTACATTCTACGAAAAAAAAATTTACGAAAAATATATTTGTATTTTTAAGCATGGATTATTATGAGTGAAGATGTATTGTAATGCGTGGAACCCTTTGGCGAGACATTACTTTCCCCATTATTTGGTAATGTGTGGTTTTGATGGGTGGTTAAGAAATAAATCTAAATTACTGAAAAATACCACTATGATTCTGCATGCAAAATACGTTTTTCATCATTAGTTCCAAAGTCGAAAAATTCCCCTATTGATTAAGCTCTCATATAACAGCTAATAGACCATATATATTAAATATTTATATAGTTCTAATCTTTTTGAGTTAATACTAATCTAATAAATTTAAAATTATGTCCATATTTTAATGTCCTTTTGTAATACGTATGTTAACCGCATATTATAATCGTATAAATTAAAAACGGCAATAAATTACTTGAACTAATCAAGCAGTTAACTGTTAAATGTCTGTTGCGACTTTGAAAACTGTTTCTGTTGTTTATATTCATTTTAACTGTTGTTATCACAATTATTAATCAAAACAATTTAAATTGGTTCAGACGAGCCGTCTGAAGACCGACATACCAACACATAATTTACAATTAATTTAAATAAAAAAATTAAACAAAATATCCATAAAAACTAACAATATTTGAAAGCCAAAAAAAAAAAAAAAACCTTAATTCGTTAACGAATCAAAATGACACATATAAAACCACAATAATCACTTTTATATCAATTTAATACAATTTGTATGTCTGTTTGGTTGCAGCAGCAAAAAGAAAAAGGGCGTTATCATAACAATTTAAATTATAGCAGCAGTAGCAGCAACAACATAACAAGTTGTACATGTTTCGGGAAAAAAAAAACATAAAACAACAAATAAAAAGATTGTACAAAAAAATGGTAGACAGCCAAGAATGAATCAACCATAACAGAAAAAAACTTAAACAAACACGCCCACTATACAATGGAATTTTTGGATAAGAATTTAAACAAAACAAAAAAAAAACTGAAGTACTCTTTTAAATTTTGTTTTCTAATTGAAAGAGTGCTTTTTTATTTAAGAGAACGTTTATTTGTGGAAAACTGCACTCAATTGTTATTTGAGTGTAAATTGTTAGAATATTTATAAAAAGCTTTTTTATTCTAGGGAGAAAGTTTAGTATAAGCTTTAAAAGGAATTGCATTAAGGGTTTCAAAAAAGGATTGTGTCCTTGCTATTGTATAAAAGATACAGGGCGACAACAATAGAATTTATTTTACTTCACTAAACCAAAAATATATTTTTCTTATACAAATACAAATGAAAAAAAAAAAATTATAAACTCAATTTAGTATCTTTTTTTATGAAAATGTTAAAGATAATTTGGAAAAATCCTTGACACGCACGCAGAAAATTTTTTTTTTTTTTGAATATGTTTGCTGGTAATTATTTATATATTTACAATGGTTTAAATTTTCAATCTTTAACAAAGTTATATTCGCAATTTTAAAATGTTTTGATATTATGTTTGGAACATGCAAACATACATATAACAAACATATGTACTATACGCTTGGCGATAGACGGTTTTCACTTTTTTAAATATATATGTATATAAAGGGTCCGCCAAATAACTTTTTTTTTTTTTGAAAATGCTATAAAAAAAACTACTGAATATTTTCTCAATTTCTTTTTTTATTTGAAAGTACAATCCTTCCGGTTATTAATGGAAAATAATTTCATTCAAATGGCTGCCTCGGCTGGCCATGCAGTAGCCTACACGATCGGTCCAATTTTTAAGCACATTATCGATTGTGTACAGCTGTATTTCACCAATGGCTTCACGAATATTGTCCTTTAAAGCGTCAATTGTCTCTGGCTTGTTGGCGTAACACTTATCTTTGACGGCACCCCACAAATAATAGTCCAACGGTGTCAAATCGCAGCTCTGAGGTGGCCAAACGACATCAGCTCTGCAGCTGATAATGCGATCTTCAAAAACAGGGCGCAAAACATCGAGTGTAGCTTCGGCTGTGTGGCACTTAGCGACGTCCTGTTGAAACCAAATATTGCCAATATCCTCCTCTTCAATTTTTGTGAACAAAAATTCGTTTAACATGGCCCGATAACGATCGCCATTGACTGTAACGGCCACTCCTTGCTCATTACCATGATTTTCAAAGTAATGTCGCAATATTTGCCAGCGTTGTTCAAGCGTATACGCAACCATATTCGTTCAGCGGAAGGATAAAACTAATTATCTGTCAGACATGAGCTAAGTGTTACCATTCACGAAATAAGCACTAGTTGAAAAAAAAAAAACGTTAGATGGCGGACCCTTTATATGTAGTATATGTTTACAGACAAATATAATTATATTTGCCAGCAAACATGGACAACGAAAATGTTTTTCAAGCAAAACCGTTTATATTTCCAGCAGGGCATTTTTTCAGCGCGAACGCTTAAACGATACCAATCACTTATTTTACACTTATTAAATTATATTAACGTAAACGAAACTTGACAAAAAAAAAAAACGTGTCCATTGGAGTTTTTAAAATCTTAAAACTTTCGATGGCTTGGGGTTGGCCTAATACAGGCGCGGATTCAGGGAAATGTGCTTTTCCCCCCTCCCCAAACCAAAAAATAAAAAAGAGAATAGGAAAAAAGAACGAAAAATGAAGAGGAAAATAATTTAAAAAGATCATGAAAGAGATTTCCAAAATTTTAAAATTTCTACTACGTTAATAACCTGATACCATACTTGGGATTTTTTCATTAGCATTGCATTTTTATTAGCATTAGTTCACTAATGACAAAAAAAAAATCATTACCGTTTAATTGTAATGAAATTTTTTGGCATTAGCATTTGTCATACTAATGCTAATGAAATCACACTAATGCCTAAAAAACTAATTACATTTGAGCAAAAAAAAACATTTGTTTACAAAAAAGTGGAGTGTAAAGTGAATGGAACGGATATCGATAGGAATTGTATGTTTCTTTATATTATCACGTAAATAAGTAAAAATTAATAAATAAATCACCATATGGCTGTTTTATGAAAATGGAACAATCGGGATCTCTCCCGGATTTATATTATAAATGTGTCTTAATAATCCTGTGCAATGCCCGGCATTTGCAGGGATCCGGGTCGATATACTATCCAGTGACCCAATATCCACATTGGGAAATTTTAGGGGCATAGGACGAAAGATGTTGAGGAATTTCGTCAGTGCGACGAAGTTCCTTAAGTAGGAATGTGACATAGGACCGATTTTTTGAGCGCACAGCAAGCTGACATTCTGGCTTAAGTTTAAGTCCCCAGGGACTTGAGTCGGATTAGGAAAGCATTCCCCTTCTCCGAATCCTCTTTTCGACTTAACCCTAAGAAACCTAATCCTGTGGAGCACAATTTTTTGGCCATTTTGCCCGTTTCGGAGATACAGGGCATATTAAAAATCGCCATTTTATAAAATGGCTAGTATCTCGAAAACTAAGCGAAATATCGCAAAACGGACCATTTTTTTGTAAAACAACCACAAGAACACGTTCTGATAATTCAAATATGTTAAGTGTTCCGACAAATAATTTGGACACCCTGTGGCTATTTCATAAAAAAGTAATCTCTCGGGATCTTTCCGGACATAGCCTATTTGTATATTGAGCGTTTACTTTAAGCTCCTGTGAAGGCCAGATTTCATAGATATTCACCATTAGTTTTTCGAAAATCTTATCTGTCAATTGTTATTTGTGTCCTTTAATTGATGCATTATTAAGTTTAATGAAATTTAAAATTATTAATCAATGAAATCAAATCAATGAAATTCATTGTCATTAATTACACAAATGCTAATGAAAATAATTTCATTACAATTGATATCAATGAAATTGTAATTAATTAATCAAGTAATTAGTCCATACAATTAATTAGTCCCATGTCGGCCTGATACATAGAAAAAACCTTCAGCGAATAGTTCAATTTTCAAGAATATATAAAATTAATTCCATTATCTTAGGAAAAAAATAGCACATTATTAATAACGAAACAAGGCCATATAATAACGAAACCAACCATCAGAAAAAAATTATCACAATTGGTTTTCTTTTATTTAAAAAAAAAAAATTAAGTTTCCATGCGAAAATTTGTATAATTATGAGTTTTCGTTACCAAACTATCTTATCTAAACCTTAACCTTTTCATAAATCAAATATTTTTTGTCTAAGAATATTCCTAAAGAAAAAAAAAACATAAATATGACATCGTTTACTAGGCAATCGCTTGGGATTTTCTATTGGAAAATATCTTGAAACATACACAGAAAAAAATTTTATCAAAATCTGAAAATTTTAGAGAAAACTTTGCTGGGCGAAAACAATAAATTTTTCAGTAAATCAATGAAACTTTCCTTCTCAAAAAATAAAGGAAAATTTTCATAAAAAGGAATAAAATTTTGAATTTTCATTAAACTAATTCCAGTGATATTTCATTGAATGGAAAACCTCTGTAACCCTTGTACACTACACTATACACTGAGAGAATTATCTTTCATGATATTAATGAAACAGTTTCATGGGATTTGTTCATATATTCAGTGAAGAATTTCATTATATCCACGAAATTTCATTAATATTAAGACATTTTTTTTTACAGAATTTCATAGTTTCATAAAATCAGTTCATTCGATTTCATAAATTATCTCCTCATAAATTTAATAAAAAATGTTCTCAAGTGTTCAATATATTGTATAAAGTGCTTTATTATTACAATGTAGAATTTTATTAATTTTGGACTTCTACACTGAGAGATTTATCCTGACTTCAGTAATGAATTTCTTCATAGTTTTTAATACAAATTGTCACTGGAACTCGTCCATTGAAGCTTATCATAGAATCAGTGAAACAGGTTGCATTAAAGTCAATGATTATGAAATATTTGTTGAATTAATGAAAAGCTTCATAAAACTAATGAATCATTCTGAAATCATTTAAGTGTATGTCGGAGTATCTACAACCGCTTCCGCTACCTAGTTGGAGGTGGCGTGCACTGTATTTAACAGTGGATTAAAATTGATATTTGCAATTAAAAATGTGTCAACTTTAGAAGCGGCTGGGGGCAAAAGTATATACAAATCAGAATTATTTTCTCACACAACTCGCTTTTATATAAAGTATTTTCAGAATAGTATGCACTCTTTTCGGAAAGAAAATATTTATCTGGAGGTAAAAGACTGTTGGTTTTTTTTGGGGAAAAAAAATCGCAAAAATTTAATTTTTTTTTTTTAATTTACATTTTAAACGAATGTAGTTTTTGAGTGAAACAAGATATTGAATTCATTTTTTTATTTTATCAAGAATTTATTTCGATCTTTAAAAATTTTTTTAAAAAAGAAATTGGCCTCGATTTTTTACCGCTTTTCGCAAGAAACTGGACCTGAGTCGGTAAAGATTTGGAATTTCACATTCTTAAATGGGAATATCTCACAAAAAAAATTTAATTTTCAGCAAATAAATTAACTAAAGTATAATTTTTACAAAAATTTTTTGAGTTTTTTTTTTTAGCCTTCTAAATTTTTTAATTTTGAATCAACTAAGTGTTAGCAAAACTTTTGCTGAATCTACTAATTTTGTTGATTCGGTGGTCATAACTGAGACTGTTTTGTGGGTGTATAATAAATTCCATATACTCCATAAATGTATAATAAATTCCATATACGACATAGATTTAACAACGTATTAAACTATTTAAAAAGGACAATATTCAACGAATGCTTTTCTGCATTAATGAAAGGACATCAAACATAGAGTGCCCAAAACCATTACCGAACATAGTTTTTTTTTTTATTTTCAAAAACCGAACAGGTTTAAAATATTTTTCATTTTCGAATATTCGAGAAACCAGGTTTTTGGTCAGGTAAACCGGTTTTTTTATTATGATAGTTTACTTGAAAAACTACTAAAACATTACCATTTGTTCGTTATTTTAGAGCATCATCGAAAATTTCGTTCAATTCATCATGTAACTTAATAGCAAATAATTTTACTTGCGGACTAAAGTAAAATCATGTCAACCTAAATATTTCCCAGTATAAAGTTGGTAATCTAAAAGATACTAACAAATTAAATATAAAATCGAATGTATCATTGGTTTTGTAATTGTGATTGTATTCTCTGCATAAGTTTTTTTAGAATTAACACAAAATATTGTTTATACGAGGGCGGATCAATAAGTCCGTGACTTTTCGAACTTCCCTCGTAGTTATATGAAATACAATACTGTCCCATTAAGTACCACCTGTTAATAGACTTCTGTCGAATTTTGAGCAAGTTCCGTCATTTACTTTGCGTTTAACAGCTGTTCAAAACATACAACCTCTTGGATTTTTTTAAAAATGGAAAAAAGTGAATTTCGAGTGCTCATTAAACATTATTTTTTGCGAAAAAAACACTCAGTCAAAAGAAGGAAAAGCGTGATTTAACATTTGGAATATCAAATAAAAGAA